>VRYO01002778.1:3432907-3500529 GCA_009812075.1 Sialia sialis | reverse complement strand
TTAACATCTTTGAAATGGATCTCAATGTCAGTACTAACTTTGAGCAGCAGGTTTATTGCAGAAACCAGACAGCTTGGCTCCTGAAACAAACAAGTGGGTCTGCACAAGATTGAGTTTCTGAGCTTTGGGGTAAAATAGTAGGTTCAAGTGGGGAATATGTGGTAGGTGGTTTGGGAAGGCTGTACCTTCTGAGTACCTCAGCCAATGGGGAAGAGAAGAGGGCAATTTGTGGCTGGGAGTTTAGGATTAAAGAGGGCTAGATCCTCCAAAACCTCAAGAGATAAAATCCCATGGGCATGTGCTCCAGAGGACTACCTCCCTTTATTTTAAGAAAATTTCAGGAGTCCTCTGTCTCCTTTTTGGACATAACCCTCCAGTGTTTGTAGATTTTCCTGACAAGTCTTGCCCAGGATCCTTCCACTGTCTGGGTCCAGCACACGACAAGACAGCTGGAGGTGCATCTCACCCAGTTTTGCTGACCAACCCTCTTTGATGCTGGCTGGCACTGGGCGATTGACTGGGTTCCCAAGACTGTCCAGGAGACAGACAAGAGGTGAACCAGGGGTGTCAGTGAAGAGTCCATAGGATGTGGACGCTAAGAGGGGGTGGTAAGGGAAAGTCAAAAAGGGTCTTAGCAGATCTCACTGGTGAGTACAATTTTGAGGTGTAAAACATGGCAGGATGCCCAGGGTGGACAACAAAGGAAAGTTGAAAAAGGGTCTCAACACTTGGGATAATGATCCCAAAATACTTCAGAAGGATCCTTTGGGAGAATGTTGAGATGATTTGCACATTCTCCCAGAGGTAAAGGACATGGACACCCAGAGGGGGCAATAAGAGGCACTAAGAAAGGGTCTTGGCAATCCACATGCTCAGAGCAGGCAGTATGGTCTTAGTTCAGTAATGGATTGGTTGAAAGGGAGTGAGTACAAGTCTTTTGTACTCCCAGCTCCCAGGAGAGGTATATAAAAGATATGAAGGAAGGGATGAAGAAAAGTTAAATCTACAGGAAGGGATAATGGCACAGTTTTTATAAACCCCGATGGGAAAAAGTACAGGGAAGCCCAGGATCAAAGGGAAGGGGGCAGCTCGCAGGACAGCAACTGGGAAGGAATTAATGTGCCATTTGTAAAAATGAATATTAGAAACTAATTGTTACGGGTATCAGGATCTGCTGTTATACTGGGAGCTCACCTCACTGGAGCCCTTGCTGAACCAAGAAGTGTGTTTCCTAGTAGACATGGGAACTTCTCTGTCTGATTTGAATTTTATGCCAAAGAGGGAACAACTGCTCAAATGTTCTTTTGATAAGTGGGAAAGATGAGCAGGTGCATTTTATTCAACCACTATTGGTGAATGCATGTGTATGTATGTGATTTATCACTGCCTTTGCCCATTGCCTTCAAGCATATTGTACAGGGTTGTGAGAGGCCAGGAAGAGACATGAACATTAAGTTGGCTTGTGTCCACGGAGTTGTTTTATACATACAGAAATATTTTTGGTCTTTTTTTTAAACCCAGTTTCACCTCTGTACTGACTGTGTGCAGCAAAACTGAAGGGCTACCATGAGCCAGGTGAGTTCTCTGGCTTGCTCAGATCCTTCTGCTGAGGAGCCAGCTCCTTGAGAAGAAGATGAATGGAGGACTAGGCTGCAGGCTGCTCCTCCCTGAGAGCTGAGCATGCAGAACATCAGGGAGTGCTTGAGGTCACAGGGGTTACCTGAGGTAATTTGGGCTGATTTGAGGTCATTGGAGTCTGTGGTAGGGGTTAATTGAGGTCACGTGGGGTTACCTGAGGTCATTGAGTGCCTGAGAGGGGTTACTTGAGATAATTTGGGGTTACTTGAGATCATTGCATGCCTGAGAGGGGTTAGTTGAGGTCATTTGAGGCCATAGTAGGGGTTACTTGAGGTCATTTGGATTGGTGTCCCTGGTTGGAGATATTTGAGGTCATTTGGGCTTGAACAGGAAGATCAGTTAGCACAGATACTGCCTTCGGCCTTTGCTGTTCATAACATCCAACTAGGATGGCAGAGATGGCAGTCAGGGCAGCTGAACACGGGTGAACCTATCACACTTGGGTCAAGGTCTCTGAAGTCCCCGAGATTTGGACTTCTCAGCTGGAAGGATGGGTGACTTCGGCTATCAGTAGTCACAGACAAGGACCTCTAGTGATTAATGGACTAATACGAAGCATCACTGTCTAATTTATTCTCTGTACTTACTTGCCAGAGCTTCCTGAGGCACAGCACAATCCAAAGAGCCCCTGGGGCTGCAGCCTCTCCAAATCCTGCTGCTTCCCGAACACGGACAGCTCTTCCTCGCTCCTCACCAGTGCTTCCAGAGCACCTCCACATCCAGGAGGGGCGGAAGAAAACAAGGATGAAACACCAGAAAATCCACCCACGACTCCACGCAGTGGCAGCAGAGGCAGGCAGCACCGACTGACGAGCAGCAGTGCTGAGAATGCCGGCGGGGACAGTGGGGGCAGAAGGGAGGAGAGGCTCCCTTTTGCTCCTCTCTGTCCCGGTTTGCCTGTGAGGGGGACAGCCGGGAGCGGGGCGGGCCGGGAAATCTCCAGAGAGCAATGGCAATTACCACACCGAAAGAAACTTTGCTTTTGCCGGGGAGCGGAGGCAAGCCTGCAGACTGCCTAGCTGCGAGTGGGGTTTCATTTTCAGAGATGGCTCTGGCTATTTTGTTGGCTGCAGGGAACTCCTGCCCAAGGTGATAGCCTTCTCTGTGCACAGGTGATAGGAACATAGTGGTTTTTTTCCTAATCAGTATTAATATCAACTCAATGACAGCTGTCTGACCCTGCACACAGAGCAAATCACAAGATCCTACACAGAATAAGTTCATATCATCTGGCTTTCAATACCAAGCACCATAAACCGGCCAGGACTTCTGGATTTTAATTAAACTGCTTGGAATGAAATGGACAGCAGAGAAAAAGCTGCAAAACATCCTGCCCAAATGCAATAACATTTAATCTCAAGGGAGCTGGAATTCCCAAAATTGCTTTCTCTGTTCTACAGAGTTGTCCTTTGCCATTCCAGGCACATGGGACAGAGATATGGGATGCTCTGCACCCCACAGGGCTGCCCTGTTTTCTGAACTCAGCGCTGGTGCAGGTAAATTCCTGATTTCAACCTCCTCAGCACTCCAGATCTCCTGCCTCTGGGCCCTTTCCAATGTGGGCAAAGCAACCAGTACCTAAGCAAGCAGTGCAAGGTTTCTGATGTTTATTACATTGCTGGCTCTGTCTCACCAGGCAGTTTCCTATCTGTTTGGTCATGTACACGTTAGTACCAGTGAAAATCAGAACTTGGCACATCCCACATCCTCACAGGCCACCAACCCCCTAAATCTTCATTGAGCATAAATAGAGTTACAGGCAAAATCTCAGCCTGAAGATGGAGGAAGGAATTCAAGTCTTTGGCAAGAGGCATTTTTCCACTTGGGAAATGCATGGGAGTTTTCAGCTTTTCTGGCATGTCTCCAAGCCTCCTTCCCTAGTGAAAAAAAAATGCTTTTATGGGGAAACACTAAATTCCCCCAGCAGCCAATAATAATACTGAGCATGGGGGATTAAACCCATTTCAAGCATTTTTTACCCCAAGCAAAAAGCTTGCAGAAAAATATTTTGTGATCCTTTATTTAAATCTATAATCCTGTCTTACCTGGTGGTTCTTAGCTGCAGGTACCAACCTGGATGAGTCAGAATGGTTTTTTGGACCATGTGTTCTTCGCTCTTTGCCATTTTTCTGTTCCTCTTTGCATTTCTCTAAAGGTGCCTTCTAATGGCAGATAAGGAAAGGTGTCTGCAGCCACCATGACTGGATCACCACTCATATTCATGCTGGTAACCCCCAAGGAGGACGAAGCACCCAACACTGCTTCCAGGCATTGCAGATGTGCCCTAAACTGCTGCAATAGATGATGCAATGGTACAAGGTGGGGTGAATAGTGCTGAAAGCAAAAACCTCCTGAATATCCCTCAGTTTTGCAGGGAATGCTCCAGCACAAATGTAAATGCTGCTAATGCCTCCTTCTTCTCCAGAGCTGACATTTCCTGAGCAGAGCTCTCTTCTTTGACCTCTCTTTGTAAATATTGACATTGCATTCACAAGGATAATAGATTTCTGTCTACTCTTACTGCAGCTGGATGTTTCTATCAGGGCTATTACTACTTCTTATGAAAATGCATCTGCACCAGCTGTGAGGCTAAGCGTAGCCCCCCTGCCAGCCTGAAATCTCCCAGGCTCTTGAAAGACCACCACTGCCTCACCACCACAAAGCCCCAATTCATCTTGAGACAGTGGGAAAGGAATACTCTCCTGACCCTTCCTTATTGGGGAAAGAGAAAAACGCCATGAATTTGACTACCTTCCTCCTAAATCACTTCCTTTCTCTAGAGCACATGATCCCAGGGCAGGCATCCAGCATGAAAAATGTCATACATGACCCACACAACCCCCAAAATAATCCCACAGTGATGCCTGAGCCTCCCAAAAGAGAAATATTCAGAGGTTTTTGTTTTCCAGTAACAATCCAGCTATTCCTCCCCAAAATGAGATCATTCCTTGTACCCATCCTCATCACTCAGGGATGAGCCTCAGCACTTTTTCTAATGCTTTGCTTCCAGCAAAACTTCACTGCAAAGCACTGCTTTGTCCTTTCTGCTCAGCATGGTCTCTTTTGCCATGCCAGAGGCCCCCTTTAAAAGCAAAATGGTTTGATGAAGTCTAAAAGCAGCTTTCTAAGCTGCTGCTTTACATGAACATTTGGCAGGCTTTTGGAGGACAGCTTAAGGCAGGGCTTTGAGGAAGCAGTGCTGACCAGTGTGCAAGCACTGAGTTGTGCCCTTGAAAAAGAGTACAGTAATTTCACACTCATAAGCCGCACCTGGTTATAAGCCGCACTCCTGGGTAGCTGGGAAGACCATGGAATTTGTGCATAAATAAGCCGCACTGGGTGATAAATCACATTTTTATTTTTTTTTAAGCGAGGATCCATGTGCAACAAAGTAACGAGTTAGTAACAGAACTGCAGGATCGCAGGGTTTGCTGTCAAGATGCTCAATATGCAAACAGTTTTCACAGACCGGTGAGGGCCTTTAAAGGCAGCCCCAGGCGCCCTCCCCGTGCCATGGGCCTGGGCACTCCCACCCCTGGCACTGGCTGCCGCGTCTCCCTGCCTGCTCGGTGGCGGCTCCCTGTGCCGTGTGAAAGCCCCAAGCCGCACTGCTGTGCCGAAGCCCTGAGCCGCGTCGCTGTGCAAAAGCACTGAGCCTTGCCGCCCACCTGGCAGTGGCTCTGCGGCAGCTCCCTCCCCGGGTGGCTCGCACTTCCGGGTTGGCATTTTGCTGGAATTTGTCCATAAATAAGCTGCACCTGGTGATTAGCCACACTTCCGGGATCGGCTCGATTCTTCAGTGAAATAGGCGCGGCTATTACTGTGTGAAATTACTGTACTCAAGAGATAGTTTTGCACAAATACCTGTTTTTCCCAGTTACCCTTTTCTGTCATATTCAGACCTTTGTTTCCTAAACCCTCTCTCTCCCTAAATCCTGTTGTGACACAGCCATTGCCTTTCACAGGGTCAGCACAACACCCTCAGTAGAGGTTTGGTGTTCAACACAAATGTGGCCATATGATCAAGACAATTTCCCCCTGGCTTTCCCCTGCTCCATGCTCCCGTGTGGAGGCGGAATGTTACGGATGTGCCAAAAACATATTTTTCTTGTTGTCATAGCTCCATACACAGGAATAACCATTGCCCCTTTTTTTTTAGACATCTGGAATGCACTGAGCAGGAAAAATATGGCAAGCTGTGTTTCTTTCACTGGGAGGAGTGCACATTGTTTGGGCCAAACCTAAAGTTTCTCACTTACAATTTTTGCATATGAATGGGAATTCAGACACGGTCCCTGGAGGGACCATCATTATATGCATTAACAGGCAGCTGGGCTTTAGAAAAACAGGGAAAGCAGAAAAAAATAGATTTTTATTCTGTACTTAGGCAAATTCATATGAGGGGAATCATCTCCCATTCTCGTTGCGGCACACTTTACTCTCTATGGACTCTGAATACATTCACTCATCAAGGCATATTGACTAGCTGCTTATTAGCACAAGTTCGGTTCCCTTTCTGCATCCCTCAGACACACACATAAATACTAGTCCTCAGTGCAGCCCATCTGGAGTGATTCTGTAGCTTTATCTTTTCTTGGGGAAGCACAAAATCATATTTCGAGAGCATTACATTTGGTCTGATAAAGGCTTTTAAGTTTTTTAGTTTTTATCACACATATATTTTGTATATTAAAAAAAAATTTTCTCATATATTTTTATAACCTCCCTTCATGGTGTCACATTTCAAAGCTGGGAAATTTGCACTGCCCTGTGGTAAACCTTCTGGTGAATGTAAAAGGGCTTTGCTAATGGTAAGATTCCAATGAAGATAATTCCAATCAAATCAAATCACATCACAGGGCTGAGGAAACCACCCTCCCCCCATTCTTTCCTTCAGCTCCTGATTTATCAGCTCCTACAAAGTATTGGGCCTCATCAGTAGGATGTTTCTGTGGTGTAAAAAATGACTTTGAGCACAGCGACCTTTGCTTTCATCTCTCTTTTAGACAATAAGATCTTTCCTCCCCTTGAATAGGTGAATAATATTGAAAAAAAAACTTACCCTGAAGTAACAGTGCCATCTTGGGTGACCAGATGCCCATACAATGCCATCACTGATAGAGGCATTTCACCTTGCTGACTTTTCCCATTTTTGCCTGTTTTTGTTTGTTTGCTTTTTTCTATTTTTTTTTTAGCTCATGGGAAGGCCAACATGGCTGCATGGAAAGAGCCACAACTGGGTACTTCTTTTCCCAAGCTTCACTCAGGTTTTTAAAATTTACAGGGATCACCGGGATACATATCTGGATTTTTAAAGTCTCATTTTTACACTCAAGCCTGCTTCCAGTGATCAGTCTTTATCTGTTTTGGTTCCCAACCCCGCCCCTCATCCTTTTCAGCAGTATTGGGATGCGACTGTCCTCAGACCGAGACTTGCAGAACCCTGGGGTGCTTAAATCCCCACTATCATAAAGACATAACAGCACTTTGAAATAAGCTGAGTTTTTCAAGGGAAAGGTCTGGCTTTAAAGAACTAGGATGCAGTGCCAAGAGGACTCACAGTATCCCTGGCTGGTACCTGGGGGTCTCAGCCACTCATTACAGGAATGCTTCTGCTCCAGAAGAAGCTGAGCTGTTTATCAGCTGCTTATCAGTTACAGCAATGAGGATCTCTGGAGCATGGATGATAAACTAGCAGAAGGCAAGGCTCTTTTTTGCCCTCATACCCTCTGCAACCTAAGTCTGGCTCTCTTGCCATAATTTATTTCTCCATTAAATTTCTGACCAGGGCCCTGGCTTTGCACCTATTGCTGTCAGCCTTTTGTCTTTCTGATTATGCTAACAGCAGCACTTGAATGTTAATTGCCTTCCCTGATGAAGCAATCACACAAATTCGGTGTTCTAGGGAGCGATGGACCTTACACGAGAGCTTTGACCCTGGCTGCAGGTGATGCAAATGCAGGGGCAAAGGATTCAGAATCTCTTTGGCTGCTGCATAAAATGGGAGGCAATGAAGCACACCTTGCAGGGATGGGAGAGGGATGAAGCTTTTGCAGGACCTGTATCTATGCCCTGAAGCAACTATTCATGTTGGTTTGGGACGGACACTGCACCTCTAGCACTCTCCTTCCGAGGGATAGCCCAGTTTTTCCTCTACCAGAGCCAACAACCTTTCCCTACACAGAGTATTTACAATGATTTCATTTGTTCATTTAATTTGATTGTTTTCTCTGGGATATGCGTAGTTGTTGCTTTGGAATAATTTTGGCTGTACAGCCCTTTTCTCCAAACCCTGGTATTCAAAGGGATGAAGGGACCACTCATACTTCCCTTTCCTCTTGCTGGGCCAAGAGAAGGACTCACATAGGCATGTTCAAGACCTAAAGTCATCCAAACTCAGGTTTTAGCAGCTGCTGAGCAAGCCAGTCCCTGTGTAGAGCTCAGTGTGCACTCACCTGCTCACAAACTCTGACTGTGAAACTCTGGTTTTCCACTCCACAATACTAAAATCCCCCAAAAGGGCCACTGTTTCCAAGCCAAATAAACAGTCTTTTCCCACCTAAGCATCATGGATTGATTTAGGTCTGTGACTTTCAAGCCCAAAAGCAATGGCTAAGCCAGGATGAAAGCCATGCCTGTGGCTCCCTTCCATCTACTGTCTCCTAATTTCTTGCCAAACATATGTTCCCAGCCACTTTATCTAGTCTTTCAATCTGCCTTTTCCTGCTTTGATGGCTGGTGACTGCCCAGTGAGATGGAACTTGGAGGATTTTAGCACTGGCGAGAACACACATCCCATCTGCGGCCAACCTAGCACTGCCAGTCGGGTCATTAATTCATCCTGAGACAGGAACACTAATGAAGGCCAAATCCTTTCCAGTGCCACACCTTGATGATCTCCATCTATCCCCCCTGACTGACTGAAAACACTTTCTTCAGTGAAATCCAGTCTCACTCCTGGACTATTTGCTGCCATTAACCATTTATGCCCTGATTCTTGTCTTAATTAAGAGATTATCACCCAGTGCTTCTGCGTGTGTGTTCTCATATAGCCATGCATCTCTCTCTACATATCTCCACACATACATATATGCCTCCTTCTCCCTCCTCCTCCAATAACTGGGTCCAACCATGAATCTTATGCCATTTAAAAGATATTAGCAAGCCCTGAGAAAGTCTTGGGCTCCAACACATTTCACAGAAAGGGACCACAGGAAGCCACTTTCACAGCATTTTGCCCACCAGATGGGAGGATGCTCCCTATCTTTTTTCCTTTCTTTTTTTTTTTTAAATGAACATAAAATTTCCCTACCTTCCTTTTTTTCTCCCAATGAAATATTTTTACCTTGCATGCCCTTCTTCTCAGTGGCTCCACACATTGTATTTCTTGAGGAGTAAATGATTAAATTTTAGAGCCTGGAGTTTCATGTTTAAATGTCAAGCTTGAAACACAGACCTCAGAAGAGAAATCCATAGGATTTCTATTTTCCTATAAAACATATGGTCTTTACTGGAAGTAAACCAAGAAAACGGCAGGCAGCCTATCTCACAGTTTTTCTGCTTTTTTTCAGCTTGCAAGATTTTTCTTTTGGTTTTGTAGTTAAAAAATAAGCTTTGAGAGAAATAAGTCATCTTCACCAGCACAAATGCATCTGCTGGCCATTTAAAGGGGAGCTTGAAGAACTCTGGGGTAAAAAAAACCTGGTTAGAGCTTTTAATGGGTTATGAAAGAAGCACACTAGTGTAAGAAAGCATCCCCTTTTCTTGACCTCAATTTGCTGAGTATTACTATAGCTGATGCTCTGAGTAACTGAGCTGACCCCAGCTAGAGGTGAGGAAATGAAGGTGTAAGAAAATCACCTACATGGATGCCTCATTCTCCTCCATGGCTGGCTCATAGGATTTTCTTGGAGGAAAAGAATGAGCTATATGTTAATGGATTGTCAAAGGTTACGGTTGGGGCCTACTGCCACCAATATCCAGTGGCTCCCAAAGGAATCACACCAAATACTCCCACTGGCAATTGTAGAGACAATGGGTGTCTTCAGTAAGCATCACACACTGCACACCTGTTTCCCCAAGGCTTTTTTCCCCTGGAAATCCTATGGCATGCAGTAACTGCAAACACACTCTGTTCTGCTGTAATGGCTGCTAAATGAGCAAAGCTTTTTGCTGGCCATCATACTGCTGTGGCTCCCATTTCCTACCCAATCTCAGCCTGGGATTGTTTTGATAGCTGTCTTCATGTACATGACACTTAAGCTCTGTCAGCAGATGCATTATTAAAATTTCACACTTGGAAGCACACATGCACCTGCTGAGGGAGCTGCAACAGGGAACACCACATTTTCAGCACTCACCCTTGCACTGAGTTTTCCAGTGGTGTCCTCTTTTTCCAGTGTTACCTCACTCTGAGCTGCTTCTCTGTGCCCCACTGTCATTCACTTTCTACACTGACCCGCCTGCTGGTGCAAGCAGCATCAAGCTGATGATGGTCCTAGCATCTCTGTAAGTCCCACACCATATCTGAGGCATTGTGGATAAGGTGGTTTCTCTCCTGCTACCCACTCATTTTACCAAGCAGAATGAAGAGTGCTCTTCTGCATTCCTCGAGATCCATGTTCCTCCACATGTTGGCAAAGGTGAATTGTTCTGGGTTGAGATTGTGCTGTTTTGGCTGCTTCTTAATATACTTGAGGGCAGCTTTGAGCAGGCCCTGTTGACTTGAATAAATCTATCTCATTCTTTCATCTCTTCTTCTGCTTGCTGGTCACTTTTTTTTTTTTTTGGTGGAAGTATCCAGTCACAGTTTATACACTGCATGCTATTTATGCAGTTCAGCCCATGAAAAATACATGAAGAATACTTCGCTGTTTCTCCCCACAGCTTCATAAATCTTGCATTACTTTCTGCATGGCAACTCAGCTTTATGGGTTGATGGGGAGCAGCCTCCCTGCTGCTCCTGCCCTGGGGCCACAGTATCCTCTGGGGATTCTGGTCCTGGTCCTACAGGCTTGAACCCTTCCAGGTTGGCAGAGGAGGGGAGAGGTTCAGAGCCCCCTCAGCTCCATTTTTATATTATTGAATAGGAAAATACGTCCAAGTTACTGTTTAATTGCCCTGCAATGTCTCCAGCACATCCATCATCTTGCCTTGCAGTTTGTTTCAATTTTATGGAAAACAAGAGCAATGCAGAGAATATTTCCCTGAGCACAGCTTGTTGAGCATTCACAAGAACTGGTGTTTGCAACTGGAGATAGAGCTGTGCATTTATTCAGGGACCAGACGGAGGCTGTGCAGAAGAACCACCCAAAAAACCAAGTTATGGTTTGTGCTTAAGGCCCCACTTTGAAGGTGAAACACCTTACCTTTCTGTGCAGGTAAATTTACTAGCTGGTACCCATGAAGTACAAGTGCCTTTTGTCACTCTGAGCCCAGCAGAGGAAAATAATAGGCAAACACTGATTTGAGATTTGTTTAAGAGCTGGTCCCAGGCCAATCTGAGCACAAAGGCTCATGGAAATTGATGAATTCCTTAGTTCTTACTTAAGCTGGAACATTGTGGAAGGAGTTTTCAGCCTGCTCTGATTTTTAATGCAAGTTTTTCCATATTTGTATTTTCCCCTTCGCAGGTCTCTGCCTCCAAGCAGCTAATAAGGATGCTTCCTACATGGGCAAATTAACAGTTCTTCCCTCTGTCCTCAGAGCACCTCTGATTCCTTACAGTGCCTGCCACCATCGTGGTCCAGCAGCGGACAGCATCAAGTTGAACAAGAAAACACTGACTGGGGACTAGCACGTCAATCCAGAGAGATTTCATCCAAGCTGCTGACAACCTCAGTTTTCTAACCCAACTGACCTTGTGCTCCCTTTAATATATAAGGCAGCATACTTTTCCTTTTCCAGCCTATCATACCTTTCCTGTCCATGGTGTGAATATACCATTACCCATTATCTGTCACAGCTTCCTGTCATGTCAGGAGAAACAGTATCTGTATCTCCACCTCTTTCTTTGTCCTCTAGCAGTGGACAAGAAGATGGTGGCTGCCCACCACCACCTTCATTAACACCTTCCCAGGTCAGTCTTTTTCCCCTTGGCCTTTCCCATTTACGGCTTTTCTCACCTCTCTTTAAGGCTGGCCCATGCCACTCTGCAGCATGTGGCTGCCCCTAAATCCATGGAGCAGGGGATATGGTGGTAGGTGCTCCAGCTGGTCTTGGGGTCCCTCCCAAAAAAATTCAGAGAAAATCCTATCTTGGGAGGCCAAAATTCACAGAAAAATGGTATTTCTGAGGGATATGTGGTGAGGGACTGATCTGGGGCTTGGTTGGTTTGGCAGGCTCTTTGGCCCAGAAACTAGACTAAAAAACCATATTTTCCCCCCAAAACAGAGAAAAGTGGGAACAGCCTGTAACAAGGCCAGATGCATTCATGTAGGTTTATGTCTCACTCATCCCAAAGGTCTCTCTTTCTCTCAGGGACCATAAGAACAGCACCAAATCTGCATTTAGGAGACAAAAAATACAGAGAATTTATTCCCTTTCCAAGGAGGGAAATCCTGATGCTTTGTGAAAAGTTGAGGGGTCAAGCTGTTGCTGTTAGTCAAAGGTTTTTATTTTCACAAAAAAATAGAAAATTTCGTACCTTACACTACAAAAAACCCTCCCATTTACACAAACGAAATGCACAGAGAGCATCCAAAGAGAGGGAAATGGGAGGAATAAATACAGCAATGCCACAGTCTCCTATGTGTTAAAACCCTGATGCAAGGAGCTGAGGCAGATGCTGCAACTGTAACACTGCTGGATGCACCAGATCCTGCTCTAAGGAATTACAATAAAGGACTGGCAACTAAGTGTTAATCTCAAGACTGCTTCTGATGTATTTTACATCTGCCTTAACATCTAATTTCACGACCACAGCAGTCCAAGGAGTCACAATTTCTTGAGCAATAGAACTTTCTACATTATATTCAACACTGAATAGACAAAAAAAAATTACCTTCAGTTTTTATTCTTCTCACTATTAACATACAGGAGGAATAAATAAAATTTTAAACTAGTATTTCCTTTTTATATCAGTCTTTCTTTTTAATGCTCAAGTAGTTTTTCCAAGTCATAGCTACACAATGAAAGGGCATCAGTCTACACAAGCCATTCTTGGGGACATTTCCTTCTCCCAAAATGAAAAACTGCATCAGAAAAAGCCTTTTCACCTTTTGGATCCTTTGAAATACCTCTCTCTCAATTATCAGGAAAATATACTGGAAGAAACAGATTCTGTTGGCTCAGCTGCAGCTGTAGCAAGCTGGAAAAGCAAAGCACTTGGACTTACCACGGGCAGGAAATCTACCTACAGCCTTTTCCAAGAACATAACCAGCAAATGTTGCTGTCAATTTGTTCTGCTGTACCCCAATACATATAATCATACCCAACACACGAAGTTCTTGTAGTTCTTTGACAGGAACTGAAAACCTCCTTTGTCTCTGGAATTTGCTCCTGGACATAGAAGCTGTAGCCTGTGGACCCTACACATTTAAACAATGTTTTATTTTTAGCCCTGAGACAAAGTCTATTAATACAGAGATCAGTAGCAAGAACAGCTCTTGAAATAAATAGAAAAGGTTATTTATTTATTTATTGGAGAAAGTGAGAAGAGGTGCCCTATTTACAAATGCAGTCTGGCTTAAGAACAGTTTTGTTTTCCAGTGGTTTATCATTTTGAAAGTAACTCCAGCATCTGGTAGTTATCCCAGCAATATGAATGATGAAAAGGCGATTTTGCTTTTAAGAGCCCAGATAAAAAAAATACTGAGTTCAACTCCTCCCACAGAGCCAACAGGAAAGGAATGAGTGGAGATGATGGGCAGAAAGTGCTATGTATTTGCTAACAGCATCTCAGTGCCACCAATGGATGCAGGCAAACGAACTATGCCTCCCGATGAAACGAGTTGTTCCTGTGTTCCTACATGTATTTTCCCAAGTGCAGACAGGGAGGTGCAAATAATCTCAAGACTCTTCTGCTGACAGCTCTAGTAGTGTTATTTATTTCTTGAGAAATCTCTTTTCCGTGCTGAAATTGTTATGTCTTGATATTTTCTTCCTCTTTTGTGGTCCGGTGGCTGCCAGAATCAAACAACAGGATGAGAAATGACACTATCAAGATTTGTTAGACCTTGCTGTGGCTCCTTTCCCTCTATTTCTCCTGATTCCTGAGGAACTCAGAAGTCACTTGCAGAGACAGAGGGTGCCGCTTCAGAACAGACAAACAATGCCTGAAGAAGTCCTGCTGTAAGCAAACAAAGTCCTGCTGCTAAGGAAAAACCATTCAGCCTCTTCCCCTAGATGCTTCCCCTCTTAAAAATAAAACATTCGGTGTATCAAATCTCATCCAAAGGTTGGGGGGAAATGAAAGAAAGACTTTGAAACAGCTTCAGGTGCCTCACAACACCTGTTTCTATAAGACATGGACATAGGCTTCCTTTTGGCAATTAGAGGTCTTTGGATTTAGCTCCGTAGCGCTGGGAAAAAAGGAAGCTATAGCAACTCTGTATATTGATGTTATTGCTAAGGAAGGATGCCACAAGATGCTATCCAAAGTCCAAGGAAGCAATACATTTACAGAAACAAGAGACCCTTGCAATCCAGTCAGTTGTTTTAAAATCCTCATCAAAATCTTCACAAAATAGAAGCCCAACCCTACATATCCCAAATTAACTGTGCTGTTTAACCCTATCTACAAAGAGGAGGACAACCCCAAAATATTTCTTGGTGTGATTCCCAGATGACTGGGTTGCCCTCAAGTCCCTCTAAAAATACCAGTCATGGGCTTTAATGGATACACTGAACCCCAGCTACAACCAAATCCTGACCTGAGCTGTGCTAGCCCCAGATGAATGGCATCTCCTTGCCCTCAGGATGCCATTGCTGTGACTTGGGCTACTCTGCTTTTCCCTCCCCTCTGTGCAAAGTGGCCAGGTCCACAGCAAACCTAGAATGCCAAGAGACAGCTTAGGACAGTATCCCACTACCACCACTGTGGGAGAAATACTACAAAATCTCCACACTGGATGGCCATAGGCTCATTTCTACACTGTGCCCCAGGACTTAAGCCACATCATCAGAAAAGGAACAATGAAATTCCTTCCTTCTAGCTAAAACCACCTCATACTTTCTCTCCTGGGCTCCAGGAACAGAAGCGATGGCTGCACTCATGACGGCTACTGGGCTAAAGCACCTGTGGAAAGGCAATCTCATGCTATCTTTGGCCACACAGAAAAATTGATGCCACGTTGTTGCTAGAGGCCATCAAGAACCAGATGTTTTACTTCTCTTTTTCTGGATGTCCTGAACCTGTGGTGTAAAGGAAGAGGGGCCAACATCTTTCATTTAAGCAAACTCCTTCTCATATACATAATCAAAACTCCTGAAGGCTTCATGTGTTGATCAAACCAAACTACAGCAAAAATACAAAGGGGCATAGGGGTGACATGAAAGGGAGACTGAGTAAAAAAGGGAGGAAAGAAGGAACAAATCGAGGAAAGAGCCCCAGTCTTGTACCTGATGGATAGCAAACTGTACAATATATACATCTTCATCTTGTACTATCCTCCCCAAAGAGCAAACAAAAAGAACTTGGTAACACAGGAGGAAGATGAAATATACACCCTGTATTGTATTTGCCATGGAGCAAGCGACATGTTTATACGCTAGTGTCTATAACTTAATGCTGTGTAACAGCATTTTTTTTCTTTTAATTTGCAGAACAAAATATCTATTGAGAAGTAATGTAATCATATTGCTCTTCAATACACTTCTGTAGACAAGAAAGACTCAAAGTTATACTTCAGCAAACTGCAGCTATTGAGAGTCCATGAATGGCCACAAAAATCCTCCATTCAAGTCAGTCCTTGAAAGCATTACCACGTGCTGCTGTAATTCAGTATATAAAGATGCTATATATATGTATGTACCTCCCATGTACAGACAACACGTGGTAGCAGGCTCGTCATCACTGCTGAAGCTTAAGAGACTAGTTAACCTCGTGTACAGCAGATTTGTTTCCACGTTCCATGCACCTTACACTGACTTCATGAAAATGAGGACAAATAGGAAGAAAAACTTCATAGTCAAACACTGCTTTAGAAAGGCTGCAGCAGAGGCCAATGTCCTCCAGTTATAGAAACCACTGAATTTTCCTTTTTATGTTTTCTTGGCTTTTTTTTTAGTCAAAATAAATTTCAGGGGTAGATTACAAAGTGCAGGACCGACCCACTTGAGGAAGCAATTTTATAAACTGTGTTACAACGGCACCATCCCATTCACCAACTGGACCTTCATCTCTTGAAGGCTGCTCATTATCTTCTTCTGGTGACCAACAAGTGTCACTCCCAGACGTCTCAAATCCCTGTGGGAGAAAGCAGACGTTGGTTCCATGGACCTCTTAGGCACACGCTGCCGCGCACACCACGCGCTACATGCACTGCTGCTGCTACCAGTGCCTACCTGTTATCACTGGCAGCTCTCACAGCCAAGTTTAGCTGGCAGGTTTTATTTTCCCCATTTGTATTTTTTTTTTTTAATGGATTACAGCATCGCAGAGAGTCATGTGATTTGAGTGAGATCACTTTGCTGCCAGAAGAAAGGCCAGACAGCAAAGTGTTAGCATCATTTTTGGCCAAGGATTCAGCTAGGCGTGAAAAGTCCTATTTCCAAGAGAAAAGCCATGTAAGATAGCCCATGTTGCTGTTTCCTCTTCTCATGGGAGAGGCTGGTATTTGATCTTGGATATAAGCTGTGAGGAGTGAGGTCAATCCATGCTTTCTTCCTCTTCAGATGAGGGAAAGCCAAAGAAACACAAATGACAAAAGCCTTGAGCATGGCCACCATCCTGATGACTCCTTAAAGTCAACAAGAATTAGCAAAGCAGCTCCCCTTTGGGTCTTTGCAAATCTTCCCATAAACCCACATTTGCTTTTGCTTTGAGGAGGTGAATTCTAGAAGCCAAGGACATTTGTGCTGATTCTGCCTACTGGACTACCATTACAGGAAAGCTGTAAAATAAGATAGTTAATGCAGGATCAGGAGGAAAGACTGTCATCAACTCCACCCTTCAAAATTCAGGTGTATAGATTAAGGTAATCACTTTCATGTGATTCATGTGAATGGCATAAAAGAGGTACACGAATGGTACTAGGTACAATTTATCCCATCCAAAGACAGGAGTGGGACAAATCATCTCCTGGAGACACCACAGCAGGACATTAGGTTATCAGATTCAATGACACCTCTAAAGCCAGGTAAGGCTATCAGTTATGGCAGAGTGTAATTGTAGAGATTTCTTACTGGGTAGGAAAATGTTAACAAATAAATTGTAGGAACAAAAGCTCAGCAGAAACATCAAGACTGTTGCATATATGTTTCCAGCATAAGACACAGAAGCTGTTAGAGAAGCAGGTTGACTATAAGAGATGAGGTATTTTGTCTGAAGACTTCCACTAGGAAAATACCAGCCCCTCACTTTCTGCCTCCAGACTGGAATGAATTAAGGATATTTCTGCATTATGCCTTATGGTCTTGCCAATATACGTGTGAATCCCCAAGCTGATGATACCCTATGTGCAAGTCTTTTAGGAGAAAGTTCTCCACCAAAAGCCACTAAGATGTGACAGTTGCTTTTTAGAAACCATGTTGCGTTCATGCAAAGGCTGGGAATCCCCAGCAACACCTGGGAGCCCAACCATCACCTGAGACATAATTGCAAACCTGGCCTACAGTTCACAGCAGGGCTGTGTGCTGGACTGCAGGTGAGCATGTGCAAGAAACACCAAAACATTTTCACATGAGCTACCCATGGAGGTGTGCCTCTCTCAGCAGCTTCACAATCTGGACAGAAACTCCTGTGCAAGAACAGCCAACAAATCCATGTCCACAAATTACACAGATGAACGCTGCTTTGAATAAAAAGCAGACTTGAGTGAAGTTTAATACATTAACACATAAGCTAGTTGAAGCCAAGAGCTAGATCTGTACTTCTCCAAGGACTGTCATGTTTTCTGCCTTTTGATTTGGAAAATATAAAGTTTTCTGCTTTGGGCTAAAAACATAATTTCATTAAGGTACCCTTTTTCAGCAATTCTTCTTGATGATGCAGAAGGAAATCATAACATAAGGGCACAGAGCAAAGGAGGTCAATGAGACACATTGGCAGTGCTCCTTACCTGGTAGAGAAAAGGCTGCAGCACCTGCAAAAGGTGTCTACCTTCTCAGGGGGACATGCTTTCATTTCTGCCTCCACTGAATTGTGAAACTAGTTCAGCAAGCCATCTTAATAATGAAGGAAAATGAAGTAATGCTATTGTTACATGCCATTTATTTTATGCACACAGCACAGTTGGAAGTTCACACCAGAAATTAAAAAAAACCACCAAAAGCAAAAACCAAACCCCAAAACAACACAGTATAGGACCTGATTTTTAAAAGAGACAACATCCATCCTCCCTCTGCTGAGTCCTTCTCTGCTGGCATTTTTTGAAAAATCAGCTTTTTATCCCAGGCATTAAAGTGCAAGCTGAGCTCTTTTGAAAATCCAGTACCACATATTTCACAGATGTATAATTTCTGACACTCTTGCATGTTATGCTGGAAAAAAACCAGCCTGAAACTCGGCGAAAAGCATGCATGTCTTGGCCTTTCACATACAGCCCCATCAGTCCAATAAACCTCCCACCCAGTTCACTATACAGCCTTTTTCCCCCCATATAGTATACTCTATCCTTGAAGAGTGTCTCATTGATTTACAAGACAGAAAGAAGGAAAAAGAATTTCTTATACATTAACTGCTCAGTGTAGAGGATACAGTCAGTCTTTTTTTTTCCTTTATATCAAATCCTCTCAAATGTGAAGACACCAGCCAAAAGCATGGGGGACTCCTTAGAGAGAGGAAAAACACTACTGTGGGGTCTTTCACCTCAGCAAAGATGAACCAGAAAACACAGTTCCTGAACCAGATGCTCATCAAGTATTAAAATCAGCAGCTTTATTCAAAAGCCACCTTCCACATACCAAAGACAACAATAAAACTTTCTAAAAACTGTCTAGAGAATCTAGGAGCTTTAATTCTGATGTTTCAAGCATGACTTAGAGCCTGTTGCATGCTCTCATGCATCCAGTGCTGAAGGACTTAAAGCAGTGTAAGGCAGAATACAATTTTGAACAGAATTGGGTGCACCAACCGGCTGGTTTGGGGATAGAAAAACCCCAACAACTTCTGTGCCGAAGGGCTGCAAAAACAACTGCCTTTTTAAGCTCCAGTCCAGAGCTGCCTGGCTTATGTTACTGTGGCTAAGTGGAAATTTCATTGGGCTCCGCTCTGCAGAGGAGATGTCTGCAGACATCCACTGGGGCTTTACAAAAGAAATGTGCATTCCCTGCAGGAAAAGGCACAACTGAGGCCCACAGGCGATCAATACCTGGGATCAGGATCCACCTCCTTGTGACCTGACCCCTGGTGTTGGGTTTTGTGTGTGTCTCTGCAGTGGAGAATTGTACACCCACGTGCGGGTGGTCTCCCTGCTTCAAAATACTTGGCCTCCCCACCCATGAGACAACTTTTATTCTTTTATTAGGGAGGAAGTTTATCTTTTCACTTTCATTCATGTAGGGTTGGAAATGAAAGCAGGCAGGAATTTAAATCACTTGTCAATAAGGTATTAAAAAGCCTTACCTAAAAAAAGCCAAGGAAATTAAGGGGAAAATTTGTGTCAGCTCATCCCAAGCAGCTTGTATACAGCTGCATGCATGCTGCTCTCTTACCACTGCCTTGCACAGAAGCTCAGCTGCAATATGCCAGTGACAACACTGTATCCCCTTCCCTGCAACAGCATCCATTTGCAAGGGTTGAATTCACAGTCTCCATGTTATAGGAAATAGATTTAAAATATTTTATTTACAAATAGAACTACTTATACACCATAGACCAGTTTGCCAAACGCAGTGTAGACTAGAACTGGATTGCCACATGAAATACAACCTCCTCACCAGCCAGTTTAGTCATACAAATAAAAGGGCCACAGTCCTGAAAGATCTCCGTGGTCAGCACCTGTCAGTCTACCACAGGTATTTTGTATTTCATCTCCAATCCAGGGCAGATCTCACCACTGTTCTGCACGTGGTGTAACTACAGTTGCCCATGCAGACTCAGACCACTCATGGAGTTAGCTGTCAGTTTGAATGACGGGAAACAAGAAGAACCTCAAAGACCTTCAGACAATGCTAAAGAGAGAGGAATCCTCTTGCTAGGGACATTTGCATGAAATGAGGACTAAAAAATTTTGTTTTAAGAGTTCATCTGCTCTTACTCATAATTCCCATTCTACTTGATTACAAGATGAGAATTTGTTCCGAAGCAGACACAGCATCACAATCCCACGACTGAGATTTCAGGTTAAGAATAAGCATCTAGAACAGGTGAACTCTTAAATGCTCTTCATCCAGTATAACTTTTAATAAATAATTTATTTTATTTTAGAAGAAAAATATTTACAATGCAAAGCAACACAACACATATTATTACAAATATTCAGAGCTCTTCATCTAATAACAAACAACAGGGTGTCCTGAGATTCAGTGAGTACAGATCTTTCAAAAGGTGAAAATATGTAGTCCACATGGTTAGTAATTGGTCCAGTTAAGGGTCAGACTGAAACTCATGTAATGGATCTATCTATTCTTGAGTATTGTCCTGGTAAAGTTATTCTTGCAGTGGATTCAAAGAGCTCCAGACACACTCAAAGTCACTAGGTGGTCCACAAGTTTAAAGAGCAGGTCTGGTCCACTGGAAAGGTTCCCTTCAAGTCTGATATCCAGTTGGAAAGAGAGGGTGGAGAGTGAGGCTCCACTTTTCACAAGGTGATTCATCCCTTTGCAAGAATTAGAACTAAATGTAGAAATCACTCTTTGTTTGAACATATACATTTTCAGGTCTTTGCTTAAGTAGGCAGAGCTTAGGACTTGGAGTGATATTCATTGATCTTAAAATTTTTAATCTTTTGCTTTCAGAAATTTGTCATTAATACTACTCTTTCCTGGAATAAATGCATCAAGCCTTCCATTTGAAAGAATCAGAAAGGTAACCAGAATTTTGTTTTTCATGTCATTGGAGGGAGGTTTTAGAAAAAAAAAAAAAAGCTGAACATTAATTACCTCAACCAGATCCTGTAAAGAAGCCACAAGCTGGGCAACCACAATTACTAGTCCTGACAGTGTTATGGCCAACTCCTACAGCACTAGTATTTTTTTTTTCAGTAGATTTTAGAAATTCTTTACATTTATAATATGTTTTTTTCCAGCTTTTTTTGGCAGCAGTTATCCACTTAATTTCTACATCTGTCTCCTGTACAGTTTGAATTTGGTGAAGACCATTTTGGATGGTATTTGAAGGCAACCTCTTGTATTGTAAAGACTGTTTTACTGATGTCATTTGGAGAAAGCAAACTACTTTCACATGTTCAGATCATCTTTTCACCCGATCCCCCCCAAGTCCCAGCTCTGGAATATACAGAACAGTTGCCTCTATTAAAATGACATGGAACATTTAATCTGAATTCTCCTTTGTAGAGTACAAAATGTTTTGTTGCTCCCTTTTACAGGGATAAAAAAACTGAAAACCTCCAGGAAACCAACCCCTCTCAGTATATCAACCTTCAAAGAACTTTGCTTGTTCTGGTGTTTATTTTCTGGAGACCCCATGAGAGTCTCAGCTGAGCTGACCAGGACTAATTTTTCTCCCTTACTTTATTTTTAAGGGCAATCTGCCAGTTTACATCATCCTGAGTTTGGGACTTCAATACATGACACTTTTCCTCTTAAGCTGCTATGATGGTTTCTCTTCTTTTTAACAGCTGAGAGTCTGCTGTTTTTTTCTTTTTTTTTACTGTTTCTGAGAGGGATGAGAGACATTTTGATTTGGATGGCCTTTTGATTAATTTTCTACAGGTCTTCCAAAAACAGACCTGAGTGGGGTCAAGCCTTCTTGCCAAGCCACCTCTGCAATGCAAAGGTGTATGGGCTGACAGAGAAGAACCAAGCAGGCATCTCTGCAAGAATCTCTGTCCACAGGGAGGGGGTGGGTGGGGGAATTTATTTGTTGACATGGATAACTAGCTGATATAGGTTTCAACCTTTTTTTCAGCTTTAACTGAAATGGAAGATGGTTCCATGAAATGTCTCCTTCCAGTTTAAAAAAAAAAAACAAACCCAAAAGCTCCCCAGGCTGCCAGGCATCAGCTCCTTTGCACTATTCTGCTGTTCTAAATGCCCAGAAAAAAGCTGAAGCTGAGCAGCTCAGACACGTTTTATCCACTGGTACCAGTAGGATAATGTTTGTGCCCTAGATGACATCCTGGGACACCTGGTGAGGGGTCTTTGAGAAGGTTTGCAGCTGGTGAGTCAGAGCATCTCTGGCAGCTATAATCTTATTTAAAGACTTTCAAACCAACTTGCCTTTCTGCCTAGAACTGTGCAGGTAATAGATTTCCTGGTTCATTGCCATTTGCTTCATTTTAAAGCATTTTTGCATCACCTGGAAAGATTCTGGGGGACATTTTTGAAATTTCTGAAATACCAAAGAGTAAACATAGGGAAATAGTTACATTTAAAAGTCATATTAAGGATCTTATTTCCTAATCTGAAATACTGCACTTTAGGAATTGGTAGTTAGAAATCCTTTAGTCAGCAGCATGGGACGCTAAGATGGTATAGGAGGGGTAGTAAGATTGCTTGGAGTTACACAAGTAAGCAAACTTCTAATTTGCTGTTGAAAATACCCACTAATTTGGGTTTCAAGTCAACATATGCTGTGACCCAAACAAAAGCATTTTACTTCCAAGAATTTCATGTAGAGCTCTTGAAACTGCAGAAAATTCTAAAGTTAGAGGCCTAATTTTCTTCTTTGATATGAATAATTAAGCCAAACAGCAATACATCCGTGATAGACTTTAGACAACCTGCATTTTCTACCAGAATTTGCTCTTGTTATCAGATTGGGGTGGTACTATGGAGGAGAATGCTCCCATGTTTTCCTTTTCTCATACATTACAGTAATTTCACACTTATAAGGTGCACCTTTTTCACTGAAGTTTCGATCCAAACCCGGAAGTGTGCCTTATAGGCCGGTGCGCCTTATATACGGACAAAGTTTGGAAATTTGCCAACCTGGAAGTGCAAGCCAGCAGCAGCCCTGAGCCGAGCCGAGCCCACCCAGCCCTCAGCGGGGCCGGGGCCGCCCCCTGCAGCAGCCCCGGGCTGGGCGCCAGTCCGGGGTGGCCCAGTGGGCAGGGCTGGGGGTGGGAGGGAATGCTGGGGCCTGCGGCATGGGGACGATGCCTGGGGCTGTGTTTAAAGGCTATGCCGATCTGTGATAACTGTTTGCAAATTGAGCACCTGACAGTATTCTGTTACTAATTCGTTACTTTGTTGCACATGGATTCTCGCTTAAAAAAAAATAAAAATAAAAATGTGTGCCTTATAGGCCGGTGTGCCTTATATATGGACAAATTCTGTGGACCTCCTGGCTACCTGGAAGTGTGCCTTATAACCTGGTGCACCTTATAAGGGTGAAATTACTGTACTTCTTCATCCTATCCCCTTTCTTCCCACTCAGCCTCTGGCTAAATATTTCTGCTATGTGGACTCTGACCAACCTGGGGATGGATGCCTTCTTCCTTGGTCAATGTTTGTAGATTATTAGTCTAAACTGTGGAGTCCTCAAAAGCCCAAGTAATGTGATACATAATTGCAGGACAAAACTGGGAAACAACATGTAAGGGTCCCAGGAGCTCAAAAGAGGATCTAGGTAAGAATCCATGCACCCTGATTTCCCAGAGAATTGCTGGAGAGGACTTCATCCTTTGCTCAGGGTTTTCATACGAAAGGCTGAAAAAAGACTGGATGAGTCCAGGTGTAAGGGGCAAACACTGATGATGTGAGTGGAGCAAATAAAATCGGAATGAGAGCAGATAACTCTCCTGCACTCCCTCCATGTATTGTAATGGAAAACTGAACTCCCTGGAGATGTCACCTACTTGCATCCCACTCCTATGCTGTAAAGTGAGCTTCATGGCAAGCACTGTGGCAGATAGGAGGAAATACTGCAATTCTGTGGGGTGGGGGAGCGGTTTTCTTGGTTTATTCTTAATCCTCTGAAGTAATTCTGTATGTGCAGTGGTAATCTGCATGTGGTCAGAGGAGACACAACTTCCTCCAAAGCAGCAGAGTACAATTCTTCTCATTCTGCCTTAATGCCTGCAATAAACTAAGCTTGAAAGGCAGGCTTTGAATTTGAGACAGCACAGGCAGTAACAGGAAAGTACTGACACAATTACACAAGCAAGGCAGGCAATTAAAGATGGACCACAGCAAATTAGCAGTCCTGAGGCATTTATCAAGTCATTTGAAGGCTGTCGCCTCAGCTGCAGTCACACTCATGTGCAAAAACCACGAGAAGATTCAGAAGGAAGGTTCAGTTCTCATTCAGGAAGCTTGTCCTCTAGAGCTGTGGGTTGCTGATGCTCTTACACTGGCATCAGCCCTTATCTATTTCTGTTAATGCTGAATACCATTTCCACACCTGGGGTTTACTATTCACTTGGTTATATCCAGATCAGCTGTGAAACCAGCTCAGCTTCTGTGAAGCCAGGATATCTCAGCCGGGACTCTAGCATCTGTACATTTACTAATAAGGTAGAGGGTGGGTTTATTTTGTTGGTAACCCCAAATACGCAGCAGCTATTGTGTCAAGATGTCCTAGCAACTACAGAAACTCATGCATTAATTTCTGTGAGTAAAGGAGAAAAAGTACTTGCTGCCAATGTAGTGATTATAAATTTTCATCTTGCCCGCACTTGTTATCAATAGAGATGCTATAAGGGAAACTGCTGACTGCAAACACGGGATGTTTTCTTTTCTCTTTCTGCAGCCTCATCCTTGCATATTTTTGAATGCTTTGTCTTTCTCCTCCCCTGTCCCATTTCAATTCCACGAAATGAGGTGAAAATGATCTGGACACTACTCACTCTAGGGTCACCTGAGCCACTGCATCCATTGAACTGTATCCATTCTCCATGAAGATCTCTGTGTATCGGCCCATTTTGATGGCTTCCAGCCACTCACCCACAGACCTGTAGGCACCACTCCCGACTGGACTGTGCTCTACCAACAGATTTGACGCTCTGAAGACAAGCAAAAACAAAGAAGCAAATGTAATTAGTATTGAGATATACACAACATCACTCAAGTTGCTTGCAATTTTTATGGTAAAGATGATTCTTTTATTCCATTTTCAGTGATTGCTGCAGCTTAAATCCTCCTAGCAGGCTTGATATGCAATGTATCAAACACGGCACTTCACCAGCAACCTCACCCATTCTTGAGCTAGCTCCTGCCATTTCCGGTCCTCACCACGAGCAGAAAGAGGAGGAGAGGAGTGGCATCCATCCCAGTTACCTCTTCGCCACAAGCAGGCTCCCCTAGTCACTCCTACTTCAAAGTCTTTGCTTTGATGACTGCTGCTTTGCTCTCTTCCTCCACCTTTAAAGCTCATAATCAACTTAAAACAGCGCAGAGCCTGGAAGCTGAAACCCAAATTAAATTTCCCAGCAGCGGCCATCAATGGCAGGCAGCTGTTAACAGTCCAGGGAGCATTAACAGTCCAGAGGCTGCTCCTGCAGAGTAATGGGGAAAAGGGGGGGTGTGGGTTTGGGATGCCGACAGCATCCAACGAGCCTGCAGAGAGCAGCAATGCTGCAGCCAAGCTCCAGCCCTTCAAACAGAGGTACACTCCTGCTCCCACACCCCCACGCCAGACCCTGCCATGGCAATTGTTCCTTGCTCAGCAATGCCATGCACTGAAGAAGCAATTCAGTCAAATAATCACCCTTCACCACGGCTGGAGCGCCGATACAGTACCTGGCATAAGCAGGGTCCACCACCCCACTAATGAGGTGAAGAGAGCAAAGAGGGCTTGTCCAAGGTCAGCCAGGAAATAAACCAGCCCTGTTTCCTGCTTTGTACAACGGGACACACAGCTAACACAAGCCCTGCATAAAGATTATTACCCACAGATAAAAAACCCCTCATTTTCTGGGTCAGTCTCTGTTGGTGACTATTACACTTGAAAGGCTTTCAACTGGAAGGAGAGCTGGGATATTATATTATTATAGCACTTCAGGAATCTTCATATATTTTATGAGCACATTAGTATTATTTGTTTATTTAATAGCAATGCTCAAGTGTCTAATAAAATGTGAATACTTGCAGTACCAAGAACATAATGGCTTCCCATAACATTTTATACACATGAGAAATTCAAAACTCCTAAGTAATCATAATGAGAAGTGGATTTTCATGACTAATTTCAGAAGGTACCTAGTGATATCATAGCACACGCTGCAATGCAGAGTGACTTCCTTCCTTATTTGCATTAATGAGAATTTCCGTAAAGAACACATTATATATATTTTAAAAATCCTTTACAGCTGCTCTATATTGAAATTATGATTCATTTGGAATTACTATGGTCTGGGCACAGCAATCTATGAGAATAGAAACACAGCCCCAAAGCCTGACTGCTCAGGTGCTCCATCCATATCAAAAATCTCCACAGAAGCTCTGGGAAGGAGATGTTTGGAATTGCATGCATCCATTAATGGAATAAAACAACAGTAAAGTGCTTAGCAGCTCAAGGAAATGGTTTTCTGCCTATTTTCCTCCTCTGGCATAACAGTGTGGTATAAAAGAGTGCAGGAAACACCACACAACAGGCCTGGAAAATAACTGTTCTGAATTGAAAATAAAAGAGAAACCTCACATATTTTATGTTGTCATAAATATTTTCCAGGTTTGCTGGCACTTACGTTACATCTAATTGCTAATAAGAATAACTGCTTCAGATGGTAAATCGTACATGTAAAATAGCCCAAGGAACTGTATCTATCTGGTATTTAACAATTAACAGAAATTTCAGGTTCTTGTCTTCACATGCCACCATAGGGATGTTCAGTTGCAGCAGGTGAGATGTGCCACATGCTGCTGTGCAAGGTTCACTTGGAAGGTGTGGGGACAAATGACTATAAACTCACAGCAGTGCATCTGTTTTGGCCCATACCACCTAATCTCATCTCCCTCATTCTTGTTTAAAGAAAACAACATATCTTATTTTTCTCCCTCCTCTGAGGATAAACTTTTCTGAAAGGTCTTTTCCATTGTTAATCTGGGGAACTCCACTGCCATCAGTGAAGCAGCAATAATATACATATTTACACACACACACATATATATAAAACTTCTTTATGACCTTGCAGGGCACTGCGTGATTAGCAATACTGATGGCTCAAAAGTAAATGTGTTCTTACAGTGAAAATAGAAAAAGCCTCTCCAAGACTACTTAGCTCTTTCTCCCTGCACTGTAAAGTGCAGCTTTATTTCTTGATTGTGTTTACCTTACTTGTAGCTGTGTAGCTATTCAGATTAATGTTTAAATACAAACTGGCTGTTCTATTCACTTAATGTGGTTTTAGCAAAGGGGTTGTGAACTGCACTTTGGGAACCACAGACCTCCTCTAGCAATTACCAAGACTTTCATGACTTTTAGTGGTGGCTAGCATGCCTAGAATAGTTGCGGAAGCATGTACCTGGAAGTCCATGAGCTTTGCACATCCTAAGAGTTTCCCCAAGAGAGCTCTTTGTTTGTATTACCAAGATAAAGTCAATAGGCAGATAACTGGAGCAGTATTTACTATCTACCTCATGCATTCAAGTCTTGCCTTCTCTAACCTTGTAGTAGAGCACAGGTAGCTTTGTCACAGACAAAGTACTGCTGAAACTCCTGTTTCTGAAAGACATACCATGTTAATTATTTGTGGCAGCACTGCATTAGAGTGAGTGAATTGCTCACTTGGCTGCCAACTGCAACAGAAAAAGCTGATATGAGTCAACTCCCCTGGACATAACAAAACTGAAGGAACATTCACCCAAGAACACATGCAGGCTAAATAATCAGAGGGAATCCAACCCTAAGGGTGGGTATTCAGACAAGGAGCTTGCTCTGAGAAATGGTTCTGGGCTGAGTCTGTACCTGCTTGATGCATTAACCAATGTCTTCAAGCTGCTCGGGTTACGGATGAGCTTGTCCAACATACTGACAATTTCGTCAAACTTGGGCCTGCTGTTGCGGTCTTTCTGCCAGCAGTCAAGCATTAGTTGGTAGAGAGCAGCAGGGCAGTCCATGGGACTTGGCAGGCGATAGCCCTCCTCCACGGCTTTAATCACCTATAGGACAAAAAATGCAAAGCTTTTCTTCCCTTCATCTTTTTTTGCAAATGCAAATTGACTTTAACATAGAACTTTGAGATCAGCAAAAAATCCTGCCAGCCCCCAAATCTGCACACAATAGGCAAACTCAGTAAGTCCCTCTATCTTTCATATTTTCTGTGTGATGGGTTGACTAAGTCTATTTTTAGTCATTGCAAAATGAATCTAGAAATCCAAGGCATTGCTGCAACCAGGGGGCCAGATTGCCTGGTTGCACTTGTTCGAAGCTCAGTTGTGGTCTCTACATTATATACCACGAAACTCTTGCAGCCTATGCCAAATCCATGAAAGACAGCCTACAGGGATTTCTGGCATCTTCTTGGAGTGCAGTGATTTTGTTTATTCAGATGTTAGTTTCTTTTTAAATGAAAAAGCACGTGCTAGACCACAAATTTATATTACGGTAATAAAAGTCTGACTATATTTCAAAAGAGACTTTGAATGCTAATTGATGGATGGATCCAAGGCAGAGGCAGAACAACCATCTCATATATCATTCAGTACTGTCTAGGTCTAGCAGTTTCTTAGTGGCCACATTTCTGCCAGGAATTTACAATGTCAGCCCAAGAGTATGTAAATTAAAACCAGGGGAGTTGTTGCACTGATTTCAAATACTAACCATCTATGGTTTCATATCTAAAACAAGTGGTATGCATATGTGTTGCCTGCCCTCTCGAAAGGCAGAAATTAATAAATGAGGGCAGAATTGAAGAATGCAACTTGTTTTCCCCAGTTTGGGGCAGATTTGTGGCAGGGCTTTAAGCCCAACAGTTTCTATTTTGAACCATTACAATTTTCAGGAGAATGTAGCTCATGTTTCAAGCTACAGGGTTCTCTGTCTGTGCCAAGGGAGTCATGGCAGCCCATCTTCACACCCTCCACTTCTGAGATTCTTGATGAAAAGGAACTGGAAGCAGGTATTTGCTATGTCCACATAAAAACCACTGTCTGCTCCCAAGACTACCTCAAATGCCATTCATTCTAGGCACTGTCTCACAATTTGAAAACATCCTGTGTTGAAAAAGAAGGCTCTGTGGTTAGCCTGGAAGTTGTTGTCTTGGTCTTTAGTTACTACATGAGTAGTACAGGATGAGCTGTGTCAGGCTAGCACTGCATTTCAAAAGGCTTCAAAATTCATGACTGCATGGATTGTTTTCAAACTGTCCTTCATCACAAAGCTTTTTGTTAAGTGTAAGAGTTGCAGGAATGAGCCAGGCCGACTGAGCAGCAGTAGTGGGAAACTCAAACTCTCTGAGAATGTGCATAGCAGAGAAGCAGTTAGGTGAGGCTTTACAATCTCCAAGGGTAAAAAGAACATCGGAAGATCTGAGCCACAGCATGTGCAGTCCCTTTGTGCCCATCTGAGATTTCATCTGTTGGTAGAGCAGTTGCACCTCTCTAAACCCAATCTGCACTTGCAAAGCAATCTCTTCTATGGCGTGGCTGCTGCTCCCAGCTCCCCCACACTGTGCTATTTATACTCTCTGTTCTTCACACCATGCTTTTCAGCTGATCCCTGATTCCAAATTTGCAGCTGCCCTATAAAGAAAAAGCTTCAGTGCGGCTCAGCCATGAGAATGTTATTTGCTGTGTCCACGTCTGTATTTATAACAATAATGGGTCATCCTCCAACTGTAGAAAGAAAATAGTAGCAAGACAGGGAGCAGACCATTTGGCACCAGATCAGAATATCTGAACTATATCCGCAATGGGGTTATGCATGCTGGATATTCCTGGCAGTAACATCAAATCAATAGCGTTAACTCAATTTACAGGATGTCATTTGTCCTGGTGATACAATGTAAAAGGTATACAGCAAGAACCTAGGATGCTGAAATACACTCTTGCATCTGAAGGTGCCTTCAGGCGTCTAGCAGTAAGAGGAGCAAAAAAACCTGAAACAACAAAGACTGAGTAATTTGTAGCCATCACAGTGATTAAAAATAAGAAAATGGGACATTTGCTGCTCCATTTGTTGGTGTGTACTGCTTTGTAAGACTTGAAGATTTAGAATTTGCACCTAAGGAGGCACTTTTGTCTCTCTTCCTCTTCCGGATAAGCACTATTCAGTTATAGATTGGGGTGACTGAACTGGATGTTTGGGAAAGGACAATTTGGGATAGTCTATTTCAGTAAACCAAAGCAATGCTCAGTAGAGTTTTCATAGATTCACCAATCTGAACTCTAAAAGTCAACCACCACAATTATTTAGCTTATCAATCTGTGCAAAACAGGTCACAATATTCTTCTCAATAATACCTGCATCAAAGCCTTACCTTGTGATCCAGCCAAAGCATATTTTTAGAGCACTATCCAGAAACCAGCATGACTTTAAAATGTGATATATAGCCTTAAAACATTTCCTGCCCTATTGCACTTCACCTCCTTTAAAGCAAGGCATCTGTTACACGGTGAGAATAATTTTGCTCATCATCAGCTGTGCTTGAAAATGATGTGCTTTAATTATAAGTCACGCAACAAGAAACTCTTGCGCAACAGAGTCCAAACTTTATGCGACCCCTTTTTCCTCTCCACAAAAGCCAATGCTGTATCTAACACCACTGACTCTTCTGTCAACACACGTAGAGGAGGGAAGAAGAGGAGGCCTCCAAGAGCTGAAGGAGGAAGAATTGCATGAGAAATACACCACAGCACTGGTTTAAGTTCCTATGCCACCACCCTCTAAGCACTTACCATCTGCACAAAAGGCAGAGCCGAGTAAAATAGAGGTTCCAAAAGCAAAGCTTATGCAGGAACTGATGCTGATAAACACCTCATTAATCCTTTGTTTTCTGCTTTCCTCCACGTAAGTCTGTACCCCATAGGACATGGAGGCATTTGGGCTTTTTGGAACAGCTCTGTAAAGTGCAGACGCTCATAGTGTTATGATTCAGACAAGGGACTCCCCTGGCCACAGAACATTATTTCACTGGCACCAGCCTCAATCTTAGCCTGGCATTTACTGAATAACATCTGTGCTATGCCAGTGCATCAGCATTAAAGATAGTTACAGTGGTCAGCGTGAACAAAAAAGGCTCTCAACTGCTGCATTCTCTGCACAGACTATGGAAGCAAGTCCCTGTATTTAATTAAGATAAATCATTGTGTAGGTACACGCTGCTTTACTGAAATTCCTGCAAATGTGATAGCCTCAGCAACGCAGGAGCAGTGGGGCATTCATGCCAAACAGCACGTTCAGGTCCCTGGCAAGAAACATGGTGTGACCATCTCAAAGCTACCACTCCTGGACTCAAAGTGACATGAGACAGAAGCTCAGCATAACAGGTTGTAACATCCACTGATGGCAAAGGCTTGCTAACCAAACTCAGGAAGAGCAGAATGCTCAGCCAGAGCCCTTGTACCAGTGAAAAAGCAGAAAAGTAATTGGAATAGGATTGCTCCTCAAAAAATCAGAATGAATGAAACACCAAGCATTGTGACCAGAGGAAACTCATCCAGCAGTAGGATTTCCACAGGTAGCAGCGCTGCCCCATATGCCCCATGGGAAATCTGACCTTGTGACTAGCTGGCATTCTCAGAGATCATTGCAAACCATAGTTCTGAGAGATGTGAAGAAGAAGAAAGGACCTAGAAAATTTGGCAACCCCAGACTTCAATTTTTTTAGCTTTAGACAAGGACATATGTTGATGATGAGATCAGGGTAGAATGCAGCCCTGCAGTAGGATCAAGAGATCCTTACCCAGGCTGGGATTGGAGCTGCAATCAGGTGGGAGAGAATATACCCAGGCATGTCACTGTTTGGAGATGCTTCAGAGGGTGGCCTCAAGATCGGAAGCTCAAGGGGGCACTGGAACCCAGGAGCAAGGGGACACAACTTGAATGAGAGTTTGTGTAAGCACAGACTTATAAGAAGTTCACAACCGGAGCAAAACTATTCTCTTGAGATCAGCAATGCAAGAACAACCAAGATGCAGCTCTGTGGACTGCTGTCACTAGATCAAATCATTCAGCTTTTCTGCCAGGAAACAAAGCCCTTACCATGACTCTCATGAGTTTCTGCTTTATGTGGCAGCAGAGATTTGAACACATAACTAAAATGCTGCAGTTTATCAGCATCTATCCCCTGGCAGGCCTTTGTCATTAAGCAGAGGAGGAGCAGGCCCCAGCTCTAACATCATTAATGAAGCTCCAGAAGTCTGCTGGGGGAAGCAGGCTTGCCTCTGTGCAGACACATTTCCCTCTGAACACAGCCTGTTTCGGGTTGCTGCAAAAAAAAAGAGCATCAAATGGGAGGATCATTTCTGTCTGGCATGGGGGAGCAAAACCATTTTTACAGCAGCTCTTCTCCTCTTGTCCCCATTCTGCCTCTCTGATAGCAGAATGAATGCTGAGTCCTTAAAGTCCCATCACACAGCAGCTCTGGCACGTGCTTACATCTTGGTTTGTCATTTCCCAGTAAGGCCTCTCGCCGTAGGACATCACCTCCCACATTACAATGCCGTAGCTCCAGACGTCGCTGGCAGATGTGAATTTGCGGAAGGCAATTGCTTCAGGCGCTGTCCATCGAATGGGGATCTTCCCTCCCTAAACGGAAAAGAAATTGAGAAAAACCCCAAAAAATAGATTGCAGAGGAGGGCAGAGAGCATGCGAAAGAAGCCAAAACAGCTCTTCTCAGAGCACCAAGGGATGTTATTTTCTCTCTGGAAAGAGACATAGAATTTTAAAGTAAATCTATTTGACAGCATGGGGCCCCTTTCCACATTATCTCAGCCCATAAGCATTTGTAGACTGCCAACTAATTGGCTGTCCTGAAGGTTTGTTGTTTGAATGTTGTTTGAATGCTGGGACATGTATAGGATCAACATCTCAATTATGTTGCACGGGTTGGTAAGGGAATACAGTTCTTTCATTTCTGAGAGCGAGTGGGGGAGGAACAGACAGTTCTGAAGCTGAGGAAGACTTTGATCTAACGAGGGCCTCATGCAAATTGCTGCGGAAGTAATTACCTTTTTTAATTTTTTTTTTTTTAATGCAGTCCTGGTCCTGCAGAGAGATCTGTGTAGCAGGCACAGAAATCTGTGTGCGCAAAGACCAGCCTGCTTGGCCTCTGTTGTGGGACTGAAAATGATGCCACAGCTGTCAAATATGCTTTGCTGTTTCCTTCTCTCCTTTCTATCAGTTTAGAAATCAAACTTCACATCAGCTCTGAGAAGGGAAAGGGGAGGGAAAGGAGAGTCTGGATTAAGGAATACTTTTCTCATTGGGTTTAAAGAGTTGTCTCTCTTGATTTATATAAAAAAAATATTTTGCTGTGAAGTCTGTTCCTCTCCATGTTGAGCTAAATATTGGAAGGTCTCCCTGAATGCCCCCTAACAGTGTTTGTTTTTGGAAAAAGACAGGATTTGGAACACAGTTTCAAAGCAACTTTTTAAAAGTCTCTTCTTTCCATAATTACTTATTCACAAGCTCAGCAGCGCATGCCTTAAGTGAAGGGCCAGATTCTCAGCAGTGCCAATTAGCACATGGCAGCACATGGGAGCCGCAGCAGAGCTGGCCAAACCTTCTTGCAGGGAAGTGCCAGTCCAGCTGTGCCATCATGGGGCCATGGGGCCATGACTGACAAAAGCTGAAAGGCCCTTTCAAGATGTCCACAGGAATGGGGTACATGACTCAAGACAGTCACGCCACTCAAAAAAAAATATCCTTGGAAAAACACATAAGACATATCAAAGGTGTGCCAATCACTGCCATTAATACTGGAGGCTCTCTCCAAGTCTGTGCTGTTGAAGGTGGGTCCTGTCCATCCCCTCTCTCCAGTGCCAGTGCCATGTGGGCAGAGGAGGGACAGAGCACTGAGATTGGAAAAGCTCTTTCTTGTGTTGGGAGAAATTACTCTCAAATGGGTAATGCTGAGGGCAATGTGCATTATTTGCAGCGGGCACTCATTACACACTTAATAATGTTTTAAAAGGGTCAAACTGTTCAGAAGACCATGGCAAAGCAATGGTGCCTGGCAAAGCAATTGCTCTTTCTTCCCTTTGGTATTCACCAAAGAGGACAGAGTAGAGCTTAGAAGCATGGCAACTTTGTGAAGTTAGCTATTTGACTTGTGTACCCAACTTAAAGCTTCAGAGCTATTAGTTAAGCTCTGTGTAATTTGGCCATCCTCACTATACATTAAAGGCATTTGCAAAATTAATCTGGTGATGGTAACTGTTATCGCCTGATCTAGCTCTCTTGCACAGTTCAGAGGCTCTGGGATTGTAGAATCCCTTTGCTAGAGAGCCTGAACACCAAAATGTGGCAAGAAATATGTTTCTCTTGAGCTCAATCAGTTTGGTACCCCCATAACTCACCCTGGTTGTGTATGCTGCTTCAGGGTCATCTTCTAGGACTCTGGAAAGGCCGAAGTCTGACACTTTGCAGACCAAGTTGCTGTTGATCAGGATATTCCTGGCGGCCAGATCTCTGTGCACATAACCCATGTCAGACAGGTACTTCATTCCTGATGCGATGCCTCGTAGCATCCCAACCAGCTGGATGATGGTGAACTGCCCATCATTCTTCTGCAAAAGGAAGGAGATATTTGATGAGTTGAGAGCTTCTGCCCCGTCAGCATTGTGTGTGCATGAATAAAAATGCAAAGGCGAGTCTCCAAGGAAGGAAACCAGGAAAATTAATAATTCATTATTCTTATGTTCTGACCATGAAGCTTTTCTAAGTTTCACTGTTTAGATTAGGATCTCTAGAGACAAAGCTAAGGAAATGTAGTTCTTTAAATTTGAGATCAAGGAGTGAGCTGCATCTACTGGTGATTGATAAAGAGACTATGCCTCGGAGTGAACACGCGTATAGGAGCACCAGGCTGGGCTGTTTCTCAGTCAGGCAACTGAATGGCACCAAGCTGGATGGAAATCCTACCTGTAGGGGTTCATGAATACTTGAGGGGGTAGGTGCTCCTCCCCATGTTGCCACATGGCATTTCTAACCACTTCCCCATTCTCCCTTCTCTAGCTCTTACATTTCATGGAAAAGCTCTGGCAAGTCTGGGGTTTGCTATGCTGTAGTATGGATCTGCTCTTGAACCACACCACATTTTTCAGGATAAGTTAATACTTCCACTGCCTTCTAAAATAAACATAATATCCTCCAATTTATTCTTACCTGTGTCGATCATTGCATGAACTCAGTCCTTCATGATGCTGTGTAAATGCAGATTAAAGAGACAACTGAGCTACTCCTGCCTCCAGACAGCACCAACACCCAGAAATCATTTTCATTGACAATAATCATCTACAAAGAACCCAAACCATAACCAAGTCCCCAGGTCCTCCTGGAAAAAGGATCTAAGTAATACCTTTAAAAATGTATCCAGAGAACCATTCTCCATGTATTCAGTCACTATCATTACTGGTTTACCTGGAAAAGAAAAAAGTGCATAAGTTTGTTAGGAATTTATCTAAAAACATGAGCAATAAAAAAGTCTTTTAACAGTGTCTCTGCATCTGGATATACAGCCATGCAACAGGAAATATAAACCAAGACACTGCTGTCGCAGCAGGATGACAAAAGTTGTTCCCAGAATGTATAGAGAAGTAGAGAAATTGAGGAGGACGAGATGAAAAACTAATACTGTATTATGGATGGGGTACCGAGCCCTAGACTGTTTAGATGATGATTGAGAAGGACGCTGCAAGCTGAACCCAGGCAGCCTTGTTCTTGTCTCCACCAACAAAAAGTTTTGGACCCTTCCCTTAAGCTTCAAAACCCTGAAGTAAAAACAGGAGCCCAACAACAGCAACAAGGATGACCTGAAGCTTGGACTTGGCAGCCAACGAAACCGAGACCAGGCAAGGACTGGACTGCATTCCTTGTAATTCAAGTAATTCCATATGACTACCCTTGTAAACACATCTGGAAGTAAGAAAAGGAATATTACACTGCAGAACAAAAGCTCGTTAAGTGTGGAACGAGTGCAGGCTAAATTAAAGTTCTTAACAAAAGACCTGGTCTCCTATTGTTGATAGTAATAACAATGTTTTTCCAAATCTGTTTGATTAATTTTCATGCCCAGGTCATTTAATTGATAATTATATATAGTTTTTGCTCAGTTTTTATCTAATTTCTCACTAGCTTGCCACAATGGTGTAGCAATAATTAACGTGGTGTGCTCCAGCCCTTGTAAATTCAACGAAATCTTATACGAACATGTAAATTATTTTTTATTTAAATCAATTTCCATTAGTTAGTATGAAGCACAGACAAAAGAGAAGCTGTCAGTTAATTGTAAAGTGCATTATGTCTTTTATAGAAATGATCAGTGAGAGCTGCCATGTGTCATAACATGCACATGAAGGTAAATACTAAAAATCAGCATGACTTACCATTAGATAGATCCCATTTTCGATTACCTTAACTATTTTGCCTAATTTACTGCTTAATTATGTACATAACAAAGGTAATTGTGAACTTGTCAATCAAAATACTCATTGGTGTGCAAACACTACCTTTGCAGCATGAAGAACCTGTGCTGCTTCAATTGTTTTAAATTACTCTCACAGCTGTTGCCCAAGCTTGAAACTTGCCCAGAAAATCACTTTTGATATGAAAAATGCATCCAGGGACCACGAAAAATATTGCTGAATCCCAAATGAAACAATGGGCCCCATCTTTAAGATGACAGCCATCTGTCTACGCACAACACAGGCTGAACACAGGAGGGAGGAGAGATCTCAGGGGCCCTTGCCATTGGATGGCAAACATGCCAGCAGCTTTGCAGGGAAGAAAACTCCAGTGCTATCTCAAATGTTAAAACTTTGTTTGTTTTTAAAACCTAAACATCCAACTGCAGCATGGGGCCCCTTATCTCTGACACTTCAAGGCAGTGTTGCAGTGAGAATGATGTCTTGTTATGCCACCGCCCTGGGGGACCTCCTCCAGACTGCTGCCTTTGGATGCCATTAGAGAAAAAAAAGTAAGATTTCTGGCACCTATGTTTCATTATCGGACTGCTGCAGGTTGGCAGCAGTCATGGAACAAATGAACCCCATATCTAAGAGCATGGAAATAAGGACACAAGTAGGTAACTTTCAACACAGTAAATTAAAAGTAAACATTAGCCCTTCCAAAGTGTTGGGCTGATTCTCTGTGTCACCAGGGCTTCCTCCTGCTGGCATTACATGGTCACAAAATATATGTGGATGACACTCACGTCAGTGGTGTGAACCTTAATGCAATGTGCACACTATCAGTGCAACCAAATGGGATAAAAATAAAAATCGTCACTAACTTTGTAAAGCTGAGGGTTTGTCCACAAGGGACAATGATTAGTCTGAATTAACCAACATGTGTATTTGAACTGTATTAGTTAAATACAACGATATTCTCATTCAGAATTAAAAATGGCCTAATAACTTAATTTTCTTCCAAATAATGATGCACTAAAGACATTTTACACTAAAGATCTGATTGTACAAAAGGCCAATGATGAGATACTGAAGAGTAAAAGAAGAAAAATACTTTGAGAGAGCAGAATACTTTGTGATTCATAAAAGTTGCTTTGGTTCATGTAAAAGAAAAGGAAAAACCTATGAAGATGTACAGATGTCTGCTGGAAAAAAAATTTGAGTGCAATAAGCAAACATTTACTGAGCTAATGAGAAGCTCTGGGTGTGTACATCCCCCCGAATCCAAACTCCAGTTGCTCCAAGTCCAATTTAGAAGCAGAGCTCCCTGTGTTTCCACAGCTGTTGAAGCAGACACCCACTTTATATAAAAGGTGGCTTGCTAGGGAGGCATATTTTCACTAGAAGTGGGATTTCCAACCATTCCCTGAGGCCCCAGCAGCCAGAAAGACTCAGGCCCATGCCAGCAGCAGCTTTCATGGATGTATAATCATCAGTTGCTCCCTGCTCAATATTCCACATCCCTGCAGGGCTAGAAATTAGAGCTCTTACACAGGGTGTCCCCAAGAGATTTTGGTATTTATTAAAATTTTGCGAGAAATCCATTTTGGTTATTTTTTTCTTAAAAGTTTTAGGAAATGCAATTTCAAGGAAATATGCGAGAAAAGGCTGTTGATTACAAAACAGCATTGATTTTGTGGAGGTTACAAGGACAAACAGCTAGAGCCTCTGTACCTTCTCTATTGCAGCTCTGTAAAAGAACTACTGTTGGAGACCTTCCTCTGAGGAATGACAAATGAGCAGCACATGACCCTGAATGTCACCATCTGAACAGTAGCAGCTAAGCAAGCTCTGACATTGCCAAACATGAAGGCAGGAGTGGAGACAGCCATTCACACCTGTGGGGCTGGTGCTTCTTCACTTAAAATACATCTTAAAATAAAGAAGTAGTTATTTTCAACAAAATAATCCTTGATGCAAATAACATAGATCCTCCAAGGCTCTAAAATGGATGAGTAACAACAACTCAACACATTCTCCATGGCCTCAGCACAGCATCATCAGACTTGTGCTGGGCACATTTGCATGTGGCCCTTTCCCTGCCCTTATTTTTAGTGCATACTGGAATTTGGAGAACTAAGCTGAAAAAGTTACAGAGGGCAGTTTTGCTAACTGAGCAGTCAGACCTCAGTAACTCTCATGCTGGGATGCCTTCAGTCCTTCCCATATACCAGCACCACGGTCAACTATTATAAGGGGAATCTCTAGCAGATCCCAGAGGGAGCCTACTTTAATTGTGATTTTATACATTCCTGCCATCTTCACCTACAGTCCCATTCTTTTTCCTTGCTTCTGGAAAACAAAACTTTTTTAGAAATTATGAAAAGTGCATTTAGAACAGGCATCACCTAAGTCTTTCTCCCTTAACCAGCTCTCCCATCAGACAGAATTCACAGAGAGTAGTCCACAGCAAGTTGTACCTACTTTTTGTGACGACACCTTCCAAGTGGATGATGTTGGGGTGGTCAAACTGCCCCATGATGCTTGCTTCTCCCAAGAAATCTCTTCTCTGTTTCTCCGTGTAGCCCACCTTCAGGGTTTTGATAGCCACTGGAAACTCACGCTTTCCCTGCAGCTTCAGCCGCCCACTGCAGACTTCCCCAAATTCACCTTCAGAAGAAAATGCGGAAGAATGGGATTGCGCCACATCAAGGGAACACATGATGTGCCCCTGTCTACAGGATGCAGCACAGCCTTGGCTGATGAAAAGCACAAAGGGCTGCCCTGCATCCATGGATATGAACTGCTGAACATCGCAGTGATGACTACCTCAAACAGCCACTGTACCGCAAGCCAAGTAATTCATAAGCACAAAAAAACTTCAAGTAAAAATGTAATTTCCCTATATTTAAAGAGCTATGCTTTGTATTCCACTGGGCTTTTAAATAATTTTTATCTTTTTTGTCTACTATATGAAAGAGTCCTGTCATAACCTATACCACTGTTCTGTGTGGATAGCTGTAAAACTCAAACCACTTGCTTCTTAACCTTCATTTGGTAAGTTACATAGATGGAAAGCTGTCAGCCTTTCACAGTAACATATATTTTTATAGACTATAAACTCCTTAAAATTTTATTACTACCTTTCCCAAAAAGTAACCAAAATGGATTTTTTTTCTGGTGAACACTACATTATGTCCAAACCCACAATTTTTAGAGGACAGAAAATACTCCTAAGGTTGGATGCAAGTTGAAACAAACAACTTTATTTGAAACAAAATGGGAGTTTCTTCTTTTAACCAAAGAAGTTTAAAGCTCTGGGCTTTCGCTTGTGCTTTTTTAATGTCCCGGTGACCTCTTATTTTAATTTTTGCTTCAAGACTGACCTTAATGTTGGGGGATAAAAAGGTTCAAATGGTAAAAAGAATGTGAAACATACGTGACTCCTTTTCCTTAGCATCCATTGAAATAGCTCAGCTGACCATTTGTGACCATTTTTTGACATATTCAGTTCAGCTCCTGCATTTCAAAACCACAGACAATGACAGGTCTGTCCCAAACTTCAGCTGGAACATGCTCACCTTCACTTGCATGGTACCTAACAGTTCAAACATTTCTCTGCCCATCCCAGATCTCTCATGCTAAGAAAGCCAACTCTTCACATTGCTAAGGATCATGGAATGCATTTCCATACCAGCTCCGATAACTCTTTCAATGGTTATGCATGAAGCTTCAATTTCCTTAGCAAACTCATGGACAGCTTGATTAGGGTCCTCATAGGTATGGGGGTCAACATAGGTCCTCACTCCAGGAAGCTTAACTGTAAACATAAATTAAGTACATTTAACGGCACATGATATCACAGAAAATGTCTCGTCCCTTGCACTCTGCTCTGCTGGAAATTTATTTCTATGGTGAAAATGAGTATCCTTCTTGAAAAAAGACATGAAGTTTATATGTGACATATGTGGATCTTCAGTATATTTAGAAAAGCACAATAGTGCTCAGCTGGAATGATGTGCAGCTAAAAATCCCTTTTGGTGCTGTGTAAGGGTTGATGTGGTATCTGGTAGAAAAGAATCCCTTTCTGGAACTAGAGAGGGCACACCAAGAGGAAAAGTACAAATAGCAAAATGTTACAGTAGGAACTTGCAAAGCAAGCTGGATGGATGGTGGTAGATGGAGAGCTGAAATAAATTATGCCTTACCAGTCACACATTAGCTAATCAATCACCCACATTATTTCAGAGTTACTGAGATATAAAAGAACTGCATATTTGCAGTTATACAAAGCCTGTGGGTTGTATCAGTATAAATATAATCAATAGCAGGCTTTTTCTCCAGAACTTGAGAGGGATAAGTATTTTCATTATCCATATTATAAGTTTGTTTTGATAATCATTAAGGCTACTCACATGAAGAATTGTTCATCAGTCTAATGAGACAGCTACATTACACTGTGGCTCTTAATTGATTTGCGTCCTGCTGCCTTCATTACATAGCACTAATGGAAATTTGACTTTCACTCACTATGTGTTTGCCTTTTCCACCCCAAAAGGCACCTCACCGTTACCCATCCCCAGATCCCGCAGCTCTTGATGAAAGAAGAACTGATAGCAACCATGAGATTTACTTTCTGGCATCCCCACAGAGAGCTTTTCTATACAAGGGCATTAACATAGCATTTCTGAAAGCTTCCTAGGTGCAGGAAATAGGCGTTCCTCACACCTCTGCAGAGACATCCAAGCTGAAGAGTAGCAGTGGGCTTGGTCCTCACAGCTGGCTGGGGTGAAGCAAAGGTTTTAAACAGGTATTTTGGACTGATGCATCCAGACCACGAAAATGCTGAGTATGTTATGTGCTGAGCAGAAAAAATTAATAACGTCTTGGTTCACATAGCAAAGACAGAGGAACAAACAAAAAAGCCTCACAAGAAAGATCTGGTGCAAACATACAGGTGTGAATAGCTCAGCACATATAAGTACTTTCAAATCTTAAGTTCTCTGTGGGGCTTGCAGCAGGGGCAGGTGGGGACCGCTTGCACAAAAAATCCTTTTGTGAATTACCAGCAAAAGCAGGTTTTTCTTTTTTCTTTCAGGAAACTACCTATCAGTTGAATTTCTCATTACCACAGAAAACGAAAACCTCATATATGCTTGCTCTTTACTCACTGTGGCCATTATGAAAATGCATCTTTTCTTCTTCTGGGTCTTGCTTAGCCTTGCTATAACCACATCGCCTGGAGAAAGAGAAAAAAACACAAACACAACAGTAGAGTATTTTTGTCTCTGGAATGGCAGAACAGACAGAACATGGCCATTCTTTACTTTGAATCATATGATGCACAAAAAAACAAAGCAGTGACGAACCCGATCTCTCTAGTGACACTATTGCTGCTGTCCCAGCTTTAGCTCATCAAACTAATTGCAATTTCCCTGCTGGGATTCAAGGCTCAATGCCCATGGATTTTGAATTGGACTTGTGTTTCCAAATCCCACAGATGCTTCTGAGCAACTCCACTCTACCTGATATTTAATGCAGCTATTATTAAGAAGAAAAGAAAGCAGGAACAGGAAGGACAATGAAAGGGGAATGGGATGAAACATTAGAATTAGGTGATAGTTTTGCATTAGCATTAACTGTCTGCTTTGGTGGCATTTCTGAGATCCGCTGAACTTAGACAACCACATGGAAGCCCCAGGGTAACTGCATAGGCAAGAAAAATTGCTGCACACGCACAAACACACACATGTGCGCGCATACACACACACACATACTTAAAAATATGGGATGAGGTATGTAGGATGCACATATATATGCCTGTGTTTCTAAATACCTGGTAACATAACCGGATAGGGGAAGTGGATCATCCTTACAGCAAACTGCATGAACATGAGACTGAAGGACAGTGCTTGGTCGAGTGAAAAACCTGGAACAGACACCTGCAAGCCAGCCAGCATGCAGTGGAATCACTAGCCAGCACACCTCAAAGAAAGCCTCAGGCCACTAAGAAGCCACTTAAAGCTGAGAAACCTCTCTTCCATTGCTTCCGTGATCTTAGAGCTAGGGGCATGTGAGCACTCCAGCATCACTCACAGCAAGGAGAAGCATATGATTAGCAGGAACAAAACTGCAATTAGGAGGAGACAGTAATAGGCATCTGCATGAAACATGCCCTCAGCATGAAGTCCTATTACAGGGAACTGCTGTCTGCCCGGAAGCAAGGGGCCAAGCAGCCTTTCGGCTGTAGGATTCTGGCACTGGGTTTGTGAATTGATCAGTTACAGACAAAAGCCCGGACACAATGAGACCCCACCACTGAGTTGGACTCTGCAGAGCTGGATGCTGAACAGTTGAGGAGGGGAAAAGCAACATGAGCCTCTGGGGCTATTCTGGGGAAGAGGAAGCTTACCTTGGGGACAAAGGGAGACTGGTGCCACAGGGAGAGGAAGGTAAAAGAGATTGCAAAGGTTGTGCAAGTGCAGGGAAGTGGATCAAAAAGACAAGGGAAGGCTGGCAGGCAGTCTGGGGACACAGGCAGGGAGATAATCAGGTTGCACTTGATAAACAGCCAGGCTATACATGCAGGGCATGATCTCAGCAGCAGCAACCAAGCTGAGACTGTAACACTTTGAATGCAAACCCCATAAAAACAGCACTGAGGTGCCCAGAGACATGGCTCAGCATGTCGGTGCTCACTGCCTTGCTCTGAAAGCAGCAGCACCATTTCCTGAGATAGGGTCTGGCATAATTAACTCAAAACCTAAGCACTAGATGTACATGGAGACCCTGGGAGTAAGGATTATTTCACAGCACATTCTGGTGTTCACAAACTCTTGGTGAGAATGGATTCTTCTTCTTCATCATATGACCTCGCCTTTAACTAGAGAGATTAGTCTCAGTATCAAGTCTCACTTCTGGCAACCTCAATTTTTTCTGTTGCAAGTTGCCAAAGTTACATCAGTTTTCTGCAGAACTAATTTTTCTGGATGGAGCCATATGACTCAATTTACCTTTTAAAAATACACAAATATGTCAATTCATCGTTCCACCAAATGCATGTATCTGATACTTCTTCTGTTTTGTCTTTTGGAGCAAATGCCCTTATCTCTTCTTCAGGTTTGGAGCACTTTGCCTGGAAAAATGTTTTTCTGACATCCTCCTTTCTATGACCTTCATCTTGCTATTCCTTGACCATTAATATGGAGGGGACAGAAAGACACCATGTCCTGCATACAGTGATCCAAGCACACCTTGATATACAATGGTCCATGTTTTACTGCCCATGGAAACACTCCAAGGGCCAATGCAAACTGTTGGCTGCAGCTGCCCCCTTCTCTCAGCTGGGTAACACATACAGCAGCACAACACATTAGCATATGAAATCAGGCTCTGGGATGCCTGAAGCATCATTAAAACAAGCCTTGACATGTCAAAGTGAAATGGCAGCTAGTGGACTGAGACTGTCAAGCAACAGTTGAGTGTCACTAATAAAGCTTGCTGCAAAACCTGCCATCACTTGTGTCCTTCACACACTTTCTCAAACTACCCAGAGTCCACAATGACTGGGGCCAAACTGTGTTTCTTCCATTCTTGACCTTCAGATGCTTTAAATAACACACACAAGCATTTTTTTCTTTTTTCTTCCCCAGCTAAATCCCACAATTTGCAATTTTGGATTAACAGTCTGGAGTCACTTTGTGAATCTTACTGGCAGATCAAAGTATCTAAATATTGCTGCTTTGCAATATGCTTTGGGAGAAAAAAACCTCTCAATTGTTTGTGAAATAATCAATTTCTGCATGGGAATTTGCTCTTAATATTTATTGGCTAAGCTGTGAGTCAAAAGCTCTGATGGAAGACTTGTTCTCTAGTTTATTAGCACTGTACAAACCATAGATTTCCTTTATCTTTTCTGTACCATACATAGAAAAAGCATAAAGATCCTGACACTCACTTCATCTCCCACTGAACTGCAGACACTCAGTCAAAGAGTTAACGTAATTCAGTAGCACACCTGAATTTCAGTTCATTTACTCCTGTCGTGGGTTTGTCCCAGTTTCTCTATGTGGAAGGCAGATGTCTTCCTTGCACAGCTCTGTGTTTTTCAATAAAAGTATCAGAGGTAAAAAAGAAAAGTGAGACTTTAAATATTCTTAAGGCATCATATCTTATTTAAAAACTACTTGCAGATTGGCAGGCAGCTTGTAAAATATTTATGGAGCAGATTATAAAAGTGAAGTTGCAAAATGATTCCTATATAGGTTTATAAAATATAAAGTGGACAGGTAGAAAGATAAAGAATCCAGCTGGGAAACCAATGCCCACTACCTTGCATGACAGAAGCCAATTCACAGAGAAAAATCTTTTACGAAGTGAGGCAAAAAGATGCTTACTCTCCCTGGACTGATGGAGATTCTTTTGTTTCTGCCCTGTGCTTCAGGACACCTGTGCTGGGTTGTGTGTGGCCCTTTAGCCACCTGAGGCATTCCCCTGAAAACTACAGAATCCCCAAGGGAAAGTGTTATCATCTCCCTATCTAGGGCCACCATTCTGGTCACAACTCAGGCAAGACACAGCCAGGGGACTGTAAACCTCGACCTTGGATGTCAAGCCCTAGGTGTTGATATGAAAAAATGTTTACATAATTGTTTTTACAGGCATAGCAAAGTATTTCAGCACACAGCCAAGGCATTACTGGAAATGCAGGTGGGAACGGACAGCACTGATGTCCTGATGAGGAAAGGGACTTCACCCTGCCAGATGCAGTCAGTACCATTGAACAGGTTGTGCCCTGTAGCAGCATGCAATCTTCCAGTCTTGCAAAGACTTACACATGTATTTAATCTCTTAAACATGAGATAAAATGAAGCATACGCACTTCTCTGAAACAGAGACAAAAGACTTTTTTTTCAGGGGTGAGACCCTCACTCCAAAGCATTTCTTTTACAATAAATCAACTTAGAGGAATGCTTCCAACCCATCTCAAGCTGTCACTTTACAGAAGGTTTGCAAGGACTGCAAAGTTGTTGCTAACAAGGGGTTAGTGCTTATTTCAGACTATTTGTTCCAAGATGTTAAAGCAATAAAGCTGCATACTTGTTGCAGGGCAGGATTGTGTTCCATACAGAGGAACAAACAAACATGGACCCCTCCATCTGGCCAAGATCCTGTCACCTACATGTGTGGAGACAATAACTTGTTCAGTAAATAGCTTTATCCTTGATAAACAACACTGATATTGAGAGCCAAAGGCAAAAGTGATGTTACAATACCACTAGTGATGGTCTATTTTCAGCATTTGCCTTTGCTGCTTGCAATCCTAGGATAAATTGAGTATCAAAAGACCAGGGAACACTCAAGGGATTGGTGTAAACTGAACAGCTTCTATACTGGAAGATGCTTTCGTTTTCCTGTTCACTTTTCTCTTGTACAAGATCAAAAGAGCAGTAAAAGGTCTGGTCATGACAAGCAAAGACCTTTAGCTCAGTTTAGGAGATATAAAAAATGGCTGGCCTGAGAGGAACAGGGCAGATTCCCTTCCTAAGGGCTCCAGGCTCACAATCTTCTCAACTGCTTTCCCAGCACTGCTGTCCCCCTCTACACTGTGTGACCCTGCCTTTGACCTCTGATTAACCTGGATGCCTTACAAAGGAAGCTTCACAAATCCAGCAGTGGTATTTTTAGCCCTTAGTCTTTCCTTGCCTTTGCACTGAATGACTCCCTGCTTTCCAAAACCACTGCCAGAACAATTAAAAATAATTTAAACAAGATACTGTTTTCCCCTCTTGCAGGAAGCTCCCTCTGAAGTGATTTCTCTAAATCTCTCTAAAAAGGTTGTTGTGCCTTCCCACAGCACAGTCAATGGCATCCGTGCCTTAAAGTAACTTTTCCCATTTCTCCCTCTCAACCTGCTGCCACATTAATCTCCCTGCACCTTAGGAGGAAACCTGCACAGGGTGTTTTCCAGGTCAGCCAAGTTTTCCTTGTGTATCTCTCCTTACAGCCATCCAGTCCAATCCTGGTCTTCTCTGAGAACTATTTTCCATTGCTGTCATGCTCCATCTGCGGGGCTTGCTGAAAACATTTGAAGCATGACTTGCAGTGAGGGACTGCTCGTGCACTGGTGCCACAGGCATGACAGACAATAAAAGTACTGTAAGGTTTTCTTTCAGAGCAATCATTGCCAAAACAGTGGTCCACATACCAGAAAAGCTTTTTACAGGCACACGCTTTGAGCAGAGCATCCTTACTTGCTAAATCTACTCTTAAGCACTGAAAAGTCACAAAAAAACAAGTAAAAAATGCTCCACCAGGAAGAATAACCTAAACCAAAACCAAAACTAAAACTCCTTCTCTATTAAAATAAAAGTACAGCACCAGAGGACCCAAAAATGGTCCACCTTAGTGACTGCTGTGCCCCACAGCAAGGGACTGCACCAAGGGACTGACCCAACTACTACCATGCAAAGCCTCAGCATCCCCCAGAAAACAAAGCAGAAGAGTTCCACACCTCTGACCAGCTATGCTGAGAAAACTTCCCAGTTTAACAATGCATGTGGGATGTCTCAGAAATTCTGTGGTCTCAAGCAGCTATCTGATGGGGATGGTGATTACATGCATCTCTTAGGAGACTTAGAAGATCTCTGCCCACACAAATATTACAGTTGATTCTTCTTTGGGAAGCAGTTCAACTTGCATCCAGTCAAACCAACAGAAACTAAAATCACCCCTCCTTTGACCAGTTAGAAAAGAGGGGAGAGTACAAGAGAGCAGAAAGTGGTGAGGCAGCCCAGATGGTGGCAGAACAGGATAGCATGCAGCATGGACACGCACCTCAGGACACGCGCAGAGATATGTCCAATGCTGCTGGAGCATATCGCGGGCAAGTAGCACCACGTCATTGCTGTGTATGTCATACACTGACATGCATGTCCATGACATATACTTCATTCCACTGACATGCATGTCACATGCCACTAAGTAAATACCTTTCTTCTCCCTCCTATCCCCTGCCTCCTCTGGGGGCACATTACCTCCCCCTGGCCCCTTTGGATGACAAGAAGCAGAACTTGATGAGTGTCCAGCATACATGGTGCTTTATTAGACACTTGCTGCAGTATCTGGATTGATCATGGCATAGCATAGTGGGTTTTTGCCCCTGAGATCCCTGTTCTTGCTGAAGATACACTCTGCTTCAGGTCATGCTATTTCCAGTTGTTGAGACAGACAAGCTGGGTACAGAGATCAGATGAGAAAGTAATTTCCAGGTCAATACAAGAAAGGAAAGGAGAGGCAGACTGTGCACAGAAAACATGGACGGAGGACACGAAGTAGGAGCCAGCACGGGTGGGAACACTGACCATGTTAGGCTCGGATAGGCAACAGCACGGAGAGAAGAAGCCCACCCACAGCCATGATCGCAGCAACTGAAAAGCAAACAAAAAGGCCCAGGATAAGGAATAATCCCACCACCCTGGCAAGGTGCAAATACATTCACAACATTTTTATATGTATTTATTCCTTCTTACTGCAATTATTATGTGGACCTGAACACCCTGGGCTGCAAAAATTTCATAGCGTATGCTATTTTGATGAAACATGCGTTGGGGAGAGTGTCTAGATCCTGGTGCTGTAAAGCAATTAACCATATGCTTCCTGTACTGGAGTACCACCATCAGGATTAATGGGGCAACCCGTGTGCTTAAACTTAAGCACCTGCCCTGAAGCAGGAAAAGTGATTTTTTTCCCACAAGCGTGTATGTGGTACAATTACAGTTGCCTTTACAACAGGAAAAGCACTGGATGAATACAAGCCCGGCTTTTGCAGATCCTTATGCATGTACTCACAGAGCCCTTTCTGCATCTCCTTGTACCAGCAAAGCTTTGCACACATGAGGTATCTGCAGAAGCAGGACTTTGTGAGAGCATTCAGCCTAAATGAACTCAAAATATGGTGAGCTGAAAGGCACTCCATGCACCCACAGCTCGCCTTTGAAGGCTGAATCAGGCTACAGGTTTGCCTGGCATCAGTTCTCAACCCGATGCTGGCGCACATCAGTAATTGTCCTTTATGCTTGTCAGGGAACTTGCACAGACAATTTTTCTGTAGCCAAATCTATTAAGATAGTTCACCATGGAAAAGAACGTAGTGGAGAAGAAAAAACAGGAAGGACTTCAGTACAAGTAGGAGCCCAGTGGTGCAGGTATACTCCAGTTAAAGTCAGCTGAAGATCTCTTCATTTCTCCTCAGTCATCACAAGTCATTCTTAAAAAAAATTCTGTGCATGTCAGATTTTTATACAGTATGACTTACAATGCCTAAATACATTAAAATAGTTTATTCAGACAAAATTAACATCCTTTGACAGCATTGCCTTAAATTATGATGCAAAATAACTTCAGGCATGCAATGATGTACAGAATTATACACTGGATTATGTGCTTACTTAAATTAAAACTGGTGAAGAATGTCTTCTAAGCTCCTTTTGCATCAGCAAAACAACCTACTAACATTTTCCAAACAGCAATGCCAATATCTCTAACTATAATTGACAATATTTTCTATTTTCATAATGCCCCAGCTTGCTCATTCATACTAATATGGAAGCAGATCAGCCTTCACTAAACCACTCCATAGATCCAAGTTAACACCAGAGCTCCAAAACTCAAAGGCACACAAAGGGAACCCAAGCACAGCACTATGTATATTGAGTCAATGTTGCCATTTTCTTGTTTTAACCTTGCAGGACTTGAGTGCAGGGAACTGGTGCATCTCCAGAAGATCAGTTTGGCTGTGACTCTTTAGCTTATCTTTCAGTTAGGAGGCCCTTTTCCCCCAGGCATTTTCTAATGGTTGCTGCCACCAGACTTTCTCACACCTCCATACCAGTGGGCGTGCAAAGTCAAAGTTTTCCAAACAACTGTTCAATTAACCTGAAAACAAACCACTTCCTTAAAAATAAAAGAGCTCAATGTTTCCCTGAACAAAGAAAACTCTTTGAGAACTCAACAGCAACAGGGCTGCTCTGAGATGAAATCAGTTCCCTGCACTGAATCCAGAGCACTTCAGATCTCACCCTCTTTATAAAGAGTGGAAAAAAAAAAAGGGCAAGAGAAATGTAGTTCAGTGTAGCCTTGCTCCTAACAAACCCATCAGCTGTGTACTTATGGTCAAAATACTCTGACGTTTAGCATTAGGGGAAGTCTAAAGAGCTTAGAAAAAAACTAAACTGGATCAGCAGACAATACAATTAATTTTCCAGTCCAAGGAGTACTTGGATAGGTAAGTGAATTTACTAATTGGTCTGAACAGTCAGGACAAAGGAAGATTTATTACTACTTTTGTTAAAAGGATGGCTAGATTTGGCAGATAAACTTCAAAATGTAAAAATCCTGAGGCAAATAAAACCAATGTTCAACTCAAGCAAAGCCATCATGCATCTTGTGGCCATTGGATTTGGGTGCCTAATGGCTTCTAGGAGGAGCCCAGTTCTCATCTCCTCATTTTCTGCAGGGTTTTCTTAGTCTAGAAACTGAGGAGCTGAATGCAGACAAGATCAAATGCTATGGATAAGATTAAAATGCTGTTTAATGAAATACAGCCAGACCTCTTTAGGGTTTTAGATCTTTAGCCAGCAAGCTGACCTATACTGAAGAGCAGAACTGAACCAAGCACTACATACATTAAGTTTATCTGCAAAGTCTCCAACCTCCCTGAATCTACCAGCAAACTATGAGGAGAGCTAGTGGGGGCTGCTATTGGTCAGGAGCTACTTTTATCTGCTGCAGGATAACACAGAACATGTCCATGTAACAGCAAAAGTTATTGAGAAAACACCTACAGCGTTCAATCCTCTGTACTGGGAAAGAACAGTCTCTGAGGCAACACCATCTCCAAAAGCCAAGCTTGCTAGAAACAAGATGTGATACCTACTTCTAGTCCTGGCTTCAAGGAAAGGGCTGCAGATGGGAAAAAAAAAAAGTAGAGGAACCTGAAGCTGCAGTGACACCTCCAGGACCTCTGTTGCCTGCTGGCACTGCCCTGTTCCTTGGCCAGCCCAACTCTGCTGCTTTCTGTTATCTCAGGTACACAGAGACAACACTCCTCCAGGTCTAGCTAAGGTGACCCCAAATGTGTATGTGGTTTGCAAACCCAACTGTCCAGTGAGCAAACTTTAATAAACCTGTGTGAGAGGAGCACTTATCAACACCCTTGGCATTGTTTCAAACGCTGGACTTGGTTAATGAAATGTATATGTATCATGGGCCCTAGAAACTGTGACTGCAATCAATGTAATTAATTTACCACAAGTCTGCAGATGACCCAGAGAATTAAACTACATTTTTAATGGCTAGATAGAATTCAGAGAGGTTCTGCCATATATAGATGTAGCTTTTAAGAGTTATAAGTTAAAGTCGTGGAATCATGATAAATGAAAGTCTCATTTGTTGCTTTTAATAAGCTATTCTAATGAGATGTTCTTCAGAGGCTTGCAATTAGAGACTGTAATACTTGAGGGTTTCTGGGAAGATTTTTCTAATTCTTCATACAGCCTTGAGTGATGGTAATGATTGCCTCCTGCATCTACAGGTCAAGAGGCCAGCGCTACACCTAGCAATTCCCGAGTCAACATGCTTGCTCTAAACATCAGAGAAACAGCATTACACTGACAGCCGCTAGGAATACATTTCCACTTTGTCACAAAATATGAATGTTTAAGGAGTCACCTGCTCTTCCTGCTGAAGTTCATATGTTAAAGCATGTCTCTGCACTGTTCAAGAACAACTGAGAATGGAGAAGACCAAGCAGATGATAGCTAAGCAGTCACTATAGGGAAGGAAAGCAATGTCTTCAGGGAAAGGGATTGCACTTGGAAAGACCTCTGGCATGATATTTTTCTATGTCTAAGACTTAAGAAAGCAGAGACAACCTTTTTTCTAGGTAAGAGGCCAAGTGCTGCTACATGGCAAAGCCCCAGGAGAGGTCACACTTCTGATTTCAAAGCAAGGTGAAACATCCACATATTCAGAAGTGCAGAAGGACAAGTGTCTGACTTCCTTCTTCATTCTCTACCCACCCCACAGTCAAGAGAAGACACTGCAAAATCCCACTTTCAAAGACTACATACACAAGGGGTGTTCAGCAGGAGCCTCAAACTGCTACAAATTCCAGCTTGAAGGGAAGCCCAATTCCCTTCTCCAAGTGGAAATAGGACTAGCACAATACCATCAAACAAATTACCTGCAAGAAGGCAAGGAAGTTTTATCACTTACTGCTCCACTACCCCCCATTATCCCTACTCAGACAAAGCGTATGCCAATTACTTATCTGTTCATCACAGTCCTTCCAGCCCATTCCCTTGGCTGCTGCCAGAGGAACTCAGAAATAACTTGGAGCTTAATTACAGATTTGGTCAATTCTCACCTTCTTTCTGGGCCAAAGTCATCCAAAGGTATGGGTCCTTAAACCTGTCTCAAAACTGCAGAGCACAGACTGCCTTGTGGAGCCCAGTGAGTTTGCACTAAGCCAAAAAGTGTTTAGAACAGAAGAGGAATGAGGTGTTGGAGCAGCCAAATTTGACAAGCTGATCTTGACAGGATGTTTGAGACATGTGCTATGGACAGCAGATTTCCACACGGGCCCTAGTAAGGTATGACCCTGTGCAGAAGGGAGCACTCTCCCTTCAGAGAGCAGTACTGTACGCCAGTGCTGCTCCTCTCTGGGAAAATGTACCAGTAAAGAGGCTGTTAATAGGATGGAAGTAATAAAAACCTTGACCCCATCAGAAGCAGGACTATACCCTGCCTGCTCTTGGTGGATGGGAATTTTGATTTGGCAGAGCAGTAGCTTCCTCAACAATATCCTTCCATTTGTCAGGTGAATTGTGGGGAATATTTGGCAGTAGGCAGCATAATAAAGTGACTATAAATCACAGGAGACAATGTCCTGCAGGAAGAAGGAAGAGCAGGAAAGAATGTAGAGATAAAAATCCTTTAAAAAGCCCCAAATAACGAAAATTGTGACTCATGCTGGAATAATTCTCTATGAAAACCATTATCTATAGACTGTCTCCCATTTCCTATGGAAATAATGAAAAAGCAAACTATTTTAAGCCCTGACACAACTTGGAAAATCAGGGGAGGCCATGGAAAAAATCATCCATTTTGACCTTCCACTTCACAGAAGGTTGTAAACACTATCTCAGGACCTGAAATATACACCACAATCTTCCACCCTCTCTACTCCCTGAAAGACATTTTTTAACATCATGCACATATTTGTGTCCAGAAAGTAGCCCTCTGCCACCACAGGCATGGATATTTAAAAGTCTAAATCAGCTTAGGTCAAAGATTGATACAGACTGATGTAAAGCCTCTAATTGCCAATACCCAGGTGGCAAGATTTGTCTTTGCTTTGTCTTTCAGAGGCTAGCATCTTGCCAGAAGGAGACTTTGTATATTTGCGTAATAAAGGGTGGGGGTAGTTTTTTGTTGCTTCCATTTTATTTTTTTCCCCTACGTTCTATGAAAAGCTCCCTCTGGTTCTTTGGAAGATCACTTGAGATAGAAAGGTCATCCATAATATGTAGTTGGCCATAAATGCAGATGCACAGTTGACTTGGCTGTTTCGAACAGCTTTTGCAAACATACACAGCATTGACCTAATATCTTCCTCCCCACTTTACTCTGTAAAAGCTCGTGCTTTTGTTTAGTGTTACAAAGCTTTGAAAAGCTTGGGGGACTGGAGGGACCAGACTCTTAACATTCACCCTAAGATCTTGTCTGTTTCGCAAAGAGGGATGAATCTGAAGGACAAAAGAGGGGTAGGAGCAGTTGGTCTCCTCCCCAGACTGCTGAAAACCTGGCTCCTTACCTCAGTTTGTAGGGAGAAAGAGACTGATGCCACGCAACAACTGAGGCACTTTACTGCTCCCTGTGAGATGGAGTGCAAAGATCTTTGTCACTGGATTGTCCTACACAGACTTTAAAACAACAGTCAATAATTATTTTGGATTAATACATACTTAAATCAGGAACAATGATATTAATGGACATCTAATTCACACATTGCTAGGAACGCAAAATGTATAGCTTTGCTCACTCTGTAAAATGCACTGTGCTTTTGAGAATACATAATCCTAACAAAACAAAGATAATAACAACTCTGTGTTCTTTAATTCAATACCTGTAGCTGGTCTAATAATAGATTTTCAATCCACTTCTCTTTTTTACGCTGAGACAACTACAGTCTGATTTAGTGAATCTCTTTGATTTGTAATCCTGATTGTTATATTATTAATATACCCTTGATGCAAGGAACAGCATAACTTCAAAAAATGATCAGCTATTTGGCTTGGCATTTATAACCTTGGTCAGAGGACGCGTTTTGTACAGGAAGCTTTCTGGAGCATCTGCAAGTAAATCAGCTCTGAAATGCAGCTTAGTTGTTTAGGGCAAAGCACATTCAGTTTCAAATTCCCAGGAATCTCCAGCTTCAGATGCAAAATGCATTTCCACAGATGGACACTGACACATAGAAATGCCACCACAACTACTGTTCAACTGACCTTTGGTTTAGGGCCAGCCGCCAAAGGGAAATGCCAAGCTGTTACTTGTATTCATTCGAAAGAAGTGAGAAAACTGCAGAGACGTGAAAGCAAAAAAAGGAAAGAGGTGTGGTCCTGCCTTTGGGAACCTAGCAAAAAATAAAAAGCCTGCAGACTCCAGCAAACTCCTCAGCCTATGACTGGAAACTCCTTTCAGAACTACCAAGAGCAGGACGACATTCACTTTGCACTGCAGAACTGCTCTCAAGCCTCGGCTTGCTGCATCCTGGGCCTTGGGAGGATTGGTGCAAAGAGATGCCATATAGCATCGTGGGGAGGAATACTCTGAGGTGTCAAGGCCTCTCAGGGACATGCGACCACCCTAGGAGCTCTCTTACATCAACAGACAAGACAGAGCCTGGGCTTTTCACAGCTTGGTGTGGCAAGTAGTAGTGATTCCAGCTAGAGTTCAATATAGCTGTTTTCTTCATAGTAGATACAGGAAAGAATTAGAAAAGAAAATGCAATCCCCCTGAAACAACAAAACCACACTAGAGGCTTCACAGGAAAGCATCTTCCAGAAACGGGTTAACTACTGCAGAAAGGGATTATCCCATGACTTGGAACATGTTTATTGTCCCTACTGTCACATTAGGAGAGTTACTCCACAAATTGTCTTGAATCCATATCAAAGGCAAAGCAGCATGAGTAACACATCTCCTTGGTATCTCTGCTTTCTTCCAAACCACAGGAATTTCTTTGTTTTACTTTGTTTAATTCCAAATTGTCTGCCATCTTTCTGGATTTTTGGGTTCTGCCGTTCTGACGAATCACTTGATGTACTAGATGGGCTTTAAAACTCATGGGAATTCAAACTGGTGAAGCCCTGTGGTTTTGAAGGCAATTTTCTAATAATGGACCAAACCTTGGTGTGGAAGGCTTCTCCAGCAGCTCCAAATGAGGGACTATGGTCTTTTCAGTTAGGGGAAGGATTGAGAACGTAAAAATAGTTGACGAGCTCAGCTCCCTGTGCCTGCATTTCCAAGACATCCAGCAAGGCCCCATGAAGAAGGTCCCAGAAAGCTGCAACTGCCCTTGGGTCCACAGAGTACAAGGTGGGAGGATTAAGGTAGCAGCAGAGCCAACAATAAAACTCTAGCCAAAGGTGACAAGGGCTTTTATAAGTATGCCAAGAGATAAAGAGCTAAGAGGAAGCACATCCTGGAAAGTACATTAGACAAGAGGACAGAAAGATGTGACAAATAAGAACTGCTGAAAAACGGCTCAGGATTTGCAACTGCTTGCTGAGACTAGAGAGAGTAGCAGTGAAAAGGAGACCTGCAAGGGTACATCCTCCTCAGCGGGTACTGAGCCATTGCCAGCGACTGTGGAAAGAGCAGGAGCTACTGGCAGCCACACAGTTGTGATTCCCTATGTCCAGAGAGGGAGATACATTCCTCCACCTGTCATTCACTCCCCCAGACTCTTCCTTGCAGAGGTGCCCCGTTACATCTGTAGCTTCCGTACAGTCACACGTCCATTCTCCTGTTTGCACCAATACAAGCACACATCCAGGCTGGGGAAAGCCAAGGTTCATATCCACCTGCTCTGATTGAAGAGGAACTTCATCATAACCTCTAGCCTTTAAGGAGAGACTTGAATCCTGCTCAGAGCCAAGTCTTTTGACTACAGTTTTCCTGTAGGCCCTGGTGAGAATTGCCTGTAGCCATTGACTCACACCCCCACCCCACCATTCCTTTCCTGCTGCATGCTTCTCATGGAGACAGAAGCATTTACTTTTCTATTTTTAAGCCAAACAAGTCACTCAAAGAAGACAACAGGAGCTTGAACAGTTGAACTGGAAGAGACTGTCAGTCTCTGACCTTGACTGGAGATGAGTCTGGCAGCACACTTACCTTTCAAGACAGGAAATAACATTGTTCATGTCCTTCCATGGATGCCTTATGCCTAGGGACAGTTGCTCAGCCTGGCAGGATTTCATTGCTCTGCACTTGCATACTAATACCTTACCTCCTCTGCGAAATAAGACCTTCAACTAACAAATTCAGTCCAGTTCCTCTGTCTGCAGCATCTCTTAATGCTTACAATATCCTGTAATTTACAGCCACCTTGCTAGACCTGAGCTTAAGACAGAGCTGTATCATAAAGCAACTGTAGGCTGATGGATACCTTAGAAGCGTAAATTTATTTTGCACTGGAAACAAATTCAGCCTTATGAGTAGATGTACTTCACACTGCTTTGTGGAATACTTCACACTGCTTGGTGTACTTCACATATGCATGAAGGATGTTGTATTTTTTGACTACTGCCACTAAAAAATGTACTAATGTACAGGTAGAATATGAAAAAAGTGCCTTCCATGCGGGCTGCCAAACAAGTTTAATCTTGCAGTACAAACATCCTGATACAAGCCAGATTTTGTTCCAGTACCTCAATCTCTTGTTCATAAAAAAATTCCATCAACTTCCATTAGAGTTGTCAGAGATGGTATGGCCCACACTTTCATCACTTGCCTATGTTTAAGCACATGAGAAATCAATGGGATGGTCTGAAGCAGAGTGTCTCCCTCTGGGGGAAGCTCTCTGTATTAACACTTGGGGAATACATTAGTACCCTGCACATGAGAAATGAAATCCAGATCTGACCAAAATGTGGGACATTCAGCCATTTCAGTTGGTTTCTTCTAGTTTTTTATGGAAGTATTTTCCTGAAGCCAAGTTTTCTCCATGAGCGAAGTCCATTGCAAGCTCTGAATGCAAACATATGGGGGTGAAGATATTTTACCTCTAATAACATGCTCTGTTTATTTTTAAAGGAATGTGAAAACACTCCTCTGACAATCTAGTCAAATAATCAGGGCCAGCCTATAGACTGATGAAAATGAACTACATCTGTGAGTGCCTTTGTCATTTCTGCTTGTCCAAACAGATCAATCAGTCCACCCTCGTGTTGTTTTACAGTACTAGCACTTGACAGCTTTGTTCACATGCTGTTTTTGCCTAGATCACACTAATCAGTTGGTCAGATAAAAGTTATTACAAAAGTTGAAGAAGTATAAATACACAGCTGCTTCTCTTACCTTCCGCTGAGAAGGAAACCGATAACAACAGCCAGCAGAATGACTCCCACTGTTACAGACACAACAATTATAGGAATCTGGCTCTCATCGCTGGATGCAGCTACTGCTGAGATGGTAAACATAAAATGGAGATTAGTTTTAAAATGACAGTCAGCACCCATATAAGTCTTTCTAGTAAAGCCACCAGCAAACTTTCCAAACTTACCAGTTTGTCTCTTCTTTTATAGTTTGTGTTTTTCCCCTTTTTCTGTCTGTTTCTAGTTTGGAATGGATATGGGTGGAAAGGAAACAAAGCCACATGCAACACTAAGCTAAAAAACCCAGCAAGATTGCATCTCATTGCTGAACTCAGAAACCAAAGCGTTGCAGAATGCAGCCTTTGAATTTGTGAACTCAATTTTTTATCCCTGAGTTAGCTGCGTTAGAAATCAGAGATAAAAGATGAAAACCCAACAGGCTCTCATTTGGATAAAAACCCAACACTCAGAGAGAATATTTATGGCATGTTATTGCTTACAGACATAAGCAAAATCTACAAGATAAAAATAATTACCTGCCCTTCAGGAAGCTATAAACAATTATAAACTAACTCCTTGTGGCATCTCTATCACATGGCCATAAGGTACCCTCTGTAAAACATTTGCTAAGACACATAGACTGGTTGGATTTTTTATTGGCCAAAACTTGGGGAAGCAAAACCCTTCTAGTCTGCGCCTTGTATGGAGCCCGCCTGTCAAAAGGCAGGTGATAAAGGTCCCAGCAGAAAGGTCAGCAGATCTGACTGAGAACTGAGTTTTGCCATGGGTCAAGTAAGAGCAAGTGAGCAAGCTCCTATAGGCTGTAAAAAGGAAATGCTAATACCACTTGTATCTTTTTTATTGTCCTACACGGCAGGAGAAGGAGCCTATCTTCCCCCAGGGGTTTGTATGTGAGGTTCCCCAAGCAGAAATCAAAGTCTTCTCACCTCGCCCTCTCTGCTTCCAGCTTATTTAGCTGCACATATATAACCATCCCAGGGCACAAATCTCACATCCTCCCTGCAAAACCAGCTCCCTGGCACAGGAACCACTGCTCTGTGGGGGGAAACCTCATTATAGCTTTTAACCTTGTGCCAGCCCAGGATGAAGCTTCATCCACCCCAGAGAGCAGCAGGAATCGATTGCATACTGAAGAATCCTTTAACTAAATGGTTGAATTAAAAAAGGGTCCTTAGCACAGGATTAACATTATGAAAGCTATAAAATAGCTGAATATAGTCCCATATTAATTGTTAAAGGAAAAGAAAGATAGAAAGGTATGGCATTAAACATTGATGTGCACTGGGATTCAACCGGCTCTTCATATGGGAGCTTTCTGGTGCTCAACCACAAGTGGGGTGGACCTACTACAGCAGCATAAGTGATTTCAGAAGGATTGGTCCTGATCCACTAAAAATTTAATTTTAACTGCTCCAAACCCCTGCCATCATCCAGAGATTTTTATCAGCCTCAAGTTATGGGGGCTCCTTAAGATGGTATTTTACTGCTTTCTTGACAAAACAATTAAAAAAAAAAAAAAACATTTAAAGGATAACATTAAGCAGTGATTGGTATTCTTTTGCCCAGTGCAAGGGATGGGGAAAGGAGACAAATTCCGCTGTGATCTATGGCAGATGAAAAGGTTGAATTCATTAGTCAAGCTGGGACTTGCTGCCTTTCAAAGTCAGGGACACACACCTACCCACCCCAGCACTGCCCCTTCTCAGCTTGGTGATATGTTCCTAGTCCCACCCAGCACAACAGCTAGATAAACTCACCAATCCAGCCAAAACCCAGCTCTTGGCAAGGTTAAGTTTTTGGAGCTAGATGAGCTTGGTGGCATTTGGAAAGGATAAAGCAACAAGTGGATACACCCAGCAACACCTTCCACTCAAAAAAAAAAAAAAAATCACAGAAAATGGAAGCCCTGGCTTCTGGGTGCTTTGCAGAATTGCACAAGCAGGGAGAAGTATGCAAAAATTCCCAAAATCTGGAAAAAGAGGGAAGTCCAAAACAGCTTACAGCTTTCCTCCATTGCATTTCTCAGGCTGCTGTTGTAAAATTCCTCCAAATGTATTAAAGATACCTATAGAAACCTTGCAAACTGGAAACAAAACCTGTTGTTCAGTCCGAACAACTTTGAGAGTGTTTTTGTTTCAAGGAACAGCCACTAAAAGGTTTTCATCTGTGCCTGAATAAAAATCTTCTGCTTTGGCTCTAACAAGAAGTTCAGGTCTGGGTGCTCTGATGTAGCAGTGAGATTTCGATCTGTACTTGCTTTCAAAATCTCTAGGATGTGCAAGAAAGCAGTGGGGGTCTGGTCACACTCCTGACACTAATAGTGACTTTATATAGGGCTTTGGGGGAAAAATGCTTTTTATAAGGTTTTAGATGTCAAACAGAGCTGCTTTTTGCAAGATACTGAGGCTTACATTGTATTTCAATGTATTAAGCATTAAAGTATCTGGTTAAGTCCGGCCTCAGCCAGAGCTTGAGTCCAACAGACCAACAATTCCCAGTTCCCAAACTGGGGACCATACAGTAGGTATTCCTCTGACTATGCCAGCAGCTCCTTAATATCAGAGAAGTACGTATTCCTCTGCCTTTAAAATGTGAAAAAGACTGGGATGTGGGTATGACTAAACAACCCACAGAATTTCTAGTGTTTAAAAATATTTCCACGTGATGTCCTCCAAAATTCCTAATTAACACAGATACTTACATGATGGGCTTTATGAAAGCGCTATTATTTTTGGACCAGGATCGTAGGTAATTAATCAAATGTAAATACAGTTCATGTATTACTCATTACTAGACCAGAACACTATTACTCAAACAACTCTAAGCTAGAAACTTTCCAACTGAGAAAAATATAGAGAATAATTTTCTGGCATAACATGATTTGGTTGCTACTTACAAGGCACAATTAATGGTTAATACAGTAAGAAATAAATGAAATAGACTGTCCTGCATTAATGTTTGCATTAGGATGCAATTTTTACTGTATTAGCTTAACCACTGGCTCAACAGTTACATTTGCACATGTATAATGACTCCTTGAAAATCTAATATGACTTAAAAGGTAGCATGCTCTGAAAAGACAACTCAGCATCTTTTTCTCAAAGATGGTGAATTAAAAAAAAACTGGAGTAATAGTAAAGTATTGATGAATTTAAATTTCCAAAGAAAACACAGACAATAGTCTTCCATAGGCATGATCAGAGTATTTCCACCATAAAATTCCTCTTCCATGCACACAGTATAAAATTAATAAATGACAGCTGTACAAACTAAAAGAGAGATGATATATTTTCTGATGGACAAAATTGTATTTGACACCTCAGCAAAATTCTGTATTTGGGACAAAATGAATTTCCCCATAGCTGTGTCTAAACACAGAAGAAAGAGCATCTGAGCCTCTGTGTGCCTCAGGAGCTCACCCTGTTCCAGCATCCAGCCCTGGATAATCAGATTTTTTATTAAAAAAAAAAAGAAAGAAAATTTAAAAACCCACAAATGTAACAGGCCAAGAAGTCCTACACCTGCAGTGCACATTTGTTTCCATTTCTCATTACAAGTCAACCTCCTTTTCTTGAGGTTGTGGCATTGGCATCCAACTGAAAAAATCATTTAACTTGACAGGAACTTTTCCCAAAAACCACAAAAGACACTAACGCTGGTTCAACTCTTCCCCTTACAGAGAGGCATCATTTCAAGGTTTTTTTACCCCAGATGCAGATATTTAAGAGAGCTCAGCATACTCTGCAGACAGCCTTTTTAAAGAGCAGGTCCTAGCCCCTTTGTCCCTCCTGAGAGGAAAGACTCTATTTCATCAGGCTCCTGTAAATACAGGATTTTTAAAGCATGGAATGTCATGAATTTCTGAAGCCTGAAGATCCCCTGCCTCACCATGAGGAAGCAAAGGACAGATATGTCAAGTGCAGAGTCATGAAGTGCCCAATGTTTCCAAAGTCAAGACATGAAACCAATAAAAGGAAGCACTCTCTGCAAAGGTATCGATCCCCTGACTTGTTTCTGGTAAGAGCTGCAGAGACAAGGGCTGACAGTAATTGAAAAGACTTACACAATGGGCTGGTTTCAAACTCGAATCTTTGGCTGAAGCCCCCGTAGCCAGCAGCTGTCCGGGCTCGGATCTGGAAGACGTACGCTGAGCCAGGCTTCAAACCATCTGCTGTAATCGTCGTCTCTTTGGACTTGATGATGGTGTAGCTCGTCTCTTGGTCCTTTTCCCAGCACCCCCACAAAAACCACAAAGTTCAAACACACATAGAGTGGCTCCCAGAGAAGACACACTGTTAACAACCCCCAGAGAAACATTACAAAAAATGACTGAAGTATGGATTTTTAAGGATTTCTTCCTCAAAACCCCCTCTCTGAAGGCTCTTTCTGCAATACAAAATGTGAGATCTGATTGTCTCTTTTATAATCAATGATTCTAGGAGACATGCAACTGGCATTTGCAGTAGAAGCAGCTTTCCACTGCTCAGGATGGCCTGGGGTTATCATACAAAGATCAATCCCAAGGCACAGGGAAGATAAAACCAGTCCCATCACGTTAGAAAAGGATTTTGATTTACATCAAAACAGCTTCCCAGTAATGTAAGTAGGCCTAAAATAGAATAATGTATTACACACTGTACAATTTTATGCCTGCATTTCTAGAACCATGAATTTGACCTTGGGAAGGGAATGATAAACCAAAACTCCAGGAAAATACCTAATTTTTGCATTGTTCTTCTGAAGGAATGAAGTTGAAGAAAAATTGCTGAAATAAATCTTCATCTACATCAGTTTCTAATGTAAAACAGTTCCAGTCCTTTGATTAAAATTTTGTTGAAATGCTAAGTAATTACTCTTAGAATTATTTACTGTAACACATAATCTAGACAAGAGCTCATAAATTAAGGTCTACAAATTTGGAAACTGCTTTTTATTTACCGTATCTCTCAGATCCAAATTACTGTGAGATAAATCAGACTTTTTAGTGGTTCCTTACCAATATTTCTCTTAGAATATGAGCTCATTTTTTTTTTCTTTTTAGTTTAATGGCCAGCTTCCCATGGACAACAATATGCCTGGCTAAGGTGCTGGGAATTTCTTAAATATAAGATTACAAAATTTCTCAGTTGAAGCCTGCTTTGGAGAAATGTGTACAGACAGACACATACACACACATATGTGCCCCTTTTTTTCTTAATATAAGTGATCCCTCTTACAGGAATGCAATCTGACAAAATTTAGTTTTCCCATTATTTAAACATTTAATATAAATCATTCTTGTCTCTTGGAAATAAATGTGAATTTATCCTTATGAAGGGCTGAAAACTGAGAGAATATAAATTATAGTAGCAGCAAAGAAAAAGGATTAAGGGCAATATCCCCAGCCTATCTCAACTACTGGTTATAAAGCAGTAAGTGAATATTAGGTCACATCTTTGCTTGTATGTCAGCCAGTTAGCTTTTCAATATACTGTTGGCTTCTATAAACACTTGGACTCTTGAGCTTTTCTATGGAAAACACTAAGCTTAATTCTCAGCCTGAAGAAAATAAATCTAGATAGCATAAACTTGGACTGGCTGGAGCTACCTCTCCACAAAGGACTCACTCCTGAAGAACTATTTGCTGGACCTATTTGATACTAGCCCTGGACTACAAATACAACATTTTAAGCACCCTCTCCTGCCAATTTGTTTGAAAACAAACTAAGGAAAATGAAGAAATACACTTTTTTTTAAACTTTAATTATGTGCTTTACCTTTTTTGTTTTCTAAAAGCTATTCTTCCCTTCCATGGTAAGGATTCAATGCACCCCAACAGTAATTCAAACAAGTTAATAAAATAATTAGTAATGGATTATTTCTAGCAACAACATAACCTGATTCTTGCTGTGTACTTTAATCCTCAGCCCTATTTAAGTCACTAACAAATCTATTTCACAAGCTCCCCCACCTGCAAAAATAATGTTGATTTTATTTTGGAGGAGAAGATTTATTAAATTCTTTCCTCTGTTTGCATAAACTGCTTGAGCAGGTCCTTCCCATGGTCAAAGAAAGACAGAGGAGTAAGGATCTAGTCCTGGTCCATGTTGAGCAATTTCACCTGGATCACAGATAGAGCTAATGGAATATCTTCCTTAAAATAGAAATTTAATCCCCCTAAAAAGTGATTTGTCACTCAATTTAATTATTTTCCTCTTGTTATATGTAGACAGCTTGGATGTTTCTGGGGAAAAAAGAACACCTTACAATTCCAGATAAGGCAAAAAAAAAAAAAAAGCTATTCAGTCAAATCCTGAAAACCTGATTTTTGGAAAGCTAAGATTTCCAGAGCTTTAAGGCAGTATCACTCAAAATACACTACTTTGATAAAGTGCATTTGTAACCATTTTCATTTAAAAGACATTAATTCTGCAGGAAGAGAAAAAGTCACCATTTGAAATGAAGACTAGGAGAGACAAGTTTTGTGGGGAGACTGCTTCCCTTTAAATCGAGAGAAAGAGCTGGAAAATCCAGGCAAGTTTTTAAGCCAAGATGCCCTTCTTCATATCAAAGCACATACAATTTCTCTCCACAACCCACTTCTCCTTTCACAGTGGATAGAAAATCAACTGAGAAATTGAAATACCAAAGGCAAGGGATTGCTTGATGTTTCTGGGAGGAGACAGATCCTCAGTCCCCAACCCCTTCTGTTTTTAATATATTAGCATGCTCTATCCTAATGTGATAAGGCTGGAAAAAAATCTGACACACAGATTTAATGTATTTGTTGAAGACAAGTGGCACACTAATGGCAAACAACAACCTCATTTCAAGTCTTCCTAATAATTTACTGCAAAATCAATCTGAGATTGATTTATGCATAAAATCTGTCCTTTCCCTTCCATGACTCAAATAATACCTAAAAGAAGAAAACAATAAAGAGAAGGTACTTGGGAAGCTCAGCAATCAGTCCATCACACCTTTTCAAAATATTTGATTTCGTATTCCAGTATGATGCCATTAGGTCGATCTGGCTCCTGCCAGGAAAGAGAGATGCTATTTTTAGTTATCTTCCCTTTCTTCACAGTACTGACTGGAGAAGGTGCTGTAAGACAGGGGAAAAACAGAACAGATAAAAATTATTGTTAGTAAGATGATCTACCTCAACCACAGTCAAACACATCAGCACATCCTCAAATGCAAGACAATTCTTCACTACTGCAGATCAGTGAGGTCTGTTTTTACCTTGGTGATTGATATTTTCCCATTTTTAACAATTGGACTTGCATAGATTTGCAGTAGCATAACCACCAAGGCAAAGTAATAACATGAACTACTATCACAGCTTACACATCAACCCTGTCTTTTCAAGCAGTTTTCAAACACATCAACATCCACAACTTCTCTTTTCAAATGTGTCAGGGGTCTACGCTATCAGAATTACATATTGATTATGTTTTGTTTTCTTTTGCCTGCTTTCAAGGCATATATTTTTCAGAAGACCTTAGATTACACAGGCTCCTTACTAGTTTTGGATTTTAAGTAGTTTAAGCCTAGGCATCCTTTCAGCCCACTCCTTCAGAAGAATGGAATCCTACAACCTTTATAATTCAATTGCTCTCCATAAATGTCACTGGGGTGTTACAGCACACATGGTGATGCTAATTTCTTGCAAACGGCAAAAGATTTTAATGGTAATCACAGTTTGTAAGTTCGAAGTGTGCTTGGGGAGCCACAGCATGAGAGCAGCCACACCAGCTCTGCTCATTATTTTAAGATGCAGCCCTGAAAGGTTATCTGCCTTTGTAGCACATGTGCATCAGAAACAGGCTTGATCCCTTGTATTCACTCCGATGTCTGCAGAGAGTTTTTTAAGTTGTGGCTGCTGCCACCTCTGCTAGATCTCTAGCAAAAGTTGCTATGGGCAATGCAACCCAAACACCACAGGTATTTCATGCCAGTGATTAGAAAACAACACCGAGTGAAAAGAAAAGGGGATGAGTGAAAAGAAAAGGGGATGGGAGAAATTCATAGTCTCCCATTTGCAGGGCCAAGAGCAGCTCCTCCAGAGATAAAAACAGGCCATTCCTGGATGAGGGACTTTAACTCACCTTCCACACAGGCCAGCTCCTGCTGGAAGACAGGGGGCCTGAGTAGACCCACGTCAAAGACTTTTGTGGCCTTATGGGGAACGGAATGCAAAGAGCAGCAGCAAACAACCAAATTCCATCTTCCAAAATATATGTGGAACTACAGAAAAAAAATTCCTCTATATGCAGGACTAGATAATTATCTTAACACTATAAAAATCCCCAACCCATTAAGTAAAATAATGACAAAAAATACATTAATTTTTAAGCTAAAAAGTAAGGGAAGAGCTCCAGACAATTATCCTTGGACTGAAGGCTAACAGCAAGACTTTTCTGTTATAGCAAGTTCCTTAATCTCAGTCTTGCTTCCACTGTAGTTTTTTTACACTCCTGTTTACTTTTCCCACTTGTCTCTTAAAGGATCCTGAAAGGTGTTGCTTATTTCCATACTGTTTTCTGCTGGAGAGCTGGCGTCAAGACGTACAGACAGTGTTTGCCTTTTAACTGCGCACCCACTGCTGTGCTCACAACTGCTCCACTGAGTGAATAAAAACCACCTTGAATTGAATGATTATCATATTATTCATGCAGGTACTGCATGGTGATCACCAAAAGTTTTTCATCTGCAAAAGTCACCTTACCCCTCCCTTACTGTTCCTCTGCAACCTTTGATAATGACTTGCACTGAATTACCCATCTAGGCACCAAAGGCCATATTTACTACTGACTGTACTGTGTCCCACTAATATCTAACATACAATAATGCTTAGTGGAATAAAATGCTAATTATATTTTAGGAGAAACTAATGTTATCAGGTGAACAACCACTGTACCAAGACGACACAAATCCAGTTTCTACTTTTCATGGTCTATCTAATAATCTCTCCAGGCCAATTACTTTTGCCTTGGTATTTTTCATTCTGGCAGAAACAATAGCAAATGGCCCCCATCTCACTCAGTCCCAAAGCCATAACCTTTACCTGTTATCATATAAACAAACAGTTATGTTATAATTAATGCACTTAACAAAGCCAGGTATAATTGAAGAAAATAAAACCTGTATTAGAAGAGGAACCACAAGACAAGTAACTCTTGTTTCACTTCAAAAGCCTGGTATATTGTAATTTTTTACTCAGTTTCTAATTTTTTTTCTCAGGCCTTTGATAACTTCAGAGTTTGAAGGAAGACTTGCCTTATTCACCAAGTCACACTAAAGGCATTGCAAAATTGCAGGTGGCTTCAAGCAGTAGGTTAATTAAAAAAAATATAGACATATTAATTGAAACAGAAACATTACATGGGGAAGGGAAAAAATGCTTTCACTGTATTATCTCTGTGCATTTCTTCATAGGAATTTTTAGGGCACCTTAACAACCAGTGGCTCCCTTAAGGGTACTTTTACTATGAATACTACACCTGGGTCAGAACTTAGGATTTAAGTCATAACTTGTTTTTTGTGCTGCAATTTTTCATATCCCAAAGTGTACTCAAGTTTGTCTTTGTCCCTTGAGAACAAAGAGCTGCAAACCATGCCTGGCTAGTTAAGCAAACAGGCTGGGCCCCAAGTTTGCAGGCTCCTGCAAATGTTTTTGAAAATTGAGTCTAGGAAATGAAAGGTCCTTGTACTAAGTAGCATTGAATGTCACTTCTATTCTGAGATCTTTAATGGGATTTCAATCCTGCACAGGCCCTAAATAAGGCAAAGAGGTAAATTTTAGCCCCGGGATTAGATTAAATCCAAACACCTTGCCAAGTAGGAGCCAAATTCTAAAACACTGCTCATAAATGGAGACCACCTTCTTTTGAAAGATTCTTCAAGGTATCTTGTGTAGATGGGGGAACTTCATGTTAGTCCTTTTCATGTACCAAATATCAGAATGAGAACACAATCTTCAAATTGCTTTGGCAATGAATATGTAAAATTTCTTCACAACTTCTATGTCCCAAGATGAACCCCTGAGGTGCCAGGTCTTAGATCTCTTTGCAGTCTGAATGGACATTTTGAATGCCTCTGAAACCTGAGATGCCCTTATCTGTATCTTGAAACAAAACAGGTCAAATGAGAGAGGGGAACCCAGCTGAAGCACTCCATGGCCTTGACAGAAGGCAGGGCCCCATTTTTGTAATACGAATCCATGAGTAACCCTAGCAACCAGATCTATCTCATTTGAAAAGGGGCAGTCTTTCAGGTGGGTTCCATCCTGGTTCCAGTAAGATTCAACACAGCTCTTTAGGCTTGACACCAGGACACGACTTGACACCCAAGCTAGTCATGGCCAAGGTGCTCCCAAGACTTGCTGCCTCACATCTGGACAGAAGGTTGGGTTCGTGAAAAGTGAAACCTCACTTGGTGCCTAATTGTGTTGAAGAGCCCATTCCTTCTTTAACAAAGCTTTTCTCAGATAACTTCTCTCTAGGCTTCTAATCCTTGGACCCAAGATATCAGAAAAGTACAGTAATTTCACAATTATAAGCCACACCTGAATATAAG
>VRYO01002778.1:3403132-3431907 GCA_009812075.1 Sialia sialis | reverse complement strand
TGGCAAACATAAACCATAAAAAATCACCTTCAATTCATAACCACATTAGACAAATAACAGAAGTAATCTGCATGCAATCTGCATGCATTAGCACAGGGATGATGGTTAATCTTTTACTTCTGATCTCTGTAACAGCTCAGGAGATCTGCCTGGCTATGCATCAATGTGGTCTAAGGCCTCAAGATTTACTGTGCCCCAGTACTCCATGTTCTTGCAGTAATTGAAGTATCTTTAGGGGAAGGAGAGGTGTGTGCACACTAAATTCAATAATTGAAGGCTTTCTTTTCTCTGAGTATATCCTAAAGGAGCTTGCAAGAGAATCAGGAAAGAGAGAAAATAGAGGAAATCACAGCAACAAGCTAATGTCGAGTGACCCACCCGTAAGGACATACTGCTTCTTATGGTATATCTTTAGATGAACACTCAATATTTTGCTACTCCTGTAAAATGGTATTAAAAGAACAAATAGCAACAAATGACTTACTGCATGTGAAAATTCACTACTGAAATCCTTCCTGCAATAATTTGTTATAAAAATGTCTCCATAAAATATTCTCTGTTATTAAGAACAAATACTGATTATTGACCTATAAATTATGAAAACAAATCCACAGTTTTAAACGTTTGTATGTAGTCCTTTCCTCCTAATCAAAATATGTTGTTAAATTGTGAGACAGCAGGACTCAATAAATACTCCTTGAATGACAGTGGATGCAACCAATGAAAGCTTTGCCATTCACAAAATATTTTGCCGTTACAAAATATTGCCAAAACTCATCTACCTAAGTGCCTACTTTTGTGGAGGCAACCCAGGAAGGCATAGCAACATCTCACCTCTGGCACTCCTTTCTCTTACCAACTGCATGAAAGTTTCCAAAATTCACCACAAAGCAAGCGATTAATTTCTAAAAAATCTACCATAATGAAGTTACTTTGTATCAGAGCTATCATATATTAGAACTGCAGGATTACAAGCAGAGCCTAAAGACACCACAAAAATCTAGACACTGAATATAAAGCCTTTGGAGTAAGACTACCTCATGTGCCCACCACCCCACATAGAACAGAGCCAGAGTATTTAATGATACCTAAAGTATATCACTGCCATCTCAAAGAAATACATAACCTTTGGCAAGGCTCTTAAAAGTATATGGTTTCAAAAAAGTAACTTGGATTCTTGCCATTTGTCTTCTATTTACAGAGTTGCACAGATGCTCTCGGCTCCTGCCTATCATGGATGTGAGATGTGTACTCTTAAAGAATGTAAACTGCCTGCAGATCCAAAAAATTTGCGGGCACGAGGCCTGAGGAAAACATGACCAGATATCACAAGAGAAAATTGCGTAATATTGAGCACACTCATCTCAAAGGGGGGAAAGTATCCAGCTTGTTCATCAAGAAACACATTCCTTAGCAGGAATATTGGTATACAACAGTTTAAAGGAACTCTAAGGACTCTGCATAATGAAGGCTTCAAAGAGCATGATCTGCAACATCAATCAAGGTAATTTTTTTCTCTTGAAACCTGGAGGCTTGCAAACACTCACCTTTATTTTGAAGACTGCAAAGTCCATTTCATACAGCTACAGCCTGTTTAGAAAAAATAATTTAAAAAAGTGGCCTGACAAGACTGGTCCTGACCATAGCTCATTGTTTGAGAAATTTTTTTTTCAATTGCCAGGCCTAACATACATTCATTGGTATTTACAGCAGCATCAGCCCTGTGTCCTGCACAGCCAGCTCCTATTAATCTGCAATTTATTATGATCCTCAGAAGGGAGACATTAGGGCATCACAGGTTGCCTGGGCTCAGGAAAAAGAGGCATCCCTGATGTCCCTAGCAGGTATTTGCACTCAAGGCCAATGTGTATCTGAGACAAGTATTTGTTGGAGCAGGGAAGAGAGGCATGAAGAAATACCTTCCTAGAGGGTGCAGATCCACAGGAAATTCCAATAGTTGATTTTGTTTTTCTAATGTCTGGAAATCAAGATAGTAGGTTTTTCTGAAAGCTGGGGAACAGTGGTTAAGACTGGAGCCAGATTTCTTCACACCACAGAAAAGCTGTAATTCCCCTATATTCCATTAGTGGTTTTGTTGTGAAGGCTAGGAATAAATACTATTGACTTACAAGACTTTCATAAATTTATTCCTAGCAAGGTGATAAGAACTCCAGCTCTGATTCATCAAAGCATTTTTGGAAAATGCTTAATTTTAAGTGCATGAGCACTACCACTACTGTCAGCATTTTGCTGGATTGTAGCCATAGGGCTCAGAACTTTCCTGCAGAATTCTTGAGTACATTTATCAGACTAGCTTACATCATGCTTACCGAGGAGTGCCTTCCCTATCCTTAGTAGCCTAATATCTGATTTGCATTTAAGCAAAAACTTCCTTTTAAAAACCCACATGCCATTAAGAACAAAGCAAAGCCAAACCACTGCTACTGAACTAAATGTAAAGTGTGCATGTTCCTGCTCCCTACCACCACACCTTCTTAATTCCTAAATTGGCTCATTTCTTTGTACAAAACTTGCTGTGTTCTTTCTCTAGCTATTATCAAAGTCTAAACCCTGCAAATTCATGCACTATTTTTAAACTGTGTGGGAAATGTCCTTCTCTGCCAAACCTACCACTCTGTATGCAATGAGTCTTGCTGATGAATTCTAACATTAAAGCCAAATTACTAAACACTCTAGTGAAATCAGGGGCAGGCAAATTAATTCCTTATATTTCCACTTGAAGAACAACTACTGAAAGGTGCATCAGGTCAGAGGGAAGAACAGGCAAAGTTCTTAACTCCTACTGTAGCTTATGTTTGATTTCCTGTGGTATTTGGTCCCTCCGAATACCACCACTCTTATCTTATCCCTCATTCAGAAATGGGAGAAAAGCATGACCCCACCACTTATCACAGGACCCTGAGCTGGTTCCAGTTTTGCAGAACCATGATCAAGACCTCATTTCCATAAGAGAGTTCCCCAGTGAAGACTGGAAGGCTTGAAATAAAATTGTTAAAAACAAATAATAGTAAGCAAACAGGTAATACTAGATCAAAATCAAATAATAATAAGCAAACAGGTAATACAAGATCAAACCCTTACATCAGTAAACCCTCAAAATTACTAAAGCTGAAATGGAAAGGTTTATGTACCTATGATTATATAAAACCCTTGATTTGAGACTGATGGTGGCTTTTCTGGGTCAGAGCAAAGGCCGCCCAGATTCCTACTGTTTTTAAGGGAAATGGCAGACAAATAAAAAATCTAGCAGATCTCATCCTTGCTGACAACTCAATTATCATGCCCAGTCTTTTGGCACTTAAGTGCGACCATGGGCACTGTTAGTCCTAAAATCTCAGGTTCCAAACACTGAGAGGAAGCTAACTACCAAAGTCAGCACAAATCAAAGTTTTACTACAGGTGCTTGGGAAAACACCTTTTGGTAGTACCAAGGGAAATTTGTGTACCTTCAGCTTTCTAAATGGTAACCTTTGCAGTGTGAAGTACTGGAGCATGCAATGCCCCTTTGAAAGGAAGGAAGAAGATACAGCTTCACAGAATCATAAAATGGTCTGAGTGGGAAGAGACCTTAAAGATCATCTAGTTCCAACCCTGATGCCATGGCCAGGGATACTTTCCAATAGATCAGGTTACTGAGAGCCTCATCAAGCCAAACCTTGAACACTTCTAGGAAGGTTGAAACAACAACTTCACTGGGCAGCCTGTGCCAGCACCTCAACACCCTCATGATAAAAAATTTTTTTCCTTATATCAAGTCTGAATCTATCCTCTTATAGTCTAAAGCCATTAACCCTTGTCATATCCTTACAGGCCCTTGTAAAAGTCCCTCTCCAGCTTTCTTGTAGAGCCCCTCTGGGCACTGGATGGTGCTGTAAGGTCTTTCCAGAGGTCTTCTCTTGCTGGCTTCATCAAACTGGTAGGAATGGGATGAACTGAATTTCTTCTCCCCTTCAAGTCAGCAGACTGTGATCTCCCTGTGCACCCTCCCACAGAAACTCATGGCATGCCCTGTTTCCCCTCCTAGTCACTTGCAGCTCTCCCTGGGGCTGCTCTTTCTGGCAGTGGGTACTGCCCACTCATCAGCTGCTCCTGTACAAGCTATGGGCTTCTGGTGGGTCTTGGCAATCATCAGGGGTGTCCCTGGCTCAGTAAACCTTCCTATATGTCTTGATGCTCTGCTTTGCTATGGAATGCGCCCTTGTCCATGCTGTTTGCTTTGGCAAGTCCTCAACCTGTGGCTTCACAGTAGGCAAAGTCCTATCAGGTCCTTGGGGAGAAGGAAGAAGTACTTGAGGGATCTCCATACCGTGCCTGTTTTGAATGTCAGGAAAAACACAGTGCAGTTTTACCAAATCCAAGAGGGAATTGGAGAAATCCTGTAAGTTAAAAAAGCTATGAACAAAGACTGTTGTGTCCTGGGGAAAAGGAGACTGAAAGAGAACGTGAGTCTCCAAATAAGTAAAAGGCTGCTATCTCTGGAGCAAGACAAGCATAGCTTTAAATTTAGGAGAAGCTTTCTAAGAACAAAAAAAATGAAGCACTGAAAAAAACAAACCACCCAGTGAACCTGTGGCATGTGTGGAGGTTTTAAAGCAGGTTAGATGAGCACATCCTGAGTTCCTTCCAGACACACAGCTCTACACAGACACCTGGCTATCACAAGGTAAGTGACAAAAATAGAAAGGTTCTTGAAAGGCAGAGGTCCAAGAGACATATATTAAGTGCCATTTACCAGCTGGCTCATTTGTGCCAGAGGACATTACAAAAAAATCTAAATTACTGAAAGTGGCTAGTCACACAAAAGGATGGCACAGGGATAAAAGCATCAGACTAGAGGAAATGATACTCTGCTTTCTGGCTCTGCCATTGACTCCCAGGATGACCACGAGCAAGTCACTTCATCTTTCTGTGCTGTTACTGGTGCAATGAAGATAACAATAATTCCTTTATCTGTATAGACTTAAGGGGCAGGAACTAATTATTCAGGTGCTGCCAGCACAATCTTTGCTTTGGCCCGCAGGCACTCCTGTAAGGCAAATAAAGAAAAGAAGGAATACCTGCAAGTATTACTCCTGACAGCTGGCTTCTTCTATTTAAATCACAAGAAACTTGTGATATTACACTGAGCTCAAACATGGAACAAAACCCCCATGTGAGTGACAAAGAGGAAAATTCTGGGGAAATATGTGTCAAAGGCTTGTTTTCATAATTTAATAACTTTCTCCAACTTCTGTTTCGAAGTAGAAGCACCAGTTCTGTGCTTAAAGACAAGCACTGGGCAAAATTGCTTTGCTGAGGCAAAACTGCAGAGATCATGACTGAGCAACACAAGCTTAGGATGAACATCAGCCTTTCAAGCAGGATAGATGGAGCTGCATATGAAAGCATGGCTTTTGACTCTCCCACCCTGCAAAGGCATTACTTTTCTGCAGGAAGCAAATACGGACTCTTCTGACAAAACATAGCAGGCTTTTTCAGTCCAGTTAGTTTCTGAAGGTGTTGATATGGATTTAGAGACAATCTCAAGAATATGCCAGAACATTTCTAACATGAAAATCCAATTTACGGACTGTACAGGGACTCTCTAGTCCAATCTTTCGCCTTACTCCTGACAGGATATGTCCTAAGTCCTAGGTCACCACAGGCTCTGGAGGTTGAGGCAAAGCTATGGTATCAGGAGAACAGCCTGAACATGTGAGGGTGGGATTGCCATCCAGAAGCTAATGGTCCCAACAGAGATTTTAGCTGTTTCAAATGGTAGCTGCACATGCACTCTCTAAAGTGTCCTGATGCTTTCACATCAATTGTCACATTCATCCCATGACATTGCAGAAAGATGGAGGAAAGAAAAATTTCACTTCATCCAGATTCCTCTTTGGGTTCACAACCACTGTAACAGGACCACAAATTTGCTTTTGGCAAGTTCTCCTTACACTGGTCACTCACTTCCCTTCAGCTTTGTGAATGTTAGAAGAGAAAGGGGCATTTCAACATCAGTAACTGTGGATTCCTCCAAGGAGTTCCTTGGCTCTCTTTTCCAACTTGGACCAGGGAATAATTTGGATAGGCCTAAGGAAGTGCTCTAGTCCTTCCAACTCTCTCATCATCTTTCTTCAGTGTGTGGACTAGACTGCTAAAAACTTTACTGAGGAATTAAAATACATATTTGTGTCTTCATAGAATGCAATATATAAAACGCTTCCATGTTTGGTATTACCCTGCATACTCTTCTTTGACCAACCCTAATGCTGCAAGTGCTCATTGCATCTAGTGGCTGGCTGAAACTGTGCCTTGAAGATGTCTGAAAGTAGTCCAACAGCAGGTGACAGGACGGGGTGGCTACTAGAGCTCACTACACAAACACCAGCTGCTCACAGCCATTTGCCTGTATCCTTCACAGGTCTGTGATGACATTAGCTCCCACTTGCTCCTGGAGAAAAAGCAGCTTACAGCACCATTGAGAACTACCCACCCAGTACAGATGGGAGCTCATGAAGATTTTCCTTCAGACGATGCCTTGAGTCATCCACAGGGGTATCATCTCAAGATCAGACATGTACAACAGTTTGTATAGGCTGAGGCTGTTTAGATTGAAGAGACAGAAATCAAACCATATGGGTTCTCCACTATTCTGTTTCCAGGTTGTTGCCTATTAGCATGACTCTCTCTTCCTAAGTGCTCCCTGCATAAATGCGAAATTATAACGGTAAGTGGCATTAAAAATGTGAATGATGCGTCAGACAAGATGATTAAATAACTAGGTGCAGATTCTGGGGCATATCAGCTTCTCTGCCTTCTGACATGATAACTGATCATTCCTAATCTATAGCAGAAACAAAATTGAGATCACCTCCTCTCAAACAACTCAGCTTCCATTCTACTTTGTTAATTCCCCTTTCCTCTCCCTCACACAAAGGGGAAACCCATTAACTAGCTCTAACTGTTTTTAATTCGGTGGTATTGAAAATGGGATCCTAGCAATGCATGTAATTGATGCCATTTCACAGAACTGCCTTCCAAGGAGCAGCAAAGGTGAAGCATTCACATTATCAAGGTCACTGCAGTGAATGCAAGAATAACAAAGACTTGGATTTGCATTAGGATCCAATTACAGTGAAGTATACAAATGTTGCTAGACTGTCCCCCCAAATGAGAAGTACTCCAAGAGAACTACACACAGCAAAGCAGAATTAATAAAAAGAACAATATTTAAAATGGTTTTGTTAAAACCCTATACAAATAGAGTAGACTCAAATAGAATGTGTTTTATGTTCATGTAGCTTGAATTTGTAAATTTATAGGCAGCAGGTAAAGCAAGATAATTTAAAATCAATATATCTAGGTCTTAAGGTCAAAATAGATCATTCAGCCCTCTCACAAAACACCAATGACTTTTCATCTTCCTTTACATCAATAACAATTCACTCTTGAGGGCAGATTACCAAACTTGACCATGCAGTGACTTGCTGCCCCATTGTGCCACTTGGTTAAAAATATAAAACATTTGAAGAGATAAATGAAGTTTGTTCTGGAAATTAGTACTGAAGAAAAAAATGCTAAAAAATCAATACAGCAGTTATGATCTGAACACTTGAAAAACAAAAGAGAAAAGGACACTTTTAAATACAGATATACACGCATGCACACTTCCATAAGCCAGACAGAAAAAAATCAAGAAGAGCCTTAAGTAAGGATGTATGCTTCAAGTATAATTTTAAAAGCTCAATGTCCCTTGAAGACTGTGAGTAAATTTCCAAGCAATTTGGCAACATTTATCAGGTCACAAAACCAGCCTGATTTTAAAAGGCCTGCAGATACTGAACTATCACATCTGATCAGTGAGAACTCCCCACATGCATTTCTATGCTGTACAGCACTGCAGTGTATAGAATTCAGCTCTGTGGATTAACCTCCTATGGGCCCGTTTCTATCAGTGAAGAATGCATCTGAGGAAAGAAATAAATTTTGCCCAATGTTATCTACTTGAACTATTACATAGCTAAGAAAACAGAAAGAAAACGTCCATCCAGTCATTCAACTGGCAAGCAACAACTTGTAAAGACTACTTACTTTGTGTGGTATTCAATCACTTCATTTACAATACTCCAAGCAAAATTACTCAAGCCATTAATGCCTGTCTAACTTCTTGTGCATCACTCTGATACGAATTTCATATTACTTACTTCCTTCTGCTGCTAAACAAAATGAATGCTGATCATACAGGCACATACCTTGTATCTCAAGAAAGACTCTGTCATCATCCTTGCATGGTTTCCAGTGGCTGCTTAGTCTGGTATCTGCTGCATAAATATGGACCACAGATTCCCTCTGGATCACCAGGATGCTGCTCATTTTAAAGCTGCTTGAGCAAGTTACATTGGTTTTTGTTTATTCTAAGACTATGGCCTTTAAAGTCTGTATGTGACATTTAAAAGGCCCAGTAAATGCCATATCCTCTCTCAACCATTAATCTTGTCTAACACAGCAGTGTATCATGATCTCAGTGATCTAATTTTCAAGATCATCTCTTTACTAACAAGACCCAGGATGTCCACTATGATAAAGCCCTAGGAACTCAAAAAATATCTCAGTCAGTGCCTCAATAATAAATCTAGCATTCTCTGCTTCATCTCTTCCTCAGTAAGACATGTCAAAACATATATTACAGTTATATACTGAATCATCTGGGCAAAAGGATTTTCAGAATATGGGGAAGACACTGTCTTGATAAAATAAAAAAAAATCAAAATGATGTACTTCCATGCACAAAATAATCTTGCTTCCTCAATACCCTGGGGAAAAAAAATTATGTTTAGAGTCAACATTTCTAGAGCCCAAACACAAACACAAGAGCAGCTGTGAAGACATCCACAGAAGTGTGATGATCAAACCTACCTGAGACATCAGGCCCTTCCTTGCATTTGTCTACGTGAGAGGCTCACCAACTTCATCAAAAGTAGCTTCCATACAAGCAAGACAATAATTTGATCCACTATGGGAAGATGAAATATAATATATCCCTCCAGGTATTGAATTAGCCAAAGCAATGAATGAAACAGAAGACTGCTTGGACCTACCGTCATCTGCAGGATAACAAAGAGAAAATCTGCCCTTCCATTTTGGAAGACATTCTATTTAGGTCTTGTAATTCAGTCCTTCATCAGAGAGGACTCAGATGTACACCAAGATTTAATCAACCCTGCATTCCTGTGTTAGAGCTCCAAAAAGCAGTCAAGAAACATGGGGACTAAAGGAAGGACACAAATAAATAAGTTACCTTTATATCTCCACCTTGAATCCAGCGAAGAGTAGTGCCACTAGACTCTGGTGACTTTTGGCCTCTTCCTGGCCCTGCTTATGAACTTGGGAAAAATCACTTTGCTCTTTTTTGCAGCCTATAAATGCCAGGGACATTCCTGCTGCTCATGAAGCACTATGAGGTTTGCGGTAACATCTACTGCAGCACATGCACCCGTATCTTTGGTGGCAGCCTTAGGCCTGTGGCTGAAACAATCTCTCCCCTGAGATCTTATTTGCCAACCCTTCCCAAACACATTTAATTAAGCCCTAAGTGATGAGTTTCTAGCTATGATCTTTTACTGAAAATAATCTTCTCTTGGCAAGTTATTACTATCTTATTCCTAGACACAACTTCCAGACTTGCTTATTTCTGCAACATGCTGCTTCTACCTATACTTTCTTTGATGGGCTGACAAGAGAACATGTTTAATTCCAAAAAACAATTTTTTTTCATTCAAGGTGGCAGAGCCCTGTGCCCGTGACATGTATCTGCAGTTACTTCAGGCCTTTTCTCAGAGGCTCCCAAGAGTCAAGGTTTCTCCCCTCCAAAGCTGGCATGCAGAAATAGCCAGCACAACAGACCGCAAATGGAACACTCCTTCCTCCTGGACCTGACCACTTTATTTATTTTTTTAATGTGTGTAAATAAAACAGGCAGAGGTGAATATTGCAGCCAGTAACAGGTAAACCTCTGGAAATGCATGAATATCAGGAACCCACAATATTATTACAGCAGGACCATCTTGTGCCTCTCCAAGTGCTCTCCTACCACCTGATGTTACAAATTCTTGGATGATGGAAGCCATCTCTGACAGGCTCTTAAGTCACCTAAACTAGATTAATCTCTATGCAGCATACAGCAAAACTACAAATACTTCCTAATGGTCTGAAGTGCCAACTTCCATGATAAATATATGCATCTTATGTGCAATTATGCCTGTATCTTAATAGCACTGAGATGGATGCAAGATACTAATTACCAAATAAGAACTTGGCCATTATACTCCATCTTACCTTCTGCCTGACACAGCTACTTTTAATTAATAAGGATTTGTTTTCAACATTGCCAATGAAAGAGTCGTTTCCTCCTTTCTCCTAGATTACCAAGTGTGATCATGGAATTAAAGAAGAGGAAAAAAATTCTATTTACTGAAGTACTGTCATTTCACTGCTGTTTAAGAAACACTGTTAACCCTTTAAGTAATCAGAGGGAGGAACAATATTAAATGAAACAAAAGCAATCTCACTAGATAATCCCTCCTATTCTCCAGCGAGAATTTCAGTGTTTCCATGAACTGAATGACAAACATCTGCAGACTTACCTTTACTTTAATTCCCAATTCTACAAGATCCAAAGTATTGCCCGTTTGTCTAACACTGATGTTGACAGACAAAATCTCTTACCTGCATCATCTGCGGAGATACCGGCAAACAGCTTACCCCACACGTAAAGAGTACAGAGAAGCTTCTTTCTGAGGCAGGTGAGAGGAATGGAATGAGAGAATTGTGCCAGTGCCACTCAGACATAGAGCACTGTCCTCGCAGTGAAGTCAGTGGCAAAGTCCCTGGTTTACTACAGCACAGAGGGAATTAAGCCAGTGCTGAGCAACTGATACACTTTCCCTTTGAGTGTTACCTTCTGACATACAAATAAATGGGCATTGTGGTCATCTACATAAGAAACGGGTTAGGTGAGATCATAGCAAAGGATAATGCAAACCAGTCCAAACCATTCTATGATTCTAAATGTGAGAATCTGCAGTTATGTGAAAGGATGTGCTGATGACAGCAAGAATTTTTCCACTATTCATGCAGCCTGGAGACAAATATCATGATATGTCTCTGTCTGCCTTTTCTGGAGTGCCATTTTATGACAGTTAATGAATTAGCAAAAAAAAAAACCCAAAAACAAAAGTTACAGCAGCAACTGCAAATCATCTTTGGAAGAGGAGTAACAGAGACGTGTGTTTGACCCCTTTATACACATTTTGATTGTGATGGGGGAGGTGAAAGAGAACTTGGAGTAAACAGCTAAAAATATAAGTGTGCAAATGATGCCATAATGTATGTCTGTCCTATTTATCATCATCCTAAGCCATAGATTTATCACTGTGCTCTTAACACATGCTGTACATCTCTTTGTTTATCTTCTCATCGCTACTTTCCCTTCTAACTGGAACTCAGTCTGTGAAATATAATTAAAGCTCTCATAAATACTGCCAGCAAGAGCTCCCTTTTTCATCCAAGTAACTGCTAACATCTTGGAGGAGACCTCACCAACCTCTGATAGAATACAGGCTAATGTATCTTCTCACACACCCCACTCAGGATGGGGAAGTCAATCTTCCCACTTTCCACATAATTAAAGTCATCCACATTACGTACGTTTTCTTCACCACTCCTCCCCTTCTCTGACACATCTATTACCATTTCATCTGATTTTATTCTGTTTCTGTTCACTGAGCAAAATCCAGTACTTTCAAGAAGATCTAGAGCAGTCCTAAGCACCAGCTCAGTACCAAGTTTCTTATGCTAGAAGACAGCACTCTCAACTCTCCTTTAAGAGGGATTATTTCCTTCAATCTACAGAGTTTATTCATGCCTGGGAGTAAAAAAAATACCCTTTTCCATTCACAGTAAATGACTGTGACATTAACAATGAAATTCAATGGTACCTCAAAGACTCCTATGAGCCCTGAAGGTTGTGCAAGGCAGCCTGGGGACTGAATAATGCCCAGTTAACCCAACAGGTAGATTCATTTGCTCTGTGAAAAATAGCTGCTGCTTCTCTTGGAGTAGAAAACACTCCTAGACTAAGCCAAACATCAGCTGTACAATTGTCTCACCTGCAGCATCTCTGAAGTTTTCAAGCACCCTCATGGCAAAGGGACGAGGTGGCTGCTGTGCATGCCAAAGTTGTCCTGCCAGGGCAAAGTGCACAGAACTTCCATGATCCACTGGTTCATGAGCCATGTGCATGCCTTGGCCCCAGAATCATTACTTCTATGAGGCAGAGTAGCTGGAGATGGAGACAGGTAGGCAGGAGACCTGATAGTTCTATACTTCAGATGTTTGGATATTCTCCCATCCAACCCCTGGCACAGCCTCCTGGGCACCTGCTTGGGGCTCAGTCATGGGGACTAGTGAGCAGAGGGTTGTGTGACCTCAGAACCTGACACATTCCTGTGCAGTGATTGCCCCTGGCTGGGAGGCAGCCGCCTCACCAGTCCCTAGCAGATGGGCTCATGGTTCACGTTAAAAAGTTGAAGAAAGGCAGAGAAACTGGGAGGAGTCCCTGAAATCTTTGCTAAAGTGCTCAAGAGGATAAACACAGTGCCAGTGTCTTTAGCAGTTTATTACTGCTATCACATGATTTTGTTGTGGTTTTTTTTTCCTCATCACTGAACAGTTGCCAAACCACTCTAAATACTATTACTGGCAGAGGCCAAATAAAACTCTACTGTATTTGCCAAATAGGTAGCAATTGCTCTCTTGCTGGATATCAAATCAAAATGGCCAGGATTTTAGCTACATTTAATCACCTGGGCACTGGAATTTGTAACAGCTTGGAATGGACACTGTCACATTATTAAGAGCTCCCTTTCCAGCAGACAAAGCACAGTTCTCTAACCAGATGAATGGAAGGTAACACTTTGCACTCAGCTGGACTTGGATCAAAGACTGTCTCTTCTGACAGAAGGTGCAAAAGAATAAAGGAGGAAATTTTCACTCTTGCAAGCAATTAAGACTGGGACCAAATGGGTCCCCTGTCACACTTTTCACCAAGCTATTCAGCACACTTTATCTCACTAAAATACTCTGGATAAATACACTGTTGACTGACATTTCTACCTTTAAAGCTGCAGTGAAACTAAAACCTCAATAATACTGAAACTAATTCAGAAAAAGCAACCCCAAACCCAACAGTCCAATGGACTCTGGCAAGCCTCATTTCTGCTCTTAAGTTAGTATGGCAAACAGGTTAGGAAACATTTCCAATGCAACTTAAGGCTCCAGCCCTATAGGAAGGATTCAGCAGGGGCATGGAGCAGCAAGAAGAGTCCTAGTCCTGGTAGGTGTCCTCTAGCCTGTCACACCATACCTCCATGCCTCAGTTCCCCCATCAATGAACCAGATGCCTGAAAAACTTCCCTGATGAAGGCAATGCATAAAGTTTTAGGCATTGAAATAACAATTTACTGACAACAGATATCCCTTGCAATGATGCTGTATCTATCAGATGTGTATAGAAGAAAGCTGTGCCAACTTGCATTTATTTGCATAATGACCATGTACTTAACTTTCCAATTTTGTCCTAAATGAAGAATGGGACACTGTACAAACTGAATTTAAATAGCAATTGTCATTCACTGACCAATATCAGAAGACAGAGGAAGAGTGCAAAGCCACAACAGATGCACAATTGTTACTAGAGCACAAACAATATTATCAACTGACTACTTTATGGGGGACTCGTTTTGCTTTATAGAGATGTTGCGCAGGAGTTGCAAATAGCACTCAAAACCCTCAGGGCTATTTGACTCTGGTGAAGTCCCCCTTGAAGCTTCAGCCAACATGCAGCAGAGGGTTTGGTGCAGCACCTGTGTGGAAGACATCGAGCATTTTGTCCTTCATGCACACCCAGCTTTGCTAGTTGCTGTCTGCAGTTTTGGAAAAGATGGAGATGGGTCTGTGCCCTCATGTGCATCCTTACCCAGTCATCCTCCAGTTCCTTTCCATGTCCTTGCAGAGGCCAAGTTGCACCTGGGACAGAGTGATGTACAATAAATTAAATAACCCAGTCATTTCTGCAGCAATAGTCTTCCAGTTTACTGAACTGGGTGAGAGTATCTCTCTGTGGAAAGTGTCATTGCATGTCCAGGTGTTTAAAGGCTCAGATCATAAGTCTCCAGCAAGGTCAGCACACAATTTCATGCTCTTGGTGCCACCCCTCAGGAGAACAAGGCAGAACCACAGAGATTTATGGCTTAATGATCCAAGGCAGGAGCCCATTGTGGGGAAGGTAGAGCTCTGGAGATGCAGATCAGCCCCCCTGCTGAGCTTAGTCTAATAAGCCACACTAAGGCTGAACTGTGTGGAGGGCAACTCAGGAAATAGAATAATCTACTCGGCTGAGCAGAATTGACTCTCCTTGGATTGAGGCAGACTGCTGAAAGTTGGAAAGAAGCTATGAGGAAATGGCATACAGGGTCCCATAAACACTTGCAAATCGAAGGAGGGAGGGCAAGCCCAGTGCTGTGTTTTTACTTAATTCAACTTTGCTTCCTTTTATCTCATGCAGGGGCAGAGAGCAAAGATGTACAAGTTTTGCTCAGTAGGATGCAGAAGCATGGTGGGCAATTGCACTGTATAGTCCCGGGAAGGCAGTAAGCAGTGCTAGCGCCCTCCGCTGGCATTTCCCACCTAATTTTCCAAATTTGCTTTTGAGGCATTTTCCTCTCTCTGCCAAGCCCAGGGGCCATATGCAAAAGGTCCCTTGTACCACCACCCTTGGCCAAAAACCACGAGGCATTCTGTCACATGTACAATTTGCTGTTTTTTCCATCCATTTCCCCAGAGCAGTGCTCTCTCCAAGGCTTGCCAAAGCACTTAGGGGGTCAGTCCAGCATGGTCAGCCCCTCTGCACAAAGACCAGTGACTCGCCCCAGTTTGCTGCATTGCAGCAGCAAAACCCTCTCCCAGCAGGTGCCAGTGGGTGCACTGATTTGTACAGGGCCTTTTGATCAGAGCCTGTATTTTTAGAAATTGTCAAGCCTGAAGAAACAGGAAAATAAATAAAAGATAACACTTTCCTTCTGGTGATTTCTATTGTACTAATCTAACTGGAAATCCCATTAGTTAACTTGCTTTGATCAGGACTGCTTCTCCAGGACCAGGACATGCAGTAAGCATTCCACCACGCTGGCAAAGACCGCATCTGAAATGTGTTTTAATTAAAACCTTCCAACTCTTGAGCTTTTTGTAGTATTTGCATGCAGCTGAACTTTGGCCCAGCTGCTGTGGAAGAAATATCATTTATTGCTGGGGTGTCTGTCACCTTAGCACTACTCTCGGCTCTTCAGTTCTGAGAGCTCCCCCCTCTCTGTCCCCATGTCCCCCCCACAGTAGGGAAGGAAAGGGCATTAAGCTGGGAGAAAGTACTAGCCAGCCCTAAGACTTTATTACATTCGTCCTTTGAAAGAAATAAAAGTGCGAGAAGTAGCATTTTGGATATCTTTCAAGGAATGAGCAATCTGCTGTTAAAATGCATCGTAATAGCAACCACAACAGAAAATGTGGAAAAACAATCCGAGCCTCACTGAAACAACACCTCTTCAATGAGAAGCAATCCAGGAGAAAAGCATTTCAGCCTGATAGTGTAAAATACAAACTGGTAACTTGTAATTCATGTACATTGAGAGCTGGAGCTCAGTTCAGTGACAACAAAATCCTTCCTGGGATACAGAAGCCAGCCTGCTGTATGGGTGCAGATACCAGGCACAACAGCAACCAAGGGGAAAAAAATCTGGTCATATGAACAAATAAATATTACAAACTGCTTATTAAAGAAAGGTCATGCTCATTGCAAAAAAAAAAAAAATAGACAGAAGGCAAAAGGGACCAGAGAACTGCCAGGTGGCCTTGCAGCACAGAGAGCCACCCTCTTCAGATGTCAGCCCAGTTAGGCAGCAATTTGGCACAAGGACATGAAGAGTGAAAGGCACCCAAAATGTCCAAGCTTTACCAAGCTGTCGCAGATATCCACATAAAACAAGGGTAGGTAACCTCTATGTTCTGTCCAGCATGTGTTCTGCATGTTCATACACACACAAATGCACAAAGAATCACTAGGTTGCAAGAGACCTTCTAGATCGAGTCCAACCCTGCCCTAACACCTCAACTAAACCATGGCAACCTCAACTAAACCACGGCACACACACTGCCATGTATATATTTACACCTTCACACTCCTACAAATTCATTTTATCAGCGTGATGGGTGCATGGGAAAGGAGAAATGCCCTGTGAAGCTGCTATACCCTGAGCAGTGTTTCTACAGCACAGCTCTCTGAATGCACAGCGACTGAAATGCAAATGTTCAAAGTCCTCTGTTTCTTCCACTGTCATATTTTACTTTTGAGGGCGATTAATATAAAGAGCTTACTTGATTTGGTAAAGAGAAACTGCAGCCAGAGTACAAATGGGTAGTTTATTAAAAGCCTGCAACTCCAGTGCTATTTCTCTAACAGCACTGAAAGCGTTTTTACGTTCTTTTTTGGCTATTTTGGAGTCCTGATGTCTTAAGAGTACTCTTAGAAGTATCATTTATTCAGACTGTTAAAAATGTAAAAGTCCAAATGTTAAAATCAGAGAAATAACATATCAGGCCATGGAATTATCAGCTCGCAGATCGAGATTAAAGAGCTGAATAGGACTTTATCATCAGTGAAATTCAAAAGCAACATTCGGGGTGGGGGGAATCTATAAATTGATATCATCTGGGCAGTGAAACTATTTCAGATGCTTTACTTTTGCTCTCTGCCAGGTGGTGTGCTCAGCACTATACAAAGAGAACTCCTCGGCCTTGAAGACTGTGTTTTAAGGGAATTAGAATTAGATTAGTATAAGATTACTTGGCAATCCTTTAAAAATATGCCAGCAAAATGAGAAATAAGATTTCAAACTATCTCTATCACTCTTGTAACATGAGTAACGCCCGGCAAAAACACAAGTTTCTTAAAGCTCTTACTACATCTGATCGCAGCATGGCCTGCTCTTCACTTTTTTGAAAAAAAAATCAGTTTTTTCTACTCATACACCTCTAAAAACCTGGATTCGCATTGCCCAACATCTGCTACTTTATCCCAACCTGAGGCGATGCTGCTGGTGGGGATTCTGGTGGTTCGAGGACATTACAAGACCAGTGTAAATACTGCTGGTTGCACCATATCAAGCTAAGTATTTGGGCAGCTCTTTCTCCCTCACACCCATCTGCATGGCACCATGTGGTGCAGTTCATGGATTAATTTTCCCCAGATATAACCCAACATTTGCTTTTTGTACCTCGTATCTCATGAGGAGCGGACTTTGAAGAAGACCAATCGCTTCACTATAAAGATGTTTGTCTCACTGCCACTGGGAGATGGTAAAAACTGCACCCTATTGTACAACACACAATGGTTGTCATCAGTTGAATCTCATGAGATCTTCAGCATTTTTCTTTTTCCCTTTTTCAGGAGGCGGGTGGATACAGACAACTATTTCTTACTACTTTTATTTTCATCTATAAATAAGATGTTTTCATTTCATGTCAGAATTGAAAGGTCTGTTTATAAATGCAGGAAAATAGTTTTTATTTCGTCTTTGAATGCCTTTATATATCAACCATGGGGCTGTCTCACATACTTCCTGCAAAAAAATGACTCTAACTAAAAGTCATATTGTAATTTGGGGATTTTTTTTTTTTCATATTCCAAAGACTTGTCTCAGTATTCAAGCCTGTATTTCTAATATGTGAAATACAACAAAAAGACTTAAACTATGAAAAAGTAGGAATTACTGATAGGGGAGTTATAAATAAAACTTTAAAATATTAATCTGATCCATAATTCATTTCGTAGCAGACACCCAGCCATCTGGGCTGGGGTCAACTCACGACTCCAGAATAGGATGCTAGATGAAGATTTTGCATTCAGTTTAATGCAGCCATCACCTAAAAACAACAAAAAATTCAAACAATTAGCCTTTTGTAGAACACTGGCTTTCAGGCTTTACTTTGCCAGTGTGCTTGCTTTTTACAAGCTGCGATTGCATGCACTCATTGCATGAGACCATGATTCAAAAATATACCAAGATACTTCTTGAAGCTGATTACCAGCACATGCATGGAACTTCACAAATGAAATTATTCGCTTTCTGAACCTTCACTGGCAGCTCAACACTAATTTTCACGTCTCCCTGGACATGAAGGCTGTTCACAGCCAGCAGAAAGATCCTGCAGCTAGGGGCCGTGCACTCAGTTTTAAATAGAGACTACGGTCTTTGAGGCAGTACAGTTTACCTGTGTGTGTTAAAATACCCCTGTATTCACCCATCCCAGTATGGAAGACACTCTTTTCTTGTACTTTGTTCTTGGTTAAAAGCTGCAATACCTGGGTTAACACACTGGAAGCAAGTGATGCATCTCTAAATGGCAGTGCTTTCCACAGAGATGGGTAATTGAAAAACATCTATTTATGCCACTTATAGCTCCTCTCTGGCCAGTGTGAATCTAAAGCGGAATTTAAACTCCCAGACATACCAAATTCATAAAGGATTGTCTGCAGCCGTTAGAATTTTCTTACAGTTCATAAAGTAATTAGACAAATTCATGCAAGAAAAATCCATTAAGGGCTATAAAGCACAAAGAGGTGCTCCCTGGAGGTTGGAGAGTGCTCTAAGGAAGCACTGGTACATGTCTGCTTCCTGGTTTTAGCCCTTCATGGTATCCACTAGTGACCACTGCTGGGAAGGGGGATGCAGCCCAGTGGATCAACTATGACTACAGTAGAAGTTTAAAGGCAAGCCCTGCATAACATGCTCGTGGTGGAAAGGCAGTTTTCCAGAAGTAAGCATCTACTTAAGCTTTTGCAGACCCTGGGCCAGCAGTTCTGGCTGAAAAGTAGAGCTGAAGACCATTCTTGCTTCTTGTGTGAGATGATGGAACATGCTGCCTGTACTGGAGCATCCCCTTGAAAATTTTCTGTTAATCCTGAAGAAAATAAGTAAACTGCTCCCTTCCCCATGCCAAACCAAACAAACCTGTGGAGACTTCAAATTTGGAAGAAACAGATCCTGAATGTTACAGCACTTGAACCTTTCAGTTCCCACAGGCAATCTCTGAAAATGTAGTTCCATCTCTTGCCTCACCTTCTGATGTCTTCTTCCCAGACTGTGCAGGACTGCAGTCTCTTGGTTTCACGAGCATGCAGATACTGATGTAAGATTGCAGCAAGCACTGCTTTGCAGGTTTCCATTTCCAGATCACCCTTGGCTGCTTTTCAAAACCTGTACACATCCTGACTGCTAAGGAAAACACCTTCTCTCTTGCTACCCTCCACTGCAGCATCCCAGCCTGGGCAATTAAGAGTGAAGACCTTGGTTTTCAGCACACTTCCCTGCTCCACGAGCTTTCTAGCTGCTCCAAACATCTAGCCATCTGGCAGGTTTTAAGCCTAGAAAAGTTTTAAACATTTCATCTTTCCAGTGTGCTCCTGCAATGATACAATGGACGTGTAGGCAACTATGAATCAAAACTGCTTGTTCCCTATGGACCCATTACAAGACAGGTCTCTGCCCAAGATGTCATGGTAGGTGCTTTTTGTATACAGGGCAGATAAGATAAAAGACCTCAAGGGAGATGCACATCTCTGTCCAAAACGACAGCATATCTTAATCATCCAGCTTGGTGAAAGCACTGAGGAAAAAAAAAGGACAAACTGCCACTTGAAAAGCAAACTTCAATATTAGCAGTACACACAGACTGCTCTCTGGAAACCATTTAAATACATGGAGGTTTCAAAAATATGAAAACTTGAGCAAAACCATGAGCAAGTGAAGGATCGCTAACTCAATCATCATTGCCACGTATGAACTATTCACTGTGCTCCAGACCGTGTGCATGAGGCACACTTTTTAACACATTGTGAGACTGCATTACAGATGCCTCCCTGTCATCTGTGCTGGGAAATCCCTTGGACACATATTTTGCAGCAATGCCATATGGAAAAACCATGCTTGGGTCAACTCCTCTACCTGCAAAGGGAAGGTGGTCCTCTGTCTGCCTGCTGCAGCTCTAGGGTAGCCACAATGGAGGCCAGCACAATTTCTATCTCTCATGGCTTGTGGCATTGCTCACTCTTTCTAGACATATTTTCTAGCAGAAAAACACCAGCAAAATCCCACAGAAACAACAGAGGTTTGCAGATTGCAAGAGGAATCTACAGGAAAACTAGTCCTGTATTTGGAGCCTAAGGCCACCGTGTCCTGCATGGATCAGCCCCATTGCAAGTACTGCAGGGTCTCCAAGGACAGGGGGAACAGAAAAATGCTGGGGTCACCAATGGAGATTAGCAATCAGACTCTTCTTGTGCACAACAGTTTACTGTTCCCTTCCTGTATTTTCAAATCTGATTTCAAAAGTTCAGAGGAAAATTACATCAGTCTGAAATTTCCAGATGGATTGCTAGCACCAATTCTTTTACTCATTATTTAAACAGAGGAGAGAGGAAGTGGGACAAATTATTTTGGAGAGAACCACTGATTTTTCTTCTGGGAAGTAATCCTCCTGGAGAGTCTAACCCAGAGGTAGCTTCTGCTGCCAAAAGCTGCAATGCCTAAAAGAGATACTGCGCATGAGGACTCACTGCCTGCACATTCTTTGCAGTTCTGAAAATGAGCATGGTCTTCATGGGATGGACAAACGCCAAATCAACAAAACACACCCTGGCATTTCTCGGCAGTGCTGACTTACTGAGTATGTGTCAGCAGGGCTCCAGGAGCCAGACCTATCCCATTTTTCAATTTCCTGCAGCCAACAAATCTTGCAGCATGATTTCTCATACTGTTGCAGTTGGCCATGTGTCACTGCTCCAACTTCATTAACCAGCTTCTGTAAAAATATAATCACCATAAGAAAACCTGTGCAAGGGCAAAGATGAGACAAAAGAGCTGCACCTTTTGGAGGTAATTCCAGGGGGAAGGTGGGTGACCTGAGACTCCCTGAAGCCACATAACCCCTGCCTAGTCTTACCTGAAAAAGGACTGTTATATCCAGAATCACCGGGCATGGACCACTCCATTACCTGCCTCAAAGGACATTTTTTGTAGGTACATTAAAAAACCAGATACTCACTTTCCAAGCTTGGCAGTTAGTCTGATTTGCAAAGTCACTCTTTCTGTTTGCTTTATTTATGGCATGGGCAAACTGACGATGGCCCAAGGGCGTGCTGAAACACCACATTACTGGGAAGACCATTGGATGCTACAGCTCCAGAAGATAGGCCTGGTTCTCTGCACAAACGCATGGTGGGACCAGCCAGAAAGACAATGAAAGGCAGTCACCACTGCTTACCTTACACAGCAGTTTGACTGATCTCCTGTTGAATCAACCACGAGAGCAATTTCAACACCACAGTTATTAAACACCCATGGTTTGATGGCTTGATCAACTAGTATCTCCCATGGTTGTGGCTCCATTAAGATAAACAGGGAGATTCAATCAGAAGCTAAACTTACCCACTTGTCCTTAGCATGAGACACATTTGTCATAGGTTTCCCATCTCCTGTAAGAGGCCTTCCAATACAAAGCTGCAAGTGATGACTGTGCAAGGGAGGTATTCTTGGCCTGATGCACAGAAAGGAAGCTATGTGGATAAATTCTGCTGCTGCTATGGAGAGTTTGGGACAAAAGTCACAAACCAGGATCTTTTCCTCACCTTCTGCACTGATCAGCAAGTATCATCTCCTCCTGCATGGCTATATTTACTGAGATTTATGTGCATTTAACACCACACATCAGGGAAAATCCAGTGGCAGCAATGAAATACCCACTAACAGGAAAATGTACTTCCAACAGCAGTTACTGGTAGCAGCCTTCACAACAGGAAAACAGTAAACAGCATTAGGACCATGACACCCACTGATCTGCAGTGAGTGATCTGATCTGAGGTGCCTTCAATGGTGTCATACTGCTGTACTCTAACATTTCTGCAGTAGATTCCATGCCACGTCTGTCAGCATAATTCCTAGCATGCCTTTATTTCCTCTCCTCAAGAAGCATATGAACCATCTGTCCAACACTTTAACAATCCAGTTTAATTACCAGATACCTGCACCTCCTTGCTGCTGGCTGCCAAGCCCATGCACATACACCTGGGTAGCAGGAATGATACTCAGCCCTGCTCCAACTAGTGTTTTCCAGCTAGTGTTTTCCAACTAGTGTTCCACAGGAGGATCTGCCAATATACATCCAGCTGTCACACTGAATTGCCCACTGGGTTTCCTGGCTGAACCTTGGCTGGAGAAGGCGAGGGTGGCCCCAGTGATCTGGCAGGACAGTCCTCACAGTCTCAAATGTCACCTGCTTACAGTCCTGGAAGAGCTTCATGGTGTATAAATGCCACTGGGGAGCCCTGAATTAAAAGGCAGGAAGTAAGCCAGATAGGAAAAGGGAGAGACCCTAAAACACTGAGTATGAGGGACAAGAGAAGGATAGTTAAGTCTCTGGGGCTTTACAGAAGCTGTGTGATGTGCTTGGTGTGTTGATGGACATGGAAGGAGATGTAATCACGTTCTTTACTCCCATCATACCTTCAAATGACAGGGGACAATGGCAACTCCATGCCTGTGTCCAAAGTGACAGGTAATTTCAACTTCTGAGCAAAGGAAGGGCAGACAGATCAGAGCTCCAGACAAAGAATCAGTCTACATAATCTCTGTCTACACAGTGCAAAACCAAGAATAACACAGCATGAGTGAACTCCTACTCCTACCTTGTTGAAGAAGCAATGGCAGTGTACCATACCATGAGCCCAGCCACTTTAGCATTACAATGTGGAAGAGGGATTAAATTTCCCAAAGTCACTAGAAACAATTTTCTTAGGGTAACTGTTTGTAAAGTCAAGATGTTTTAGCCATTTTTAATCAAAGCGGACTGTTAAAAATTTCCCTTTCCCAACAGGAAAGACAGCCTTTTTTTTCCTGATCGATGCATACGCCAACATACAAGTATAAGTGGAGGTATCACCAAAATAGCTTAGTGTAAAAGGAAGAAGCCACAAATCCTAAAAATGTGTCCTGCTGAAAGGAAACATACTGAAGACTGCAGTAATTATAACCTATAAAACAAGCACTGCCCACCTCCCACCCCCATATTTGAAGAGGCCATAATCCAGCTCTCCATACTGGAGACTTCCACTTGCTCCAAAGGGAGTTCTGCACTGGGCCTGATTGGCTCAGGCTCCACTCCAGACATTGCCCCAGACTGAAGATCCACTTACCTGCCTGGTTTGTCGTTACATTTACAGACACAAACTGCCGGGCTCCAGGGTTCTGGCTGGACACTCCATTCACTGCCTCAATTTCAAAGGTATAGTTTGTATGAGCAAGCAGATCCACCATCATGACAGAGGTGTTTTTCAGGCCGGTTTGCTGGGGGAGGTACCTGACATGACTGCCACATGCCTCACACAGACCTGAGTGTGAGCTGCACTTCTTGCATGCAATACAATAAGACACATCTTTCCTTCCACCAGTATCAGCAGGGGGAATCCATTCCAGAAAGACACTAGTCTCGTTAACATTTGAGATGGCACTCCGAGGAGCAGAGGGGGGTCCTGGTTTGCAAAGTGAGAAAAACACATGGTAAAAACAGTATCATCAGTAATCCTGCTCACTACTACTCTCTAGGCTGAAAAGAGATGCCCTGTTGCTCATGCATTAGAAAGTATACAGGGACCATTTGCAACACCACCTGAAGAACTCGGAAAACAGGGATTTGATTTTAGCACTCCCACCTCACTCAAGGGATTTGTGGGAGGTCAGGATACAGGCCTGGCTTAAACCCAAGTGGATGAGCACTGCACCCTGGGGCATTGTCTCTATTGCTCTCCTTGCTCTTCCTGCGAAGTGATTAGCAAGTCTTTGCCCTGTCCAAGTCATTGTTGGCTTCACGAGGGGCAAGATTCCTCCTCCTCACCCTGCTGCCCCTTACCAGTATCACCACCACTAAGTCCTAAAAAAAGACACATACTGGGGTTTTCACACTACCCAGGTACCCAACTTAGATGCCAAATCTTTCCTCTGTATGCACCTGCCTCTTCCCACCAGCCATTTGGCAGCAATGAAACCAAACCTTAGGTATCTAAATCACACTTAAGTGAGATACTCGATGTAGTCCAAAGCAGATGGTGATCTACATGGGCCACTGGAAACATGGCTGTATCCAGCCACTCCATGGCAGCGCTCCTGGTCCCCACCAGGCTGTGGCACAGCTGGTTACCCACACCGCACTTGCTTACTTTGCCAAGCCTCTCTGCCCAGGATGCCTGCACGTCACTAGCAAAGCTATCCAAGGAGGAATAGCTGCTGCAGAAGTACCAGAGCAAAAAGTTGGCTGCTTCTCTTCAACCTGGTGGGAAAGGCCACAGCTGGGCAAACAAAGTCCACCTGGAGGCACTTTCAAGACTTGCTTCCTTGCAGAAGGTGTGCAAGGCTTTGTTGCTGATGAAGGGCAAGCTGCAGGTACCTGAAGACATTGTGAAAGTACAAGCAGGAGTCTCATGCAAGATATCCTCATGTTAAGTACTCAGGGAATGCTAATGAATGAGGAAGAAAGAGGAGATTTATCAAAGCAAGCCAGGATGGATTTTAGTCACAGCACCACCAGAAGCTACACAGCAAAAGAAGGGATTTTTGCAAGGGAAGGCAACACAGTGCACTCCTCTTCAGTTTGAATAAAGTTGTCAAAACCCATGAGAAGTTCCTTGAAAAGAGTCCAACAAGGAGCTTCACTAGTTAGACATCCATATAAATCTAATAGGCTGACTTAGACTGTCATCTTCTCGTTTTGTTGTGATGACTAAACTCGATTAGTTATTTAAAAGCAGCAGTGTTACAAAAATGAAATCACCTTATAAACTGAAGCATTCTCCTTCATTTCCTTTTCCTATTCCCCTCTCTGAGTCTATAAAATTTGTAACACTGATGAACTGAAACATGTAATGATTTTGACTCAAGCTCTTCTGATTCAATGAGAAACTGCCAGAGGAAATATATAATCCTGGTGTAGATGTTTGTTTTCCAGAGGAAAAGCAGTTGAAGAAAAAAGCTAAGTTAGCTTAGGAAATGCCAGATCATCTTTTTTTTGTTGTGTGATCCCTTCAGATCCCTACTAAAAGGGAGCAATTCATTCTCAAGCTGCACTCCAGGGATCCAGCACTATTTAGCTAATGACACCAACATACAAGTCCAAGTCAGGACTATTTTCTGCAGTGTCATACTTGTATTGATACAATGGAAACTATGGGAATCATCACTGGAGCTGTAGAGAGTTAAAGTAATTTCACACTGATAAGCCACACCTATTTCACTGAAGAATCGAGCTGATCCCAGAAGTGCAGCTAATCACCAGGTGTGGCTTATTTATGGAGAAACTCCGGCGAAATGCCAACCCAGAAGTGCGAGCCGGCTGGGTGGGGAGCTGCCACGCAGCTGCGGGCAGGCAGGGGGCGGGTGGGGAGCTGCTGCGGAGCCGCTGCTGGGTGGGCAGCGAGCTGGAGCCACTGGCAAGCAGGTGGCAAGCCGCCACCAGTTTTGCATGGCAAGGAGGCAGCAGGCCACCATCTTTGAGTGTATGGCGAGGAGGCGGTGGGTGGCCGGCTTTGAGCGCGCGGTGAGCGGGTGAGCCGCCGGCTTCATGCGGCGTGGGGAGCCGCCACCACTGCCGAGCAGGCAGGGAGCCATGGTAGCCAGTGCTGGGGGCAGGAGTGCCGGGGCCCACGGCACCGGGAGAGCGCCTGAGGCTGCGTTTAAAGGCTTCGCCGGTCTGTAAAAACTGTTTGCAAATTGAGCACCTGACAGCAAACCCCACTGGCGATTCTGTTACTAACTCGTTACTTTGCTGCACATTGAGCCTTGCTTCAAAAAAAATAAAAATGAGGCTTATCACCCGGTGCGGCTTATTTATGAACAAATTCCGTGGTCTTCCCGGCTACCCGGAAGTGCAGCTTATAACCAGGTATGGCTTATGAGTGAGAAATTACTGTATATGTATTACACTTGAGGATTTTTTATATATGTTTTTTGCTGGCAAAATTGCCCTATTTTTTCTTTCACTGGATAAATATCCTTTTGCTGAAGCCAGTACTCTAGGAAAAAATAAAGAACTCAGGCACAAGAAACACTTACTGGACAGTATGTCTTTAATGGAGGATAAATTATTACTTTAGTAAAGCCACCAGAGGTTTCTACTTGCTTTGTACAGAAAAGTCAGCGACTCTTCTTGAAGGCTTAAAAACATTGGCTTCAGTGGGAATGCTTTAAAACAGGTGGCACTCATAAACTATAAAATTAGCATTGTCACAGGGCTCACACTGTATAGGCCTTTAGTAGTCTACAGATATCTAACAAGACCTACTTGATGAATCCTGAAACTGTACTTGAATAAAACTTGGCTAAATCACAGCTGGGAGAACAAAAAGCTCCTTTACCTTTAGGACAGGGGGGTCCTAGATCTGCTAAGGTGCTCTGCCTTAATTTCCAAATTCCTGTTGTCAAGGGCACAGATATTAGTCTACTGACTTTTCAAAATATATATATAGCTTTTGAATTTGCTACTTTATACCCTAAGATTCACCCCTTTCACACCACAATTTTCTGACAACAGGTAAATACTTTCTGAAAACAAAGCTATTGATATTTTTCTTGATGGACAGCAAATCTGTTGTTTACTGATGTACATATTTAAAAAATACAACCTAAGAGAGAAATTACACTCAAGATAGAAATATATAAATATATAAAAACACTCAAAATTAACTGTAAACTTTTTGCAAGTATTCTATTACAGCAAATACAATAAAGTCTTCAATTTGTCCCATGTGTCATAATACTACAAATATTTCCCCAACATGCTCTGAACAACAATAAGGCTACTTGTTAGAGACATGAGAAGAAAAGAAAAGGGTGCAATTGTTTTGGTTTTAAAGAGATGTTGTGCGAGGAACTGAAGTTAGGATTACTGAGTTAAGAAGAAATAAAATGCAATTACTTCCTGGAAGATACATAAAATTATTAAGAGAATTCTCAAATGTCCATCATGACCAAAACTTTTTCTTTTTTGTCTGAGAGCACTAATTATTTCAGACTGTATCACAGCACTATTAGTTTCAAAATTACCAATCATTACAGTAATTTTATGACTATAAGGCGCACCCTTTTGACTAAAATTTTGATCAAAACCCGGAAGTGCGCCTTATAATCCGGTGCGCCTTATATATGGACAAAGTTCAGACATTTGCCAACCCAGCAGTGAGAGCTGCAACGAGCCATGAGCCAAGATGCGGTAGCCACATGCTGAGCTGTGGCAGCCACGTGCCAAGCCGAGCCGCGGCAGCCGTGAGAGCCGTGCCAGCTGGTGCCAGGGCCGGGCAGGAGTGCCGGGACCTGTGGCACGGGGAGGGCGCCCGGAGCTGCATTTAAAGGCTACACTGATCTGTGAAAAATGTTTGCAAATTGAGCACTTGCCATAAACCCTGCGATTGTGCGATTCTGTTACCAATTCGTTACTTTGTTGCATGCGGATCCTCGCTGCAAAAAAAAGTTTGCCTTATATTCCAGTGCATGTTACATATGGACAAAGTTCGGAAAATTGCTAACAATCCGGAAGTGTGCCTTATAATCTGGTGCACCTTATAGTTGTGAAATTACTGCACTTATAAAACATACTTAATAATCTGGAAAAATTGAACAGAAATGTATTCCTCCCTTGGCCCCTACTTAACTGAGAAAGTAATACTGATAAAGCAGCTGTTTTTCTTCGGTGATGCTGGTGGTGGTGGTGGTGAGATTTATGCAGCTTGGAACTGAAAAACACTAACTTTAAATTAGGAAAATGTGATTTTACAGCCATACTGAGTGCCAAGGGGACGTTGCAGGTATAGACCTGAAAACAGACATTGATGTATTCTCTAAAATTAACTGCATTTCTTGTTGAAGGAATTCTATGAATATTATTAACTTCTGTGACAGTAAATAATAAAAACATGAAAAAAAACCTTTGCAATATTTTCCTACCAGTCATGACTCAAGTCTCCCTCACTTGTGTTTTAGTTCATGATGAGCTGTTGCCTTCCAGATATAACTGGACTGGTTTAAAACATCAGAGTCATTGCCTAGTCTTTACTGCTCCAACAAAATCTTCTGTTGCTGAGCTAGCGCAACACATGGGACCTTCCTCATCACCTTCAGCACAAATACAGCAGTATTAGGACAAAATCCTAAGAAAAGATGCATGGGGAAAGTGAGTGTGACAGAAGCACATGGAGAAGGCTCAGATATTTCCCCCTGCTTTTGGGGTGGTAGGCATGAATGTCAGCAGAGGTGCTGTAATGTCCTCAAGTGTGGCTCTGGGGTTTGCAGTGGGAATCAGAAGCTGAGCTGTGCCTTGATTAGTATTAAACTTCTCATTTGGCCCAGAAGGACTTACAGTAATTTCACGATTATAAGACGAACCTGAATATAAGCCACACCTTTTTTTTTTTTCCAAGTGAGGACCCATGTGCGACAAAGTAATGAGTTAGTAACAGAATCGCTCCAGCGCGGGGTTTGGTGTCCGGCTCAAGTTGCAAACAGTTTTCATAGACCAGTGAAGGCTTTAAAAGCAGCCCCAGGCGCCCGCCCCGTGCTGCCAGCCCC
>VRYO01002778.1:3355684-3402264 GCA_009812075.1 Sialia sialis | reverse complement strand
GTGAAATTACTGTAGTTCCCTGCCAAGCCATATCCTAACACAGCTTCAGGCACCATGTCTGGGCTTAAAACTAGCTTACAGTAAGCTCTCAAAACAAAAGCAAAACCCACCCTGAAAGAAAAGCACCCAAACAGTAAAAGTCAACAAACTTAGACAGCCACCACCAATAAACAAGCACAATACCCCCAAACAAACATAAAAAGAAAATCCCATGGCATTTGCTGAGTTGGAAATTACAGCCTTTACTACAGGGTTTGAACTGTGCTAGAAACCTGCGAGACACAGGCTTCTGAACTTCATTTGTTTTTAACAAGAGTTGTTCACCTAACTTGCTTGTGCCTCTCTGAACCCTGCCAATGCTGCTCAGGCTATAGGCATGCATAAACATTTTCCACTGGGATGGCAGCTCCCTCCCTGCTCTAATGCACCAGCAGGACAGACTGGATGTGTGTGATTCCATTCTGAGAAGGGCAGAGAGCAACATCACTGATGGTAGGCAGGAGGCACAGTGGACACCAGAATCTGGCATACCTCTCTCTCTCAGTTGCCGGTTTTGTTTCTGTCTGTACAGAAAAATCTACTTTATGAGTTTCCCAGAGCTCAGTGTTTTTTCCAATACCACACTGGGCCACATTTATCTGAGTTTTTTAAGTCAGGCCAAGGGGCAAAATGAACATCAAGAAATGCTGGTATCAGGTTTTTCATGCCAAAACTTACCCTGGATATGGCTCCAAAAGACTGGTATACCTATTCAATAAACTGGGAAGTGTTTGCATGACTCACCCTCCCAAGACCTCTTTGATCTGACAGTACCAGTGACTCTAATGCTGCCGAAGGCTGCCATCTCCATCCCTACAGCTGCATCCCTGCAGCTTCCAATAGCCATGCTCCTTTGCCTGGTGAAAATCAAAGGCAGAATTCAAGGGGCCTGATTCTGCTCCAAGTGCCTCCTGCGGGCAAGCAGAGAGCTGCTAAGGGCAATTTCATTTAAGGGAGTATGTCTCCAACAGGAACATACTTTTTCTTTCTCTTTTGAAGTGCAAACTTGGGAAGCTAGAAAGGACATCTACATTAACTAGGAAAGGCACAAAAACTGCTACCATCCCTACATGATGCAAAGCACTTCCCTACTGTATGGAAGTCACCACTGTGCCATTGTCCAGTAGCTCTGAACATCTATGGAGTCATAAACCTACTTTTTCCTCCATTGCTTAAGTTTCTTGGAAGTCGCAACTGCTCCTGCACCAGTAATTTTCAGTAATTTTCAACCACTTCTGCACCACAAAAATCACATTTGGAGCATGACAGTCCCAGCTCTGTGCTATACTCAGCAGGACTAGCTGGAGGCATGGGAATTGTGGCCTTAAGTATCTAAAACATAAACTGAACAAGGGACTTTCAAGGTATGGCTAAAAGGACAGCTCATGGATGGAAGGAGAAGGGTAAAATTAGTGATTCTGATTACTCCAACTCCACACTGGACTCCCTGTACCCCAATGTGCCTGCTATACTGCATGCCCCTGACACCCAAGGGGTAAGTTCTACATTTTTGAGAAGCATTTTCCATCACAGAGTTTTGAGAAGAGTGACCACCTCCAGGCAGATTGAAAAGACAGGGCTCTGTCCCAACTTATTTACTGAAAACAAGCTAAACAAGCAGGACCATGGAGATTCTAGCCATGCCTATTGCTGGCAAAGACTACCCATTGTTTATTCCGCATGCGTGCCCCGCACTGGTAGCCACGCACGCACTGACATGAGTGTCTGATGCCATGCTGCTGGCTGAGTCCACCCAGGAGTGCAGGGGGACAGATGAAGCAGTTGCTCATTACACAAACTCTTCCTGGCTTGGTTGCCAGCTTTCAAAGCAAAAAGCACTGAAAAGTCTCTTCTTATGTAATCAGAAGTACAGAAGATAGACAATGACATTACAAGTGTGTCAAGACTAATTCAGCCTCCAGTGCAGAGCCTGAAAAAGCACGTTGGTTAGTATCACAATGTCTAGTCACAGTACAGGAACAGCTTGAAAGGATTAAAAACAACCCTATAAGCACATGCTTACTTGTACAGGCCATTGTAGGTGGGTCTGATTCCTTCCTAAAATAGTGCTCTTCACACAGGCAAGATGTGGATGCTTCATCAAGTGTGTAGCTGTGAGGGGGACATTTGCTGCAGGATGGACTGTGGGGTGAAGCTTTGAAGAACCCAGGTCTGCATACTGTGAAAAGAAGAACCACAGGCTAAGCTCTCCCATCATAAATTAGTCTCTTCACATTTCCATTTAAAAACCCCCCATATCTTCAGCTATAAAACAGACAAATATTCACAAGCTATTTAGTTTGCATATTTTAAAACAGTCTATGCCACTAAGAGTAGTGCATACTTAAATATCTGCATGCAAAGCGAATGTGAATTTGTTTATTATCTCTTTCGCCTAGCATCTGCCATTGCTGGGTATTTATTTTCCTTGTTGAATGCATTAGAGGTAACATCATCTGGGCTCTGCTTTAGAAAACATTACTGTGATTTTTTTTTTTCTTTTTTACATTCAGTCTTAGGAAAACAGGTAGAATGCATTTAATGTTTTTCGTTTAAGATGTTCTACACCCAGAAATCAATGTCTCAGCAAGCAAATAGCAACACAGTGGTGGAGGGGATCTCAAGATTGACATCTTTAAGACATTGTGATAAGGCTACTTCCCTATGGTCTTCCCCCCTGCAAAGTTACGATGAATTTTAAAATGCTCCATTTGACAGGCTGCTCTGGGTATAGTCTGAACCAGGCATGCTCACCACACAACATTATTTCTTCCAGCTCCAATACATATGCATGACAAGGCACGAGGACTTATCTGAGAGCTACTTCTTTTCTTTCAATGCATGGCTTTTCTTACCCATGGCTACAGGTAGTTTGGGATTTTTTAAAGTAGTTTGAAATTAATATAATAAAATCTTGTTTCCATCCTCCTGAAACAAGTGCTTTTTCACCTATATAAAGCTCTCTACACTTCACCTGTGTGCACACTCAGCCAGAAGCAGTGACAGCCACACGTTCGCAAGTGGTTTTTTTCAAGAAAAAAACCCAGCTGGCTCTGTATACATACCATTATATACAGAATTACAAATGCACTGTTAACAAAAGGAGGAAATGTTGAATTTCTGTTTGTCTCAAAAAGCACAGACATGGACACATGTTAAAGCAGCTCTTAAGTGGTGTAACCTTTCTTCCTTCTGAATTGCTTTAAAATATTTCTGCCCACTATGATATTAATGATCTTCTATTAGATTTGAAAAAGTTACCTGGAAATCCCATAGCCTTCCCATCTGCATTCAAACTCTCCCAGTTGTAATTAGCTCGCAAAGAAATTTAGTTTACAGCAAAAGCACTAATATTATCCCATCAGGAATGCCCCAGACAATCACAGCATGTGCTACAGCTTAGCAAGTGATGAGAGAATTCATCTTCCCCATAGGTAAGTATAGGTTTTTACTAGTAATCCCTTTCTTCTGATGGACCAACTAGGACAACTACTTCTAAAGTTAGCTCTGCTTCCTGCAGTATGGGAGAAACTCCCTTGGCATCTTCCCTTCTATGTCAATAGTTTCTTCACAATAGGTGAGGCACTTGCACATCATTCCCAACTCCCAGAGCTGAATAGAAGTCTTTGGTGATGAAGATCACTCATGCATCAAATGTGTGATTCAAGAGCATCCAACAGACCTCACCCAGGGCCCACCTCCACAGCCTTTCCCAGATTACACACCTCTTACAAGCAGGCACCACGCAGCCCTGAAGCAGGTCCCAAGCCCAGGACAGGCTGCCAGTCACCATCATGGATCTGCAGTCTCTCCACCTTGCTGTATGGGGTGATCATCCCCTCCACCTCCTCAAATCAAGCATCCTCCCACACTGTTCTACAGCTTCCCTTTCTTCCCATAAGTTTTTCTCAGGCAGACAACAACTGCTTGGACTGGAGGGATTTACAGATTAAAAAAAAAACACTTTCCAAAATTGCTCATTATCTAAATAGTGTTCCATTCCTAGGCTGCGGTATCTTCTTTGTGCCCAGACACCAGGACCAGTGAACAGATCTAGGGCTGAATCTGTTCTTCATGGGATGGCTTTTAGCAGACATGTCACAAGCTGCCCTCATGCTTTATGGCACATCCCTCAGTTTCTAGCACATGCTTAAGTTCTTTTATTTACTTTACAATCACCTTCAAATGCTGCCCTACCTACAGCAAGGACTGTTATACAGTCTCCAGAGAGTCTTCTGGGATATCAGACCACCAAATTGTTCCTCTCAAGCCTACAGTTTTTATTTCAAAGCCAAATCAAACACCCTTGCACATGCAGACAACAAAGATGGGGAAATGAAAGCATGAAAATGATGCAACATGTAACGACAGCAGCGCACCTCCAGTGTGCAGTCAATGTAATTAGCCCTCAAAAAAGGACCTGAATTTATCTCATTATGTTCTATCAAGACATAGAAAATCATTACAGTACAAGAGTTTACTGAGCTTCTATTTTGTGCAAAGCAGCAAATGCAAAATAAGTCAGTTTTTCTTGACAGATTTTAAACGAGGTGCAGCTTGTTGATGATGGTATATGTAGCTCAGCTCAAAAGGAATGTGTGGTTTTCATGAACAAATATGGAGCCAAGAGATGCACAAGGCAAATAGTCCGTGTTTTAATGAGAGATGTGAAATAGAACTGAACTAGACTGATTTTTGTATAGGCTGTCATGGGTCAGGTAAGTCCCATTTATATTCAAAAAGTATTAGGAGTAATACTCAAGAGCATTACATTAAACTGAAGATTTCAGCATGAGTTCTCAAAACAAACAGACAGCAGAGCAGCATCCCGCTGGACCAGGGTGAAATATTCCTGTGTCATTAGAAAAGAAGAACTCAGGGACGGGAGATGGGTTATGCAAAAAAGGGGAGTATAGAAAATCAAAATAAATGCAGGAAGTGCCACAGGAATGGTGTTGGCTGAATCCACACACCGGCAGAAGATTCTTTGGAGATGACAGGGATTTGCAGGGTTCCCCCAGCACAGTCTTCCAGGCTCTCATGAACAGCAGCTCCTGATGAAAACCACGCTTTCACTACCACATTCAAGAACAGAACCAGCTACAACTGCATGAATGTCTCAGTTACAACTTGTATCTATTACAACACTTCACTCTGTATCCTTTCCTGTGTTTATTTTGTGCACAACATAAAGTAAAGGACAGCCTGTGAGGTGGTTCAAGCAGCAATCATTTAGCAGATAGAGATGCTGTGATGAAACAGACCCGGTTCAGATGCAAGCTGATCCAGGTGCACCCTATGCCTCCACACTGCAGAGCAAGTATCACAGTAGGTGGGTGAACTCACTTTGGCTGAGCTGAAACAGCTAACAGCAGGAGCTGGTATCCTGTCCATTTTCTGCCACTGGTGGCAATGTCTCAGACATTTTGTGAATTTGTTTAAGAGCAGAACAGGGCCAAAACCAACTTACCTTGCATGTATCTTGGGTTTTGGTCTCTATCTTACCATCCCTCTTCTGACAGTCAATCTTATATTCTCTTCATGAAGTATGAATGACTTTATTTAAAATTACATGGGTGTCTGGTGTTTAATTCCTAATTAAATCTTATTTTAGTCTTATATTTTTATCTCAGTATTTCCAATTCACCAGCTCTTGAAAGGATACATAGAACTAGGACAGTACAATCATACAGATAATGGTACTATCTCTCTTTTAAAGTGGATAGGAAAGCAGGAGAAATAAAATGAGCTTAAGACTCCCCATAATCTGCTGCAAACCAGCTGAAAAGAAACGAAATCAAGTTTGAAGCTGTTGATGAGATCTGCTTCTTTCTTCTTAATATTAAAACTCTTTAACTGATTAACAGCCAGTGATGTGTGAAAACAGTCTTTAAATTAAATCAGTCTCTAGAAAAAAATAATATTATTTTTAGAGACAGTAAATATGCCATAAACAACCTTCTAGTGTTACATACAAGTGGGATGTGTTTCTGTTAGTAGCACATCCATTATTAGCAAATCAATTTCACCCGTTTTATTTTTAATAGCAACCACAAAATGTGGCATGCACAGAGCATTAAAATCTCTGCAGCCTCTTGCTGCACGCTTTAAAGGGGACAGAGATGCCATGGGGAAGGATGGCAACAAGAGAATCTTGGGATTGCAGTGGCATAAACTGACCCCTTAAACCAACAGCAATCAGATTAGAAACTGTCTTTGTAGCTTGCAGAGGGGAGCCCACAAGAGCCATGCTGAACGACAGTGGCTCCTGGAAGGAATGTGGGTGGATGGAAGCAGAACCACTGGTCCTCTTACAATGGATGTGCTATACTAGTAGTAGAGATAGTGAGTACAAAGCAAAAAGAGGGGAGAACAAGTCAGTAACACCAACCAGCTGTGATGACTTGGAATATTATTTTCTGCAAGCTTTAACATCAAATGATTTGCAGCTGCATCCCTGTAACAATCCCTTCCCTGAATTTTGGCTGAAGACTGCAGCCAATAGCAGGGCTACTCTCCTCCCCAGTTGCCCCATGCCTTTGCTGCACACTGACCCAAGGCAAAACATGCTGGAAGCAAGGACCAGATCTGAGGCTTTCCATACTCACATGACCATGCCATTAAAACCGCCCAACTATTACAGAATCACAGAATCATTAAGGCTGGAAAAGACCTCCAAGATCATAGAGTCCCAGCCTTTGACTGAACACTGCCATGTCAACTAAACCATAGCACCAAGTACCATATCCAGTCATTTCTTGAACACTCCTAGGGAAAGTGACAACCACTTCCCTGGGAAGCCTATTTTAATGCTTGAAAACCCTTTCAGTGAAGAAATTCTTCCTTATGACCAACCAGAATCTCACCTGGTGCAGCTTGAAGCCTTTTCCTCTCATCCCTGTTGCCAGCTGTCAAGGAGATGTTTTTTTTCCTGAAGTATGTCCATCCAGCCTTCCTGAACCCATTTGTTATTAAGGACTGTATCTGAACCAGTGTCCTGAACAGGCCGAAGTCTGTCCTCCGCAAGTCCAAAGCACGCTTTGTAGACCCCTTTCCTTACTTCACCAAGAATTGAATGCTTTGCAATTCCTCAGTCACAATGCCCAAGGTGGTCTTTGACCACCACAGCTCCCACCAGCCCTTCTCTCTTCATAAGCAGCAGGTCTACTAGGGCACTTCCCAGTAGGCTCATTCACTAGGTGTGTCAGCAAGTTAATAATCCACATACTCCGGGAACCTCCTAGACAGCCTCCTCTCCACTGTACTGAGTTTCTAGCAGACATCCAGGAAGCTGAAGTGTTCCACAGGAACAAGTAATAATGTGAAATGTCAGACAGCTGCTTGTTGAATACTCTATCAGTCTCTTTATCCCATAATTAGTATTAGTGGGAATTCCAGTTTTGGCTCTGTAGAGAGAGAAGCTAGACAAAATGGCCCTATAAGCCTTGAAACCCCAGGAGATACAAAGAAAGGTCCAACTTACTACTCTCTTTGCACTTCCATCTTGCTGGGAGGTTAAGCTCACAGTACTTAAGTGCTTAGGATCAGTAAAGTGAACTTTCATATGTCTCAGAACATAAAACTCAAACAGGAATTACACTGTCTCCCTTGCAGAGCATCAAATTAGTCTCCACAACAATCAGAAACCACAATTATAACTCATAAGGTAATGCCACTAATCCATAAATAAAGCTGAAGAACTAAATCTAGTGAAAAATAATGAGGATAAGGATGCCTACCCTAGATGGAGTACAAGCTATCCAGCTGAACCTGAGGTTTCCTCCCCAGCCTGGAAAGTCCCCTTTGCTTCTCCTTCACATCCCCAGTCCCATTTACCTTTCCAGAGTGCCAGCTTCTTCAGACAGGGACACACAGCTCAAATGGTCACAACTTTTAAAAGTGACCACAGTGTAAAACTCTCTGCCCCATGAGCAGACCAATGGTCCACAATGAGGAAGCTCTCAGCTGAAACACAAGCAGGATATGGAGGGGTGTGTGTGTGTGTGTGTGTGTGTATTTTCAACTCTGCTTTCATTAGCACTTGGCTCCAGTGCAGGAAATATGCCTTGAGATTTGAAGGATTTGAGCAAAAACAAACTACAAATAAATCAACTCCTCTTCTCCAGAGCTGCCATACCTTGAAGTGTTTGCACTGAGAAGAGGTGCTGCTGCCTCTTAGATGTGTCCAAAAGCTATAAAAGGGTTTCATGAGGTGTAGTCTTTACAATGTGGAATCAATTAAAATGCTGAGAGGTTCCAAGCCTCGGCTTGTATTCCTGACACACTCTTTTACTTACAAGAAAAAACAAAACAAGAAACCACAACGGACTGTCTTCATGTCTCCTAACAAGCATAAACATACGAACGCCAAGTTCTTCTAAAAAGTATTTCAAGAACTACAGCAACCCACCACAGAGCATCTTTCTGCAGAATTTACAAGCAGGTTCCCAAGAGCTAATTCAGCCCTGTCTATAAGCTTTCCAGAACTGCAGGCTGACACTGAAATTGCTGCCAAAGCTACAAAGCTACAGAAAAATGTGTAAAATGCCCCGATTATATCTCTTTTAGGCTTAGTCTCTTCTATCTGCAATACTGCTATGTTGCTTTCTGTAGCATGCCCTGGGGATTTGAAGGGAATTAAATAAATACCCACTAATAAAACACTGTAATTCAAAGCTGCCGGTTTGCTTCAATCCAGTAGACTTGCCAGCATCTTTCAGGAAGTCCAGCACCTAATGTTGCAGGCCAAGACCTGCTAAAGGTCCTTTTAAAATGATCCTGGAGCTTGCTGGACAAGTGAGGCATCTACAGGTTCTGTACTTTGAAAAAAAGACTTGGCCCCTAGCTTGGATCTAAACCAATTCATGCATATCAAATGGGAAATATTCTTTTAAGCTTTTTTTCTTTTGTTCTAAGAAAATGTTGTCTTTTGATGCTGTCCTGCCCAACCCCACACTAACTCAGGCTGAATTATTTCCACTTGGTATTGAAATCAGCTCTACCTCTGAATACAAAAACAAACTTAAAAACTAGAATATAAATAAATTAGTACTTTCAGTTCCTTCTTCTGGAATACCACTTTTTTCTATTGCATGGCTCACTAAATTGTCACACAACAATTTATGATATAACTGTAGTTGCTAGAAAACTAAGAATTTACTGTCACTAATGACATTAATGCCTTTCTTCTAAATGGCATAAAACTTCATCACATGGCATTGCTTTGAAAAATTAATCAAATTTCCAAGTAAACTACATTTTCAAGACATAAAAATACCTAGAACACAACACATTTGAAAATGCTCATGCTTACATTAGTATCTTAATGGGCTATATTTCTGCACATTCTGACTATGCTCTAAAGAAGATTTTAAAGCAATCAATGAGGCAAAACCTGAGTCAAACCTAAACTCTCAGCAGTGTGATGGAGGAGCAGGGAAAGAGATTTATCCTGGCATACATGCAAACTCACACTATCATTTGGGTTTAATTTCGCAGAAGGAGAGCAAGCTATGGAAAATAAATGCTCTTAGGGGAAACAGATTTTTCAATAGAATTTAGCACTGTGCAGGCTTGCTCCCTCAGGTTGTGTCCAGCTGCAGGGCTAGATGGCTGTGCTTTGGTTTTATGGGGTCTTCCTTTTTGCCAAACTTTCCTGTACAAAAAAAACCTGAGATAAACTGGTACATTTCTAGACAAAGCACTTAAGGTGAACTATCATTTCCTAGCAAACCCAAAATTTCTGTGACCAGCAGCTGCATGCTCTTGCATGCATGTACAAAGGCTCCTTTAGCTCTCAGCACAGGCAGCATCTACAGTCTTCCTTGATTGCTGGCTACAAGGGACAGATCAAGGCTGATCTCACTGAACCCCAGCTATCTGGCTTACAATAAAAAAGGAAGTCCACATTGTGTTGCTAGAACTTTTCTGCCTATTATATTTATGAATTATTTATCTTCACAAATCTCTATGTCTATAAAAATCTGTGTATCTTCCCTTTGTTCTCTGAGATCTGTGCAGAGATGCATTTATATTACTCCTAAATTTTTTTATTTTTTTAATGAAGATGAACTGAAATAATTTTACTCCCTTAAACTGAGGAAGCCATGATCTACAATGATGCACCTAATAGAAAAATACAATTTAAGACACAGAAGGCAGCAGAGACACATTTGTTTCCGCACCCTTGTAAACATAGCTTAAGATGCCCGGCTCCACACATAATCCAAGAGGCACAGGAGTCTACTTTGGGAGTTTCTGCCCACAAAACCACACGGGTTATCCTTTGTTATGCAAACCACAATTTAAACATTCAAGCTGCATTGTCGAGCTAAGCAGAGGATTGATGGACAAGCCACAGAACTCCCTCGAGTTCGACAGCAGCATTGACTGAATAGCAACAAGCATCGTCCCTAATGGCAGCTGGGGGACAGGATAAACCTAAAAATGACACAGTTGAAACTCCCTTGTGTCCATTTGTATACACCTATTACAGACCTATTAATGCAAAGATCAGTTGGCAAAATCTCCTGGAAAACAGGGCTCTTCAAAGCTTCATGTTTGCTAGCAGAATACTTCAATGAAAGGGTTTCAGTCTTTTTTTTTTCAGTTCTGCCATAGGGATCTGGAGCCCAACCAGAAAAGAAAGAAACATTCTTTAATTATGTTGTAGTTTGAACAACTGCAAGCCATTGTGGTTAAGAAATATGACTGGGAGAATTTATTTTGATGATTTATGCCATGTGTATTTACCAACATTTTAAGGTTTTAGCCTGAATTAATGAACTGTACATATGCAGACAGTAAATAGAATTAAGAATTCTCAAAATATTTCCCTCAAATTGGCTCTACCTTGCTTAACTTCACTTTGTGTACAACATTTCTTGCTGGTATAAAATCAGTCCTTCCTCTGCTGACTATTTGATCCAAAAAAGGCGACATCCCACCAAACTACAGTGATGCTAGCATCTACTCCAAAGGATCCTTTCAAAGCTGGCATTGAAATGTTTAAGGGCTTGTTTGCTTCTAGCTTTATGATCATCTATCTCAGGAGGTAAATTCAGCAGGATTGGCTGTAGACAATTTGTTTTAAAATCTGAAATTTATGGCTGAACATATGTCATTCCAGACACATCTATTCAAATTCCATCAGTGGGCGATGGAGATAGATCTTTTATAGTACTGACCAAAAAAAGATAGGAAGGATTTATCCAGAATTGACAGAACTAAGTGTGCTACATGGGTTTATGCAGAGAACAATCATCCTGGGGAAGTGATGTTTCTTGAGTGTGGTTTTTGTTGGGGTATTTAAGGTATACAGGTGATGCTAGCCAGTTTTCCTGTGGACAGGCAGCTGAGAGGTGCACAGAAAGAAACAGACGTATCTCTTGGGGAATACCTCCTTTCAGTAATGCTTCCATCCACAGAAGCTCATGGGTTTTGGCACTGGAGCACACTTGTTGGAGTTAGAAATGGAGGTCTCACTGAGCTAGATCCTGCCCTGATATGACAGCACAACATGCTCTGGCTTGTTAGAAGGCCACAAATCAAGGACTGCATGCAAGTAAGACATGCCAAATATTAATACCCTGAGAAATTTAACCAGGAAAGCTGAGTGAACACACAACCAAGTACAGAAACATCAAGCTATTATCCTGTCATATGCAGATAGAATGCTTCATCATTTCAGTTTAATTAACCAGACAAAAATATTGAGATTATTTGTTAAGTTGATCTAACTACCCGTTTGGGTCAGATGAACACTGCTACACTTTACATCATCTGCCTTGCCAAGGTACTCCACCAAACAGCTCCTCTTTAGGAACAAGTTCAACCAAGGGCAACCTGAGGCATTGCTGGCTCTTCCCGAGCCAGCCTGACAATATTGGGAGCTTTTCTTCTGTGTTGCAATCCATCAGAGAATTTATTTCAGTACTACAGTACTATCTCTCCTGTTTCTGGAGGAAATCTTGCTGCATATAAAAAATGCTCAAACACAAGATAAAACAATGTAACTTGACACTTTAAACCTCCTGGTTTTGAAGCCAATCTCAATACTATTTGGGCAGGGAGCCTCGTGGCTTTTGGATGCTGGAGTTGGGTCATCCTTGCTATGAACTACCTATAACTACCATGACTCCAGTCCAGTCAGAAAAAACCCAAAAGCCCAGAGTAAAAAAACCCACAGTTATATCCTAAGAAGATGTTTTATTAGACATATAAACATTATTTTCCAAATAACATAAACATTACTTTGCATAGAAACAGTACTTTTCTGAGACAAAAGCATCTATTGGGAGGAGACATCCTGCTAACAACCCTGTTCTCTGCCTCTTCTCCCAGAAATGGCTGTTTGACATATGCAACTCTTCCAGATGATCACATATGAAACAAAAAGTAAAGCAAACACTGCCTTACCTCTTGGTACATGAAGCCTTTCCTTGACGTCCTTCCTGCCAAATCTACTTCCCCATACCGTAAAGTACTAGCCTGAAGCACACTTTGCAGCAGCGATGCTGGCATTCTCTTTTTATTTAAGGTTGTGAGCTGCCAAAACTTGATTTAAGGAAATTTAATTCTCAAACTATTATAAAGGAATACTGTCGATCACAGGTAGCTCACATGGCTCTGCAGCTATATCTAAAGAAATAAGCATTGCCTTTATGAGCTTGTTTACCCTGGAAACACAGCACTGCCTTTATGTGTAATTTTTGCTGCATCTCTGCACCCCTGCATTGCATCAAATTGAACAGTCTTTCTAAGGCAGCTGGGAAAAAAAACAAACCAGACCTTCTGCTTTACAGAACCCATCAATGCTAGATTTCTTCAAGGGAAGACTGGAAGACAACAAGAGGGGAGAAGAGGGAGCAGTTGGCATGGGCTCAAGGGCACCGCACCCTTGGTTTGGCATATCTATGACTTGCAAGAAAAACGATTGCAACCTGCTTGTCTTATGTCTCATACACAACCACGCTCAATAGCTTGCCACTCCTAACTGCTAGCTCCAATTCCACACCTTGTTTTCAAAGCTTTGTCCAGTGCTGTGGCATCTGTCCTGTGATACCCAGCACGTAAGGGTGGATGCAGGAAGATGCTGCATGTCCTCTCAGCACCCCAGAAATGCACACACTGCAGGAGAATATGAAGAATCAATCTTGCCACGAGGAAGAGAAGGCCCAAAAACAGCTGAGAGGGAAAATGAGGTTACTAATCTTTTCGAGAAGAAAGTCTGAAAATGAGAATACCACCAGCAAAGACAGCAGAAGGCAAATGTAAAACATCTAGTATTAATTCTTTTATTTAAAGAGGTACACTTTGCACTGAAAGACCAAATGGGAGCTTCTGGACTCAGTATGAACTGGTAATACATTTTCCTCCCTGTCATCCCTTTGCCTCCCCAATATCTAGCATCCATTCCATACGGATGCACTTTTGGATGTTAGTTTCTTTTCTGGTGCACTAGAGAGCATCCAGAAACTTCTTTGTCTCTGACACTTAGCCCAAATACCATTTACAATTTATTTTTTTCAAATTTGTGCAAGTGGTAAAAATACAAGGTTCATTATTCTGTGCAGGAATTATCTCATCATCCAGGCAAATTTAAAAATAAATTGTTGCAATTAATGTGTTGCTACATTATTTATGTAGATGCCTTTAATTTGCAGAAAGCTGCTATAAAAATACTCCCCTTCAATCCATGCGAAATTTATTGCACTTTCATTGTATATTTTCTTCTCCCTGGTCAAATATATGTTGCTCCCTGCCTTTTTTCCATCCCTGTTACTTAACATAACATTTTACAGCCACTGTTTCTCCTACATTTGTCTTGAAAGAATGGGAGATGTAATCTAAATCCAAATGTTTCTTGATTATTTGTGAACAAGGCTGCTAAATGATTACAAGATAATTCCAGTATTTCCCTTGCAATCAAGCACCACTCCTCTCTGCATTTGGCTCTTACAACTGTTGGGTAAATGATATGCACCAAGGCTGCCCAAGGCTTCTGAGTGCATATTAATTCTCTCAGAAACTGCAGACACTGAAGAATTGCTAATTTAACAACAGACTGTGAAATTATTTTTTCTTTCTTTCTTTATTAATTGCTGTGCTATTTGAAAGTGACTTCACTGCCCTGACTGTATTTGGCATGAAGAACAGGGAGTATTTAATCCTATAAGGAAATAACTGAAAGCTTTTTCACCAGCAGTCCTTATATTCATAAGCAAATATAAATATGTGAAATAACTGCTAATAAAAACAGGTTGCTGCAGGTGTTCCTCTGTCAATTTAGCCAGGTGATTTTAGCAAAATCTGACAGGGAAGCACAGTGATACATTTCATTTGTGTCTTGACATTTTGATTCTGTTTGTTAGAGGGTATGTGCAGGGATCTGGCTTTTTCTCCAAGACCTCTATAGCTGTCAGTCTGTACAAACAGGATTTGACAAGATGTCCATTTAACAGGATGGGAGGGCAAAGGTAAAAAAAAGGAGATGGAGAGACCAGGCATCCGGGTAAAGCTGCACTGCAGTGTAAAAATGGATGTTTTTCACATACTGGATAACTAAAAAAAAAAGAGCAGGTTGATATGCAGTATCTAAGACAGTCTGTGCACTTTTATCAATAGCTCCTCCGAGAAAGGTGGCCAAGAATAATATAAATAGATGATAGAAGAGAAAGAAGACAAAAGGCAAGATCTGGAGAAGGCATGCACTCGTCCACTGAAAGATTTTTGGTGAGTCTTCACTATTTTTTTAAAAGAGAGATAAAAAAAGGATGTTTTCATTTGCTTGAGAGGGATTAAATTTAAGTAAAAATCTAAATAGGAAGCCTTGCTTTCCAAGTCTGCCTTTTTCCAGCCTCTTCCAAGGATAATGTAGGAATTTAGAAGCCTTCAGCTTATTTCTCCCTGCAAAGAACTTAGGGCCAGAAGCAAGCAAATGATTTACAATGAAACAGAGAACAAAATAGCTACAAAGATGAAACAGCAGAAAATGAATGCAGCATTAAACCAAGACAGTAACCAGAGTTTAGAGATATATGGTTAATCGATGGTGTATAAAGATAAGAAAGGGATTCTGATAGTCCAGGTGATTCCTGCATCTCTGCAAGCATGGCTTAAAAGCAAGACTAAATACACAACTGTGGTGGTTTGTATAAATTTCCTGAAATAGTTCCCTGTCTGGACCTGGGCAGCTTCCTATGAGCCTGACAAAAACCAAGTCATGTCTGATCTTTAATATTGACACATTGTTACACTAATGAGACGGTTTATGCACCTTTGTGAAAAACATGTGCAAAGACAAAAAACCCTGGGAAGCCCTCTTTCATTTCTGGCCTTTCAGAAGCTAACTAGTGTGGCTGGGGCCAGGTCCCGCACGGCCCGTGGGCCTGGCCGGGCCGCTGTGATGCAGGGCTCGGGAAGCCTGCTGGGCCCCATTTTCGGCTGGGCTCCCAACAGAAAGGGGAAGGGATGGCCCACTGGGCTACTAAGATCCTAGCTTCTCTCCCCGTCCGGCCAGGGAGCCCGCGGCTCGGCTGTGCATCTAGCCAACATTAATACCCTGCCCTGCCGCCAGCCTGGAGCGGCTCCGGGCGGCAGGGCCTGCCCCGCCGCGGTGCCCGCGCGGCCTTGAGGAGACACAGCTGGGCCCTGTTCCGGCAATGCCCTCTGTCCCCCAGCTCTGATACAGCAATGGCCAAGTGCCACACACGGGAGATGCTCCAGGCACAGGCCGCCCTGGGGAAGACCATCAGCTGGGGGCTGGAAGTGAATGTAGCAAACACTACAGAAAACAGTCATGCAGAGCACCCAACATCGTTTCTTGCTGGGCTCCTGTTATCTGGGCCCAGCGCCCAATGTGGTCTGAAATACCCCGCCTGACCAGATGCTGCGGGTGTGTGTGTGTGTGTGTGTGTGTGAAGGTATTACCTCTTTCACTGCCCAGAATGAAACTTGCAGACAATTTGTTCTCTCTCCTGAGTGGAATTAAAGGACTAAGATGAAGATATGCATAGAAACAGCATGAAAACACCAAGGTCAGACAAAAGGAGGAAGTCAAAGTCCCAGATGGAAGGGACTGATGGAGATGCCTCACTCTTTGACTGAGAATTCTCTTTTTTTAAGTTGTGGAGAAAAGTGTCTTGTTTCCCTGTAACTCATAGAAATGCATTATGGGGTGAATGAAATGTTCTAATTGTAGATATGAGCAGAGGCATTTGTGCTGAAGTAAGCAAATGTGGAAATGGCTATGATCTTATAAGTTTGAATAGAGAGGAGAGATGAAGATCCTTGCTACCACCCAGGGAAGAAGAAAGGCCTGTTTTCAAAGATGAAAAGAGCTTTTGTTTGAAGTGTTATAATGCTTAAAGTGTGCCCTATAAATTGACATGGTCCTCAATAACAGTTGTGGGAAGACTGTTAGTCAAGGAAGGGATTTTTTTACACAGTGATCACATTTCCATTCTCCCGGGCAGCTGATTCACTGTGACATCAAGACCACGAGAAAACTGTTTCTTGTGGAGAAATCTCCATAGACTGAAGAGAAGTTTCCTAAGTAAATTGAAACACTATTTTTTAGAGATGGTAAACTGATTGATTTGTTTCTGTATGTTGTCAATGTGAAAGAAAAGAAGTTGGGGGGAGAGGAGAAGTGTTCTGAAAGTTTTATTCTGAGTGTTACTATCTTTTTTCTTGTAATTTCTAGTGATAAAGTTTTTCTTTTTACCCTTGAAGTTTGAGCCAGTTTTGCCTTCCTCCAAATCCTCTCACAGCAGGAAGTAAGTAAATCATTCTAGTGGGTGCACTGGTGATTTGGCCAACACTAAACTGACAACATAAATTGGTGTGTTAGCTGGGAAATCTCAAATTGGTGAACCAAAATCACTGCACAAAATTGGTGTTTCTGCCTGGCTGAACCAAAACCATGATCTAGTTAAAATTCAGGAAAAAAAGTATTAATTAATGGGGTTTTAACCTTACCTTTCTAACTTTACCTTTCAAAATGTGCCTCTACACAGTATCAGCCACACCAGTGCTGCCTACAGGCTGCACAACCAGGCAAGGGCTTGCCTCTTCCTCCTCCAGAATGCATGACAGCTGCTCCTGCCACATCTACACCAGACTGCAGAGAAGCATCTTCCTTCCTCTTGCCCTTTCCTCTCAAGCCATGCAGCTGAACACACACTTTTCATGGTCCAACACATATGACAGATTACAGGACATGTCCAGCACCCAGCCACTCCCCAGCTCACATGGGGCCAGCTGGGTTCTGTCTGATGGACAGGAAAGTTGGTCATTCCATGGCTGTGGGAGGGCACATACCATACTACCACACACAAATCAACCTACAACTCAGCCTGGGAACAGGACCAAATCACAACACCCACAGCTGGGCCAGACACATCCAGATATCAGGCAGGTCTGCAAATGACCTGCCATCCCCCAAAAAGGGAAGGTTTGAAATAAGTTTGTGTCAAAAAGAATCCATGACAGAGCATTTTTGCACCTTCACAGCACTCCTGTATATCATCTCTGGCATAAAGTGGTGAAAGATCTCAGTTAAGCAGAGCAGAGCCAGCTGTGTCCTCCTTACCTTGCTGCTCCACTGAGGTAGAAAATATGTATTACAGAAGCCATAAAGTGCTTACAATTATGGCTGCAAACCCAGTAATCTCCACTGATGTAGGTAAATTGCTGACCTCTCCATCACTGTTTACTTACAATGCAAAAACACTTTGGGTTTTCTCTGCAGTTTAATAAAACCTGTGGGGAATTGGCACAAGGCTTTCATTCCTTATAGCCAGCCTTTAATGCAGAAGTCTAGATTTCCTGGAGGGAAATTGAATAGTTTAGAATAATTAGTGATTTACATATAGAGCTGTCAACAAAGATACATGGTATTAAGTTACCATGATGAAGGGTTCCACCTTCTCACTTGCTACATTGGGTTTGATTTTATTTTAAAATTCTGTATTTTAATTCTGCTCACATTCTGAAATCGCTAGTAAAGTGGCCTGAAGCAGACAGCAAGAGGAGAGCACTAAATCGAAGGCTTAAATCACTTCTTCCTCAGTTCCCCCTGGCAGATTTAAAGAGCACTCTGGCACTAATGCTTTCAAATAATATACTGTTGGACCTGACACAGCAGAGAAACCCTGCTTCAAATCACACAATGGTCTAGATGACCATGCAACTACAATTAACCTCCTGCCCACTGTGCCTAATGACAAATGATCATGTGAATGATAGACGTAGGAAAAGACTCGGGTATCAAAAAAATTATTTCTGATTCTTACATATTTAAACAGCCATTTTCAGTTAGAAAAAAGCCAAGGGACACTAATTTTAGTTTTTGCACCCAAAAGAAATTAATAACCCTTGATAATACACATGCAGGCATAAGCACAGGCTGTCAGCCTTCTAGCAGCAAGAGGGATGCATAAAGTCTCCTTCCACTAGAGTGCTGCAATCAGAAAAGTACTAATATCCTACACTGTTATAAATCTCAGCCCAGACCACAGAGCATGAATTTTGTCCTTGCTGGATAAAAAAAGGTAATATAACTTCAAAGTAGCATGCAAGTTTTTTGGCACACTTACTGGGTCCATAGGGTTCGCATTATAAGGTCAGTAAGCAGGGATTTATCCTATGTTGTTCTGTCAGGTTTTGTGCTTCTCCTGCTTTAAGTCCCTCCCTTCCTACTTACCTTGAGACCTCTCTTTACCAGGGAGCAGCCTCTCTCTGCTCTCTCTGCTCACACAGCATCTTCAGAAGAAAGCAGAAATATTTTCCAGGCTATTCCCTCTGCAGAACAGGGAAGCACAAAGATCACACCATCCTGGGAAGTGCTGGGGACACCCGTTTCCTTTCCTGTACTTAGCTCTAATGGGTAAGAGTTTATTTGTCTCCTGGTCAGAAGATCTGTCAGCAGAGCACTTGAAGTGATCTCTCCCTCACTTGCTTCAGTGAAGCAAGCTCATTAATTTAATGAATTTTCAAAGGTTTTTGAGAAGTCACTCATTCTAATTAGTGTCCAGACCTGATGGAGCAGAAACCTCCAGCTCAGGAGTGGCAGGGCATGTGTGTGTATACATATTTTTACATTCACATGTATAGGACATTCTTATGCAAATTCTATCTCTGCTTGTTCCTAAATATGGCATTTTCTACATCTCCCAAGAATAACAGAAGCAATATGGATATGGCCTCTCACCACTTTCACCTGAAAGCATCAAATCACTTGTAGGCACTGCCAAGAACTCTTCTGAAGCAAAAGCAAGCCGTTAGGTCCTCCTTGCTCCTGAATCAAAGGATGCAGCACCACCAGACACCTATGGGCCATACCCCCAGCCAAGATAAATGGGCAGCATGATGCTTGAGCAGGCCCCTCCTACAGAGCCTGTTATGGCAATTATTTATGAAGTTGTATGCTGAGTTGTTTTGCAGAAGCTAATCGCAGGCATAACACAATTAGGAGATAAGCCTTGTAATGCAGATTATTATGTATAAGGGTTTCTACATATATTTATAGCACCTGTTTCAGCATGCCTTCAGACCGAGTCTTCTCATGTAAAAACAATATACTGCACTCTGGCAATTTATTCTGATACTTGATTAGGGAAACATTGCTTCATGAATTCTAAGCCATGACATTTCCACTAATCTTTCCATTTCAACAGCACAGAAAGGAATGCCTTTCCATATCTCCGTGTTTATCATTTTCAAGCTGAGCATATTATCTGCTTGTCTCTGGATTTGCTTGAGAGCTCTAAAAAAAACTAAAACAGACCACCACAGTCTGTGAAACTTATGTATGGCTTACTAGAGAGCTGTATGTCATTCCAAAGATGAACAAATGTAGAATCTAGCTCTCATCTTTATTCTGAAGTACGTAAAATAAATAAAGAACAGATTGCTATCTGTTATTTCCCTTCAATGAGATTGCTGCTTGAAAGGTTACAAACGATGATGTTTTTGCTTTTGCAGAAGACCATGCATTAAAGTTCTCATATTGCCTTGCAGGGATCAAATAGAGTCTGTTTGTTGTTAGATTTCTTAAGCTTGCTCTTCTGCCCCACTCCTCAGTGCAACAGCTACCACTGCCCTGCACACCAGGCTGCCCCTGAGAGACTTTACCTTGCCATCCTTGCAGCACCCCTCCTTCTCGTCCCCAATCCCACAGACAACACTTAAACAAATAGTCAAGAGCTCCTTAGCTGTAGTTTCCAAGTTACAGATTTAATTTTATGCTGCTTATAAGGTCCCTCAGCAGCATGAGCTATTCTTGTGTGCCACAGTACCTTGTCCCCTCATGGTTTTACCTAGGATGTGTCCTGGGAGTGCACTGTTCCTCACAGTGCCTGCTATAGGTTTTTCAAAGGGGCCAAGCTGCAGCCAACACAAAACAGGGGACTTGAAAGATTCACAGCACTCTGCTTCAGCCTATGAGTCCATTCCCAAGACATCATCCCACCTGCTACTGTAGAAAGAGCCTCTGCTATCATTAACTAAAGCAATCATTCCTTTTGTTCAGCCATAATACACACCTACAACAGCCTTTACTCTATCATATATTCAGACTCAACCTGTCTTTGGAATTTTCTTTCCCAATAGCTGTCATGCTCCAACACTTATCAGTTGACTCAGATAACAAAATATTACTCTGATATTCACAGCACAATTTAGAAATTCCCTACACAAACTACAGGGAATTCTGCCAGTTCTGAGATAAATTAACTGCTTATCAAAGGCAAAACTGACAAGGTTGGTTTTTTTTCTTTCCCCATGAATCCGTGGTTTATTACTTCACAGCCCCGTAACACTACTTAGCTTTTTCATGATCCATGCATGAAAATACTTTAGATATATCACCTCGGATTAATAACAACACAATTACAACCACTTAATGTGTTTAAGGGAACAGTCCCAGCTTAATTTCCAGTAGGAGCATGCTCTGCAAGCAAGGCAAAAACAATCAGTCTGTGCTCAAACCTTCCTTTAGCTGCTTAGCCAGAAACTTCTCTGCCCACCAGCACCAAGGTGAGAGCTTAGTCCCTGATCCCAGCTCTCTAGGGCAAAGTACAGGCTTCTTTCAGGGTTTGACTGCAGCTCTTCCTCTTCTCACACCCAAATCAATACCACCACAGCTCCTCCTCCTGACATTATGCTAAACTCTGGCAGAGCACCCTTCTTTTTCCTCATGAAATCGGCCTTCTGGGTCACATTTTGGAGGTTATATTCTAAAAAGCCCTAAATTGAGCCTGGCAGCAATTGAGTCCCAAGCCCCAGAGTTTTCTCAGGACTTAAATACCTGAAGCATTTGATGCCAATTAAATGCCAAAGCATTCTGGCTTCCCATGCCCCAGGAAAAGAAACTTACTCCAGAAACCTTGTGGGAACAAAGATGCCAAATACTCTTGGCATGAAGGATTTAAGAAAGCTACCAGAAGGTTACCAAAGTCAGCCCTACACATACAGCATCCCAGGCTTGTGCTCAGCAGTCTGCCTACAGAGAAGCTGGCACCCCACCACTAAATAACCCATTCCTCTCTGCCATACATAGTCCATTATCCTTCCAACAAACTTCCAAACCTCTCTTTTTGGGGTATGTGTGGGAAAATGTATAATTTTTCCAACATGGAACAAAAGGGTGGGCATATTTCAGTGCCAGAAGAGAATTGATACTGCCCACACAACCTGGGGTTTGGAAATAATGTATTTATCGAAGTACATTAAGACCAATTTAGAAAAGGTTGATTAGATAAAGTAATGCTCATTCAGCCAAGCCTAAACAATTTTCTTATTTCATTGAATCAGCAATAATGTACTCCTACAAATGCTATAAATATATAGCTAATCACCTCCTCCTTCAGTGACTTCTCCCTTTGTTCCTTTCAGTTGGCAGCATTTGGTTTGGGTTGTTTTCAGAAAGGGAAAAAAACTCCAGTAACTCATTTATAAAACCGTCCCTTCCTGGTAATTTTATTTTATCTCTGTAGCATAAGGCAATCTAGCAGAAGCAAACATTGTTTACTTGTTAATACCAAGCCAGAACTCTTAAAGAGAGTTGATGAGACCACAGAGGAAAACTATTGTTTTCTTTGTTATTCTGCTGGAAGACCTGGGGTAACATGTCAGACATTTTTAGAGTCTTTTGGAAAAAATACAAATAGTTCCTCTGTTTTCATCCATGTGCATGGGAAATCGTGCTGGTCTCCAAGCACTGGAAGATTTTGTGTTACTGCTCCAGCTACATCTTCTCACACCACAAGAACACTTGCTTTAAAGAAAAATTCTCTGCAATTTCTAATTCAGAAATCAAGGTATTTTTTAAATTCTGATTGATTGTGTTACTGAATCTACTGATTATCACGAGGTACATCTCAACACACACAGAGCTAACTGCAGACCAGGCTTCTGTGCTTGAGTTCTGGCACCCCACAGCTTCTGGGTGAGCCCCAAAACCAGGATCCAACCCACTGGCAATCAGACGGACTGAGAATTTTAGGGGCTGCCAGCAAGTCATGGTCCTATCCAGACATATGCATACAAAATCCTTTTGTTTTTTGTTGTGTGGTGACATCATCTGTTATTAGGACACTGGCTGTTTACCTGGGGTCCCATGGCTTTCTGTCTTAAGAGTACCTTCAGCTCAACATCATATTTGGATCTCAGACTCCCTCCTAGCCTCTTCCTTCCCTTTTCACCCTCTCTATTATTTTTCTCTAGCTCTAGGATGAATTAATATTTCTCTAAAGCAATCTGGGGAGAAGAACTGCCACCTCCTTTTAATGCAAGCATTTGCTATTGAGATAAGAGGGCACATATATGTTTCTTCAATGATTTGTTGAAAGGTACACAAAGAGAAATTTCTGCTGCTGGGCAGAATTTTTGCAGCTGTGTTTGTGCCCAGACTAAATTCCCAAGCAACACTCTGTATGAAGCCTCTATCAACCACCAGCACAGAGAATTGACTCATCAAGTACACTCCTTATAAAGAGAGACTTCTTTTTAATCCCATGCTACAAATTGAAATTTAATCAGGGATACTGCTTAAACAGGCTTTTAATTTTCCATAATCAAGTCCAGAATATTTCTCTGGATCACTTTTGATTCAGTGAGGTGATATTATTGGGCTGCTACCAGAGTTCACTCCCTTCTCTCCAGAAAATGGCAACATTTGGCCTCTGAAAACAGAAAAGGTTCCAATTTAGCAAATACATAGCATCCTTTGCAAACAATAATCTACTCCAGCAAGATGCTAAGTAAAAGCTTTCAAAGCCAGAACTGGGTTTTTGAAAGTCCTGTCTGTAAAAGCCCAATCTTTAACAATTTGGTGAGCAATGTCCAAATCAGTCCCAGTACCACTAACTGTTTTGAAACATCCTACTTATGAAAGAAATGCATATGAGGTTTTGTCTTGTGCTAGTCTCTCCTGGGGACTTAATAAATGGTCTCAGAAAACCAGGAATGATTAAAGTCTCACCATTAGCTTCAATGGGATAGAGGTTTTATTCCACATCTTTCTCTTATATGCCTGGATATAGGTTTAGAAATGTAACTTTAATCTGCTTTTCTTGAAAATCTAACTCTAAAAATTCAAAACAACCAACAAGAGCTTAATGAGGAAAAGAAAATTAGTCAGACTTGTGTAGCTATACAGCAATACAGACAGCTGAGCAGCTACTTCTAAGGAGTCAGCATGAAAGCCTGGAAGTTGATTTGCTGGTTTAAGGCTTGCACTATAATTTTGATTGATTTAGGATTAATTCTGCTCAAAATTGAATTGAAGAAAAATGAATATTTACATTCTTTGCACTACAGCCAACACCCAAAGCAAGGAGTACATTTGCTCAGCTCATCCTGAGTGTGGTATGGATGTAGCTCAAAGACCCCACTTGTGGCATTACAGCAGCATGGGAAATAACCTGTTCTTTAATTTGTCCAGCAATGAAAAGCAGGGAAATAAACAAAATTCTTCTGATAAGAGAGGTTCAGTCAGGAAAAGTTTAGCTGATCCTCCAGCTCTGGCTCCAAGAATAATTCTTGTTGAAGAGCTCTGGATGCATTTTCTTTACATAGTTGCATAATTTTTCTGAACCATCCCTGGAAACCTTTTCTCCACTATGTGCACTTTACATCATTAGAGGAATACCCTTTCCTTGATGTTTTCCTCCAGAGCATCACCCCATCCGGAGCAATAATGATCAGTATGCCCCCCTTCGATGTGAACAGGACAAGAGTCAGCTATGGTACTCACAGGCAAGGAGCCACTGCAGAGAGCAAAAGAATCCATAGTGAGAGAGAATGAAAGTCATGATGAAAAGGTGTGAAACTTTTGCTGGAGAGAGCCAAAAGAACTTTCCACAGAGAAAACTAAGGAAAAAAATTAGGCAGAGAACAAAAAGAATGTAGGGGCAGGAATTTACTGGCAGGGCTGTTCTCTAGAACTCTAGTGGCCTTGTCAGACAAATTAAGATATTTCTGCTTATTACCTAACTTTTCCCCCCTGCTTTTAAAGGATTCTATTACAATAATAACCCTGCAATACCTTGCAGCACTCGCTCTCACATGCATGAACAGATTAGGTCTAATATAATGCACTTCCTATTACTGAGCGAAGGTGTGAGTGCATCTGCTCTGCATTGCTTCAGGCAGACAATTGCCCTGTCCTAACCCCTTCTGCAGCCAACATGGCAAGCAATTTATCACCATCATCTAACTTCAGTCACTTCCCTGCTGAGTGACAGCCATCAAAAGTCTCATTATTGGCGTGCTACTAGTGGAAAGGCAATCACATCACCTAACAAGGTCTTAAAAAGGACAGAAACTTCCCAAATCCCATTACCTAGAGGCCCTCCCTCCCTCAAGATGAAGATTTGAGTGTGTTTGTACCACAGATGTCAAATACATTTCTGACCCTTTTTAATCTTTCAACCTTGCTTTCAGGTAAACGAAGCAGGAGAGTCCTCCTGCAGATGCATGGATTTGCTTTGTGGAATTTAAAACCATCAACAGTTGAATTTGCTGGATGTTTTCAAGGCAAACCCACTTACCTGACTAATAAGTAAGCCCTCTGGGCAGGGAAAAGTCATGCAGAGATTTATCCTTGGCAACTCCAGCACAGTGCTAGGACTGTATTTCTCTACAATGCAGGAGGACTGTTTTCGTGTATTTGAACTTCAGCAAAGACAAAACCCTTCCAAAACTACCTGTTCTATTAATTTCTGTGAGTGAAATGGCAAGGGACACTTGTGGCAATGGAAATCTCAAAATCTGAAATAAGATTAACAATGACAACAGTGACAATCACCAGTCTGTAACTTGGTGGCTCACATCAGTGGGCAATGCTACCAAGAGTGGTGAGGCAGCAGCTGCCAGCCACAGCTCAGAACGAATCATTCTGGGTTCACTGCATGGTTCTGCTGCAGCCATGTTAGTTTGAAACACCACCTGCACATTCTTCATGACTACTCCATGGTATGACCTGGAAGGATTCTTTAACACCTGCACATCAGGGAGAGACAAGACAGAGACAACAAACCAAAGCAAACAAATTCAAGACATCAGTTTTTGGCTAGCTCCCATGAGTGCAATGCAGTGAGAAAGGCTGGTTTAGTCCCTTGAGCCTATGTAGTTCAGCTGCCAGTCTGAATGCCAATATATGTCCACCTCTGTATCACATTTGCATTGAACAATGTCTGGCTGAGTAGGTCAGACACCCCCTGGCCTTTAGCGTACACTGCTTTACAGGCCAACTCTGCCTTTGAAATAAATACATTTACCTTTCAGGAGCAAGCAGACAGGCCTACATCTCAAGGCAAGCTGCAGTGTGTATGCATCCTGCATATCTCCAAGCATCAGGACTCAGACTTACTGATGATTTCACTTACTGTCACAAACTGGAGGCTTTTTTGATGCTGTTCACATGTGGGAAGATGTGAGCAACTGTCCCCACGAACATGAGAGCAGCAATCGCTCTCTGCCATGGGCTGGAAAAACTGCCCCCTTTGGCACCAGAAATGTGGAACCTGGTATTATGGGTATCCAAAGGAGAGGTGCTGAAGCATTTTCATGCTGGGACTATTTAAAAATATTTTTTATTTTCTCTCTGCTTTGTTTTTCTTTGAGTTTAGAATGGAATAGTCTGGTGCACTATGCTGACTCCACAAAGCAAAAGCGCCACTTTTAAACTTAAGGCCTTATAACGTGGATTTATTTTAAGACAGACTCAGCTAGTCCAGTGGAAGAGAAAAAAATCCCCAAAAATCCTGTTCTTTTTTTTCTTCCAGTGTTCATTTTACCTTTAGGATTCCTCCTTTTGGAAATCAGAATACCTACACAAATACACAGGTGTACATACATGTATACATGCACATGTTGAAAAATATTCAACAGATACCACTCCTTTCCCATTCAAGATGTTAGGTACATCTTTCTGTATCTCGCTGCACTGGAAAAGGAGGTTTTGTTTCCTGCTTTTTGTTCTCGGCTTTGGTACAACAAGAAATCAGACTATTTTTCATGATGCAACACATGGAAAAAAAGGACCTGCTTAGCACAGAAGGGTTTTCCATGTGTGGAAAAGGTAGGCATAAATGGTCTCCAACATATCTGTAAAATTTCTAGACTTATATAAAATAGTTACTAGAACCCATGAGTTTATTTTGCCAAGAGGAACAATGGCCACTGAGGGAACTTGGACACACTCCAGTTACTCATCATCTGGATTCCTTTACAGCAAAACAGTCTGATTCACCTATAATTATGGTTGCTAAATTTTTTCCCCTGGAAACCATTTTTTCCTAAATGACCTTTCCTTAAGAACTGGTAGATAATTAACATGTTTAAATAACTTCCACTTCTTGTCCAAAGCTCAGGTATTTTCATTCTGCAAAAGGTTATCTTAGTCAAAGTTATGAGAAAAATTTTAAAACATTCTAATTCCATTCAGAAACATTCATGGAAAACATTTAGTTGTTGCTGTAATAACTCTGTCCACAGCATTAAGCCTTGCTGATGATGCATGACTTCATATACCCTCAAAACATTTAGTTACATTCTTCCCATACAGCACCAGCAACCTCTTTAGGCTAATTCATAGCAGCATTTGGGACTTCTGGTCAAAATTCCTCTGGAGAACAGACGAAGAATGGGACAAGGGCCGAAAAAAATCCAGATCATAAGAACAGCTTACAAGGTATAAATGAACCTTTTTTCTTCACAAAAAACACAACATCCTCCCAGTGATTCTGCTACAACTGCCATCAAACTGCAGCAGATACTAGGGCAAATTAATGATTCTTTATTTTTGTGCAAGCCTGCTAATGAAGTTCATTCCCTTTGTTAGCCAAGGTGATCTAAACTGAGACTGGTAGATTTTTCTCCCTTAGTCCAGAGTGGTTTCCTGCCAGTTGGGCCTGCAGAAATGGCCAAGAGAACAGAATGTACACCAGTACAAGAGTCCACTAGGTTTTTACCTCAGGTCTGAAATCCCTCTCTTCTACCCACAGTACTAAATCCACAGCACACCTGCAGAGCACTGCTGCACAATACCTGTTTATCAACCAGGTATCTGCATTTAGATCTTCATGTCCTTGCCTAGTTATGAAACATTATTCAGAGGTCCTATCTTAAATATATACCAGATAGCTTCACAGACTCACACATCCATCCACAGCCCAAATGTGTTGGGATATTTTTGTAGGAGTCTTTTTTGTGGGCTTTTTAGGTGGGGTTTGTTTTTTTCAAGGATATTTCAAGTTCAGCTTCTGCCAATTTGTTTTTTTATCTCCTGGTTTGTTTGTTTTTTTAAATCAAACTGCATTTCAACTACAGATCATCTCTACAGGAGTCAGTTCTTATTATCAGTGGACTTCTTAATTAATGTTCACCCTGTATTTTTCTGTTGCTATATTGAATTTGAGTGCATATGGCTAATAGATGCACCAGATGCTGCTTCCCTAGGTTGTTCAGGAGCTAATGCTTCATCATTTGAAAGTTTCTGAAAAAAAAGAGAGGCTTGTTATTTAGTAAATTAGTCATCAGTTTGGAAGAGGAGAGAACTTGGAGGAACTACCTTGCCTGGATGGAAACTGAAGTCCAGACCTTAGGAGGGACTGTGCTGCTGCTGCTTCACTGGAGAAGGAAGTGGGAAGCCTGGGCACCTCCCTTTTTTCAAAGCCAGCTGACAGTGAAATAATGTCTTCTAGAAATGGCATCATTTCCTTCCCCCCTTCTCCAATCGGTTAAGGGCTCAACCCAATGGACTCTTGATTTCTTGCAAGGCTGGAGACTTTTTCTGCTCCAGTCATTCACTTCCCATTTTGCCCTTCCTTATCCTTTAGGTGGAGATATAAAACCACTGCCTTTAACAGCTGCCTTGCCACCCACAGAGATACCAGCAGTCAGACATCAGTGGCATCTCAGATTCAGGCACGTGACAGATTGAATCACTGAGTATGGTGATACCTAACCCCAACTCTCCTGCCCCCTGACCCAAACAGGTCAGGTAGAAATGTAAGCAATTCTTGTTCTCTGTTACTGATAATCCTAGCAATATCTCCCATGTGTTACTTTAAATGTATGAGGACACATGTATTCGATTAGGAAGTAGACAGGCAGGAGTCCAAATATCTCTGGCTGCAAGAAGCATGGGTGACGCAGTAAACCATGTGAATGAGGGGTTAAAGTTTATAAAATGTTTTATAAACCAGAGTAACATGGGTAAATACATATAGTGCAATCTAGGCACCAGAAAAAAGCTTGCAGTACATGCTGGTGGATATGGTTTTAAGTATGCAGCCAGACAACCTACTTGTGAAATGCATTGAAACAACAGCCTTTGTAGCATCTTTAGGCTGAGCCAATTCTAAACAATTTATATGTTTAAGAAGATAAATATGGAGGATCTGACAAATTTACATCCAATATGGTCATAGATTCCAACTACAATACAGCCTCATTGCAAATACTATTACTAACCTTGTGTTGGATTAAGAAAAAAGATAGCAAAATAGAAAAGGAACAAAAGATCCCAAAAGCCAGACTCCCCATCCCATAGTGAGCCCCAAAAATCCCAGCCATGGTCCAATGGCTTCCCACATGATGTTTGTTGGCAGCAGGATGCTGACACTCCTAATATCAGAAGCTGCTCAGGCTGCTCACCAAAAGGAGACAGCTTTTCTGTCTGTGCCAGTCTCTTTAGAAAGCCTCAGCTTGCTTGGAGGAGCTGATATGGATGGGCTGCAAAGACACACTGTGGGACTGATTTATTTTTCCTATTACAAGCAGGCTCCCAAGAGGAGAGACTTAAGTTCTGCACACACACAATTTCTCTAGAAAAAATCATCAGTTTTTTGCATGCTGGCAGCAGTTCATAATTATGAATTCATGGTTCACAATTATGGTTCATAATTCTTCCAAAATGAACATGCTGGTGATACAGGGATCTACAGAAAGAGCTGAATCAGCATTTCCCTTGATTTTTCCTTCATTTCATGAGGAGTCTCCATATGGAGAAAGTCTAAACTTCAGCTTTTTGTTTCCAAATTAGTTTAAACCATACCTCCAGTTTATTTGGAGCAGGTGGTGCAATAAAAATGCTAAAATGACTTTATGGACAGGATTATATTACTTAGTGCTTCTGGCAGATAAGGACTAGCATGAGAACAGTGGAAGTCCTCTGCTCTTAAGTCCTCTGCTTTCTAAGCTTTCTTGCTCAAACCAGAAGAGAACTACTAACATATAACCTTTAGGCCAAGCCAGCCATCTCCTGGCCCTTGCTGCCAGGCTCTGCAGCCAAGGCAGAAGCCTGTGCTGGAGCATTTGTTCACTCCCACCCAGCAAGCAAGGGTTTCACCCACCCAAATGCTCATCGCCTGCATCAGGCAGCCCAAGGCACAAAGGGGTTCCTTGAAAAGCCAGAGTTCATTACTCCACATGAGCATGCCAGGCTCTACTCTCTGTCTGAAGAGTGTTAAATATAAGCAGCTTTAGACTTCAGCTTCTGGAAACATGACATGCTGACAACAACATGAGGAGAGACAAGAAATTTGTGCAAAAATAGCTTACTGCAGCCCAGCCAAACCCCAACACATTTTGCCTCTCCAGTGCTATCACACAGGAAACTTTACTTTTAAAAGGCAAGGTTTAAAACCAGCTAAGAGAAAAGGACACACAGAACCTTGAGGCTTATGGTAGAAATACAGAGGGGAGATAAATAATGACAAAGTCTTCACAAAACATACACTGGTCCTGAAGAGATCCCTAGATGTGCTTCACATTGGCCAGGACAAACTCTTCAACAGCAGGTTATAAATATGCTTTCAAAGAGATAAGACTTAACATTCCCACCCCCAACTCAAGAGCAACTGGGGTAATTTCCCAAGCCCTACGAATGCCACCTGATTAAGAGCTACAACCTTAACTAACAGCTACCTAGAGCTTGAGGGTTGAGATGAGCTCTGCAAAGGTCCTGCATTCCCAGCAAAGCCTCCTGCTGCTGCAGTACCTTGGCTGCCTGGCCATCTCTAGTGGGGTGGGTCTGTCACTGCACAGGTGCCTGGGACGGTCCCTGTGCGTTTGCTGGGTAAGATGGCAAGTGCCACCTCTGCTGCCAAAGAAGGGAGATCTGACAACACAGTTTTACAGGGGGGATTGGAGCCCTTGCTACATCCACTCCATGGCATGAGTGTTTCATTGTGCTGGGATTGGAAAGCTGGCTGATGATTTATAGAAGACATGCCTTTGGCTCGTTTAATAATCTGGCTAGATAATAGTCAGCCTTTGATGTACAAATCCATTCAACAGATTATTCCTCCAAGGTGTCTTTCTACCTCTACTGCAAATCAGCCCAGAGATAATGTCAGAAACATGAACATACGCTTCCTTTCAATCTGCTCTTTCAATGCTTCCTGATACACATCACCTCACAGTTCCCATCCCAGGAACATGTAGTGCCTCATGTATTGCATTGTTGAGGTATTTTCAGAGAACAAAGCTGTGCACAGGCATAGCTCAGGGGGCATGTACCCATGCGTGTGCATGAGAAGAAGCATGTGTTTTGAGAAGCAAAAGCAGAACAGCACTTAGAACAAGAAAAAATACATACACTTTCAAGTGCAGCCACCTAATATTTTTCTTTCAGGTCTGTAAGGCACAAGATCACATTGATAACACCATCTTATCAAGTCACCAATCAACACTATGTGGTGTTGTTGCTATTTTTTTATTCTCAGAGAAAAAAAAAATCTCTTTAATGAAACTGTTCAGCCTTATGTTTGAACAGCAAAAGCAAGAGCCAACCTCATCAGTGTTTAAGAGTTACAGAGGCTGGGAGTGTTTTCTCACTGAGTATCAATTCCAGCTCTTTGAACCAATTGCCACAGATTCCAGGAGCTTGCCCACACTACAATTTTCACACTTAGCAACTGTAAAATTGTTAAAGCGCTATCTTTCCACACGGTTGCTCTGTTATTAGTGCTTAGTTTGGCATGCCACCTTAGTTACGGGCTTTAAATGCCACTTTCCGGGGTAACCTTGGCCATGAAATCGGAAAATCAGATCATTTTCTGGTCTGTTTTTTTCTTTTTTTCTGGATGAGATTAGATTTTGCTACGCCTGACTGACAAATCTCATTTGGGATTCCAGAGGAGGCTGAAGCCCTGACCTCCTTAAGAAGTAGGAAGCAAAGATGTCTCAAGCTATGAAATGAAAGAGCTAATTTCAACACATCCCATAACAGGAAATTAGTAATTAATTTGCAGTGAGAGACAAACATGCTTGCAAAATATATTCAGAGAGTGCTTCCCTGTCAAGTCAGGGTGCTTAGTTTTATTTCTCTAAAAAAGTGCTAAAACACAGGAGGTTTTCTTTCTCTGTGTTATCTATGTCTGTTATATTTATCTCAGGAAAACAGAACTGTGGGAGTTAGGGGTTTTCTTTAAATATTTTAGCTAAGTGCAATGAAGAAGCAGCTTGACAGCATTTTTAAGAATTATTTTTTAACTATGTTTAAGTGATTATTTGACCTTTCTGTAGCTATAATCTTTTGACAGCTCATTATGTTCCAATCATGTTATCTGTGCTAGATGCAGTGTTACTTAAAAAGGATGACAAACTGCACATCAACCATTATGAACAACAGACAAATGTCAAAAAATTCCATTTCTAGTGTTTAGTCATGGTCCCATTGAAAGTTAACATCACATTAAATAGTATTATAGAATATCATTCAAAATGACAGAGCAAAAGCTCAGCTGCTCCATAAAGTAATATACTTTAAACTGCAGGACTTCAATGGCTGGTCCACAGAGCTGTAATAACTGATTATATGCAGGACCACCCACTGACTAGGAATTAAAAACTGTATCAATTCAGCAGAGATGCCCTGTACTAAGATTTTCATTCTGGTTATTATTCTTAATATCCCCAAAGAAAAAAAGAAATCAATCAATATGCAGAGGCTAAAAACATTACAGATTAGAAGGATTAAAATACAAGGCACTTTAGAGAGATTGTAATCTTTGCCAGGAGTTATTCTGAAAGCCACATCTTCAACTAGAAAGGCTGTAGTAAAATTCAAGTACCCTCAAGGGCTCACACAGTTTACCTTCCCACAGGAAAACTTCCTGGGCGTCCATTCGAACTTCAGTGCAAGAGCAAGCTGAGGAACCAATTGGAAAATGTACACATATAGATTTATTTCAGAGCTACAAGCCTTAAGAAGGCTTCTTCCCAAAAAAGCACTTCCAGCTCTTTGAATGGACTTTCACAGAAAGCTGTTTAAGACAGGTTTGCAGAGTTGGGAAAAAGAGCTGGTCTGTCCCAGAAAGCAATTCAGAGGGGGGAGGCTTTTCTGAGCAGAATTAGCTTGCAATGGGAACCACCCCTCCAAACCCACCTTCAAAACCCCCACAAAGCTGACATGCCAATGTCATGATAGGAATGCCTGTTTGCAACCTTGCTGACAATTGGAGGCTGCTGAACTTTTCCACTGGTGCCAATTATCCCCAGGCACTTGAGGCAGAGTAAATGAGGCACACTGACAAGTGACAGTAATCTATTTTCAGCATGCATTTTTAATATTTAGACAGGGAGTGCCAAGCTAATGAAATGAACTACTGAAGTACAGAAGTGGCTTACAGCATGTCAAATAGTCTGTAAAAAGCACCCATCTCAATGTCCTTCAGTCTTTCACTGCCACCCTGCCTTACAACTACTGCATGATTTTGACTTCAGTCATCTTACCAAAGCAGTTACACAGGCAAGAGTTCCTTCAAACACAGCCAAAAGTTCCTTCAAACCCAGTCCATCATACCAGGACCACTCACTGCTGACAACGTGACCGTAAGGAGCCCCAAGGAACAGGGAGCATCAGTTCTGGATTGACCCTGATGAGGCAAAATGTCACAAACACATTACGGACAGACAACAAATAAAAACTTCCTCAGCCATGACCTACCAACAGTAAATGCCAGAAACCACAACAGCTATCAGTAACTCACTCCAACATCTTGAGCAACAGTTCTGAATTCAATAAATAACCCAATGCTACTTCAAAAATCTGAAATCCCTTTGTTTTAGTGGTTACTGCACAAAATGTAGACTTGGGGATTATGGCTTAAGAACCTCCTGTCAAAAATCTCTGCAAGTGTCACTAAATGCAGATATGTGAGTAATCATATGGTTTAGTCTTTCCTGTCACTACCAAATCTTCATGAATTTTGTGCTCAAGGACCGCATCACAACTCAGAGAGAAGCAGGAATTTGGAAACTTATTTCACATCATCGCTGTTCAGCTCACAAATGCTCTACATAATGCAAAACCTTAACCATGTACTTTCTCATTAAACATCCACAACTCTCCCTCAGATAAAAAACAGCCACATCATGCTCCAAACCCATCCCAGTGTTGATGTTCAAGCTGGGATACAGCTTGGCTACCTCACCTATGTCACAGACTGGCACCTGCTTGGACAAAATATGAGCTGGTCGTTTCATATGCACAGCTTACACAGAGGACATCCCTTATGGAGTATTATTTATGGGCAAGGAATGAGCCTGAGCAGTTTGTGAACCTTGTCCAACCAACACCCCACTCTCCCAGATCTGCAGCAGAAAGCCAGGAGACCAAATTCCTCAGGCATTTGTTTCTTAAAAAGTAAAAGGTTTATTCAACTGTTATCCCAATTACCAACAGGATAAAGGATTTCCATAATAAAGATAAATGTCAGTAAGTTTCATCATTCCCAGATATTTTGCTGCTTAAAGGACAATCATGAGATGCAGACTCTTTTTCCAGGAATAAGAATCCTTTTCAAGGCTGGTGCTCATCCCACATCTTTTTGATTTGTCTCCCCTGACTGACTCACCCTACCTGCTTCCCGTATGATTGAATATTAATAGCATGAAATTTCCTATTTAATGTGAAAAAGTTCTTTATCTGTTGACAGTCTTGGATTTGATCTTCATCTTTTCTGCCTATCCTATGTTTTTGTTATGAATAAAATAGAAATTAAAAAGAGTAAGGTAATAAAATGAAATGAGATCATATAATGAGTATCTTGGGCATTGCACATAGAAGGAAATTAGAAGGAGTTCTATAGAGATGCATTTTTATTCAACAGGATATTAACACACACATGTGTCTTCAAGACCTAAATCAGAGCATCTTTTTATCACTTGCAGTGACACAAGGGACTTGCAGGAGAAAGAGGATGTGGACAGTGTTGTAAATAAACTGTTCAGCAATGGAAAATATAAACAGGTAATAAATACCAGTTTGATAAAGCCCAAGCTTCTGCCTGTTCTCAGATCAGACATGGAAATAAAAAAAACTTACTCTGGTATGGCATGATGTTCATTCCTATTGCAATGCAGCAAGAGAAGTGTTGGAAACAACTCTTACAGCATGGAAAGATCCAGTGTTTTTCATCACCATAGGGTTTGCTTTTAATCAATAATTTTGCTCTATTTTCTTATGACAGAATTGATGCTAAAAAAAAAGATTCAGTATTTCTATCATGAGGAGGATTAATTGCAGAGGAGAGATTTGCACAAAGCACTGCTATGTACAAAATGAATTGGTTTGAGCTTATCTTTCCCTCTTAGATCCAGAAAATGTTGCAGTTGAGGGGAATATTGATTTAGAGTTGAGATGACTGCTCTTTGCTTCTAGCTTAACACTATCTTGGAGAGCGAAGACATGAGGAAGACCCTGTTCTTCAGGTCCTCCTCCACAACACAGGCATTCTTCCTCCTGGGATCTACTATATCCTTTTGCCCATTTCTGGCATCTCAAGGGATTCATCACAAGCTATATTCCTTCTCCTTTGCTTACTTTTCTTTCTACAGAAACATTTCAGATCTTTTCTCCAATGCTCCCTGCTTCTGTGAGAAATTCCACAAATTCAGTCAAGGCTTTATACTTTCAAAACCAACCCTCACAGTTATTAGTCTTGCAGCAATGAGGGGAGTTAGTGTTATTAGTCATACTGCTTTCCACCATTCATGTAAATGCATCCAATGGGTAATAAAGGGTGTTTTCATATACTAAATATATTTGTAAAAAATTTGGAATCTATAAGGCTCAGAAGTGTCTGAATTGTTGCAATCCATCACGCCTGGGGGCTTTCAGGGGCAAGAGGTGATCCTCTTCTCAGTTCCAACTTAATTAGAACTGCAGGTTTTGGAAATGAATTACAGTACTACTCACCATGGACCTAGTATCATTACTTTCAAAGGGACTCCATAAAAAATGAACCAAGTTACTTGCACTTAACCTTTTTATCTATTGAACTTTTTATTTTAAAAGCTAATAAAACTAAAACTATATGCTGCCTGTAGTACAGCACTGTCTTTTCTTAGCATAATAAATAGTCTATTTTACAAGCTACATTATTTATGTATATGGTAAACCCAGCAGAGAAAACTTACCATGATTAATAAGTTTAACATTTTTACTTAGGTCACGCAGTCACTTTCCAAATACATCAATAAAATGTTTTAGAGTTAAATAACGAGTCAGTTACTGACAAGATAAATCACTGTAATGGGCAACTACTTTCCAATTACACTTTATTTCTGCAGAAGTAATTTTGGGGAAACAGTATTAATTGCTATTTGGAATTGATAGGTATTACCACCAGACAGGGAGAGAGGCATCTCAGTTCAAAACTGTAAATGTCCTGTGTGATGCCAGCATGATACTTAAGTTGAAAATAAATCACAAGCAGCATGAAGATAGCAGGAGTAATAGTTCCTCCACCCCCCATAACAGATGACCTAAATAAATGGGAAACACAGCTCCGTAAAAGGTAAAATGCTTCATCTTTTTCCTTTCCCTTTCTTTAGGTTTTTGGTTTTTATTTTTAAGCTATTCTTTCATCCAGTAGGTCAGCTGCAGACTTTCTATGGCACTCATTGACTGCAAATATGCGAAGTTATTAGTTATCTGCCATGTGCTTTCTTACTGATGCAGACTTTTTCCAAGGACAGGCAAAAATGCAGGAAATATGAGTGCTTCCTGTGCAGTTACAGTTACAAGATGGCCAAAAAGAGCCAAACATTTCCAGAAAAAACTTGTGTCAAAATAATTAAAAGATGAAAAAAGCCAGAATTGATAAAGCAGATCTTTAAAAGATATTGCAACTCCCTAGAGTTCTAGAAATTCCCATAGTCCTACAATTTGGTATGACTTGCTATTTAGTAGAGAAGAGGGAGATATTTTTGGGACAAACCTAACACAAGATTGAAAAGTATAAATTCCAAAATATATAAATATTAAACATATAAGAAATACCCATGTATTAAGGAGAGAAATACAATGAGAGAACCCAAGTTCCTTCAACTGTGCCCCCAAAGCAGCACTTCCTTTCTCCCATCTGTTTAAGTCAGAGGTCAACAACAAGGTACTTCCAAAGTATGACAGTGCCACATGGACAAAGTGTGGGGCATAGTGAATAGTCTTCTAGGGCTGAAATCCAAGTCCTTTTGTAGACAGTGAAATCCATTTTTTGATTTGATGCCATCTGCCAACAGACTTCAGAATGCCCCTGCACCACAGGCTGGCTATCAGGCTGGTGAACATAGCTCAGATCAGCACAGCTACCTGCTGTGGCTTATAAACTCCTAAACGCAAGTATCTCAAGAGAATTAGGAAAAAATTTCCATTTCAGTTAGGGCTTCATTAACAAGTCATAAAATGCCCAGTTGCAAAGTATTGCTTTTTGTCTATTATACCTTTTTTAAATTATTGAAGCACAGCAAATTTCTGGACTGCACTAAAATCTGAGGAAGTTTCAATCTTTCCTTTTCCCTGAGTTTTGATCTACAGATATTGTAAAATTCAGCATTAAGGACAGATAAGAAGCAATTAAATTCAGGTCACTGTGGCTTTCCATAACACAGTTAAGCAGAACTATCAATTCACTAATTTGGCATTGGGCAGCACCTGCAGGTCCTGCTGTAAGAACTCCAAGGGGAAGCATTAACATGTCAGCACCACTGTGCTACAACATGAGCAGCCAGCACGGTGGATTGTCCTGCCTGGGCAGCACTGAGGGCATGCTTCACAAACAAGCCAGGCAGCTCTTCAGCAGAATATCACTGATTTCTAAAGGAGCATCTGTGATCTGTTGTCCCAACAGCTGCCCTCAGGTCTCTCCACAGTCTTTCCACAATGCAGTGTTTCCAGAGTTATTTCACAGGCTGTTCATTTTCAATAAATATCAGCCACCCAGGCTGCCCATGCTGCACGTTTGTGTGCTGCTGCATGGGGAGCTCGTGCATGAGAGGAGGTCAGACCATCTCCTAGGAGTTTCAGCAAATTTCAGCTTTACCTACTAATTGCAAACCTTGTTTTCCAACAGCTCAACCCCCTTCCTTTCTCATCATTTAATCTTTCATGGATATAAACATCCAGGATGTGGCAGAAATGCTCTTGGACTTTAAGATGATAGCTAGCATTAGTAAGGGCAAACAGATGAGTATGCAAAAACCAAGTGCCAAGCACACTATTATATGTAATACAGCAATGCAGATATGCCCCTGGTAAATATCTGTGCCATTTAGTATACTTTACTCCAAAAGATAGCAAAATCTGGCTGAACTGACAAGAAGGTGGAAAACAAGAAGGAAAAAAAAAAAACTTGCCCAAGGTCAGAAGCACTGCTTTAAATATTCCAGCTTCTACTCTTTGTGCAGAGATGGATATGTTTACAGGACAGTGCAATGCCTTCTCCAGATTTACATCAATCCCATGCACTTCCTATTTAGTCCTCAGAAATCTGGCTGTGCAAATTCCTAAAAATGCACTTTCAACAACACATTTGAGTCGTAAGTCTCTAGAACAAGCCTGAACTTTCAGATGGAGATGCAATTTTGTCTGCTGTGCTGCCTTTTGCAAGAGTCACTTTGAAATTAGTCTTCTCAACACTTATCTGGGCACCTATATAAGGTACCGAAGTAGAAAAAGCCCGTGTGCCCTCTCAACTTCTACTCACTTCAGTACCAAGTCTGACCATCAGGGCAACTGTACAGAAGCTGAAACATGGATATAGGTCTCTCAGAGGAACTACTGTTTAATACAGTAATTTCACAATTATAAGCTGCACCTGATTATAAGCCGCACATGCAGGTTCTAGGGAAGCCCATGGAATTTGTCCATAAATAAGCCGCACTGGATGAAAAGCCGCACTTTTTTTTTTGCGCGGCAGGGTGGGGGTGCTGCTGAGGGGCCAGGCAGCTCTGGGATCAGGAGGCAGCATTGCCAGGAGCGAGAGCGGAGGGGGCCCAGCCACTCGCTGGGAGCTGAGGGGCAGGGAACACCTGTTCCCATCTTCCCCGCTTGCTCTGCACAGCTGCTGAGGGGCGGGGAACGCCTGCTCCCCCCGCAGCTCCTACTTCCATGTTGGCAATTCTCCTGAAATTGTCCATAAATAAGCTGCACCTGATGATTAGCCGCACTACTGGGATAGGCTGGATTCTTCAATGAAAAAGGTGCGGCTTATAATCGTGAAATTACTGTATTTTGTCCTGATGATGATCAGTGTTTCTCCAGCTATTTCCCCAGTTGCTTGTCACAAAGGTGATAAATGCTCAGAATTTTTTCTTTATCCCAAATAGCACTACCTAAATTTTCTTTGATAACTAACTGTATTTCAGCACATGGAAACACTGTGTAAGTAACCACAGAAATACATGATGATCTGCCTCCTTCCTCTCCCCTAATTCACATTATCATTCTCCCTTTCCTAACCAGCTTGGCAGGGAATGAGATGGATTAGGTTCCCTTCAGGGAAAAGGGAGAATACCTCCACTTTTATCGAATTTAATAAACAAGACGAGGCTCTCCGAGTAGCCAGCACAGGCTTTTTATGTTCAGAAAGACAAAGCATCCAATTACAATGAGAGGACCCATGCCCCTGCCCAATCCATGTTTCCAAAGCGCACAAATTACATAGTGCAGACAATATAAACTTCTGCCCAGATATTCAAGGAGCACCCTGCAGCACTTGAAGTTATCTCCAAAGACCTAATGCACATCTAGAAACAAGCTTTTCATCTCCACGAGCATTACAAAATACTGAGAAGTTTCTGACATCTGGTTTTTGATTTTTGAATTACCCTTAGCTTCCTTTGGGTGCAGAGAGAGGGAACAACCTGGTATAGGTAACTTCTAGCCAGAAAAGAACAAAGGAAAAAATGGCAAGGTTTTATGGGCTGAACTGGTAGAGAGGCAAGATTTGCAAAAACTGTTCACTATGTCTTTTAGAGGCCGACATAAGGACCTGAGAACAGTTCCAATTTTCTGATTATGAGGATTCTGATAGCATTAAGAGACTGGTCACATGGAAGAACCCTCCAGCAGGGATCCTGAAAAGCTCTCTAAAGTTAAGGTCCACTGTGATTTCTCTCAAAACACAGAGCGTGAAGTTCAAATATATGAACAGATATAACGCTCCAATTCCTTCTCAAAACACTACAATTTATTGCACTACACTTTCAGAACAGAGGATTATTCCATCTAAGAGCCAAAAAACCCCCAAAAAACCAAACTCAACCCACATCCATCCAGGAAAAAACTAATTGCCATATAAAAAATAGTATAATATCCTAACATGCTCTGGGCATTGCAAAGAAAATAAGCACACAGGGGAAAGAAGAATATGGTGGTATCTGTGCTTTTGAGCCTTATACATAATTTCCCTAAAGCAGGTTATTGGGAAGAGTAGTAAGTAGAGCATATAAGCATTAAAAAAAGAGGTATAACAAAGGGCATATTTTCTGAACACAATTCATAGTTGAACTGCTAGCACTGAAGCAATGGAAACAATTTCCATACTATCCTAGAAAAATCATGGGGTTTACATATGATGAAAACACTGTTTCTATCACTAACAGCAATACTGCAAGAAAGTAGATGTCCTATCTAACTCAGTGCCAACCAAAACATTCCTGTAAGGCTGTACTCTTATATGCTTAAAAACACTACTGGACTGAACAAAATCCAACCATGGATACTCAAAATGAAATGTTTTAACAGGTAAAATGGTGTTTTAGCTTTATTCTTAGATAGTTTATTTGGTTTTAAGAAAGTTCCTTTACAAAACTTTCTTAACTCCCACCATACTAATCATATTTCCCATGCTTTTTCCCTAACAGTCCTGAAATTTAAACCAAAAATACCTAAAAGGTAGTGTTCTATTGGTTTCTTAAGGTCATCTCTTGTCCTAAAATTTCCTCCTCAAAATGTACTTCCATTGGGCTTGCAATCATGGTTCAGCTCCCATATGCTCCCCTTCTCCTCTTTTTGCCCTTTCTTCTGCACAGAAAGACTCAAAAACCCTAAAAGACAGAGGAAAAGCATGTTGCTGGAATTACAGAAACAGTCTTTTATAAGTATGACTGAATCAGATGGCTAAAGCAAAGAAGACTCAGTAGATTAGAACAAATGGATAAGGTGACTACTAATGTCCAGCAGCACAACTACCACGCATTTCTAACACACCAATTCCCAAGTCCTTTCATCAAAAAAACATCAAGTATTGACTTGAAGGAAGAGGCTGGGGATGGTCTCAGATGGCCCTTCCTATCCAAGGTTGGTGTCTGTCCTGCAAGCCCACAGAGAAGAAAATATCCCTCATGAACATATCACCTCCTTGGACAGCTTCATCACCAGAACATGGGGCTGACTGCTGACAGAGCACCCAAGAGCAGAGCTATCAGGATGAAAACCCTTCAACAGCATTAAGAAGCAGGCAAAACTGTTAAAACTGTAATTCACTGAGCTTGAGTGACAGCTCTCAGGGCTTCAGGAAGTTCTCACAGAAACATGGATCTTGGGATAGTGAAGATGGGAAGACAAAAAACAGAAGCTATTATTCCCCACCATTTGCAAAATCAATTTAACACAATTACCAGTTTGTACTTTTGAGCAAAATCAGACAGACTGCACAGTGCTGCTCTGAATTAATTCACAGCAGTGTAGGAGCAACTAGGAAAGACCATGACATAGAAATGAACAGAAGCATCTGCTAGTTAGCCGTGCCCACTCCCACGATCACCACATCGCCCTGTGCTGCTCATGCCACAAGCATGGTTCCTCATCACCTTATGGTCCTGCTGTGCATCACTGAGCACTGCATGCTTCTCATTCACCTTCATCCCAGCAGGATGCTTCAGCAAAACCTGCTGGGTTCCTCTTAGAAAGATAATTTACTGCATAGGATCTCTCTAGGTCACGTCATAACCAGCCTCTAAACAGTCTAAGACCAATCTGGGTAGCCTCCAAAACCAGTGAGGCATTCAGCATCCTTTATTGTAAAAGATGTGAAGAATTCAGGCATTTGAAACACTCTATGCAGTAAATTGAGTCTGGAGATCAAGGTCATTAAAGTCACAAATGCTTTTAACTGGTATTTTTGCTTAAAGTAAGAGAAGTGTTTCTTTATCATAAGACATTCCCATTTCAGAGTGTTCTTTACATGGACATTTGCTGGCCATATACTACTGCCTAAAGGGCTTCTAGATATGTACAAACAGATTGTTCAGGGAGCAAATCAGGATGCAACAGTGTCAAAACCTTTGCTCATATTTTTTCCACGATTTCACCCATGCCAGTTCAGTACCAGATCCAGCCACCACCAGTTTCTTAAGGATTTCAAATAAGTTCTGAATCTATTTAAAAAACATAATTCTCTCAATATCTACTGGATGCAACCACCTTAACTAACATGTTCAAGAAAACACAAAAAAAGCAAACAATCTTTGGTATCTTTTATGGAGAAAACTTTTCAAACAACTCCCACCAAATAGAAGACTGATGAGAGACAGGGTTTCAAGTTAATGAAGTGCCTGCAGCTCCCCATCTCAGCTGCATGCACCATCATGCAGATGGTGCAGGAGAGACTGTGCTGCAGACCTCTGGAACAGTCAGCGTCTCCAGGGTTTGGTGTAGGTGAGTTTTGAGAACAGGGGTCAGAGACCACCTCTGCCCCAGCATGAAGTCTTAGAGCTGGAATTTTCAATACGGGAAGAGAGAAACTGGCATTTATATATCAGAGCTCAGGGAAGAGCTACAGCTATTAAGAAATACTACCAGTTCTGTCAGGACTTGCATCTGCTCCAAAGAAAGGCCATACCGGACTATTAAAATTCACACATGCTCATCACTCCCTGAAATAATGAGATGTTTCAAACTATTATTCACAGGAAACAGAAAAACACTTCTAAGCCAAGGCTAAAGCAGTTAAGGCATATATGATACATGCCATATATGATACAAATAGGTAAACTGTTTGCAGAGTAATCCCAACTTTGAAATATAAGAAGTGTACCTTAGCACATAAATAATAGTAATACAACTAGGAGGCAGCTTTCAACTTCTCATGAGCAGATTCTAACTTGGACTGATTTTGGAGTTTCATGTAGATAGCTTTAGTAACTAATATAATAGTTATCAAAACCCTAAAAATATCCTTCTAGGTAGATCATTACACAGACATTAAGGCCTGTGCTCAGCTTAGAGGTACATGTCCCCATTTAGAAAATTTGAGTTGCCCCCTCATTGTTCTTAAAGCTGAACATTTCTTTGTGCACTTTGGCCATTTGATACTCTCAGTAAGGTAAAGAGAAAAAAATGCATCACCCTCAAGGTTTTCTACAACTTCACCTACACTGGCCTTGCAATGCCACATTTTCCACTACTGCATCTTTCATGGCTAGCTGCCTGGCCCCAGTAAAAAAAATCTGCTATTTTCATGAGGCAGCACTAGCTGACAAAATAATTGACTCGTGGGAGCTGCATAGATACAAAGACCCCTAATGTATTATTAGGTATGATGTCATCTGTAAGGCACAATTTAATAACTATTTATCATGTATGAAACACTTCGTTTGGAAACATGCAGCATAATTTTTCATCTTCAGCCTACTGGACAAGATAAGAACTCTCCAAGTGTATTGATCTTAAATAATATACTACACCATGGGTAATATCTTAATTTGCTGGGAAAGAGAAGTGACAGAATGGCAGCGCTGGGGACTAAGATTTTTTTTTTCCAATAGAGAATTAGTTTAGTCTAGATAAAAGCAGTATGTATTCCCAAAACTCACCTCTATTATTTCAAGTCCTCTCAGAGCCTATTTACATGATAGTCTCTGATACAGACAGCAAGACTGATCTTCAGATGGATACGGCTGTTTGCCTCTCTGATGAAAAATACATTATACACAAAGCACTGAGATGTTAAAGGCAAATGGGTTTCATTACAGAATCACAGAATGACTAGGTTGGAAGAGACCTTCAAGATCATTGAGTCCAAACTATGCCCTAACACCTCAACTACACTATGGCACCAAGTGCCACATCCAGTCTTCTTTTAAACATATCCAGGGATGGTGACTCCACCACCTCCCCATGCAAACCATTTCAGTATTTTATTATTCTTCCATGAAAAAAATTTCCAAATATCTAACCTATATTTCCTTTGGCGTAGCTTAAGACTGTGTCCTTTCGTTCCGTCAGTTGCTGCCTGGTGAAAGAGACCAACCCCCACCTGATCACAAACACCCCTGAGTCTCCTTTTCTCCAGGCTCAACAACCTCAGCTCCCTCAGCTGTTCCTCACAGGGTTTGTGTTCCAAGCCCCTCACTAGCCTTGTTGCCCTCTTCTGGATGTGTTCAAGTGTCTTAATGCCCTTCCTAAACTGAGGGGCCCAGAACTGGACACAGCACGCAACGTGTGGCCTCACCATGCCAAGTACAGGTCATTCTTCCTGCTCCTGCTGGCCACATTATTCCTGATCCAGGTCAGGATGCTGTTGGCCTTCTGGGCCACCAAGGCACACTGCTGGCCCATGTTCAGTTGGCTGTGGACCAGTACCCCCAGGTCCCTTTCTGCCTGGGCACTGTCACACCGTCCCCAGCCTATAACACAGCAGAGGATTACTGTGGCCAAAAAGCAGGACTCAGCACTTGGACTTACTAAACTTCAGAGTCCCACTGGACTCTGCCCATGCATCCAAACATTCCAGGTCTCTCTGCAGAGCCCTCCTCCTTTCCAACAGATTGGCACATGCTCTCAGCTTAGTGATAGAGATTATGCTAATCTAGCCTCACCTAGTAGCAAATTCAAGTCAGAAAACCTAACCTAGTTATCTCTGGATCCACACCCCCAGTTAGAGCACTGAGAAATTGGTATAAGTTGCAAAAGGTTTGTTTATCTTTTACTGCCACTCTTGACAGGACTCTCATCTTCATCCTATTTTGTATTTTTACATCAGATGACCCATCCAAACTGCAATCTGTGTCCTTTTTTTTCTAATTTGGTTTGAAAGCTTCATATTTGCCAAGCAAAGCTTTAAAATGAAAACTAAATGCTCAAAATCTGTCAGGCAAATTAAAGAATTCAACAAATAATTAAGATTTTAAATTCATGATTTTCAAGCAAAAGCACACAACTTCTGCATGCATACATTCACAATACTGTGATGCTGATAACTGCAAGAACCAACAACACACAGCCAATATTCTAGACATTCCCTCATATCTCCCTCTTTTCCCATATTACCACATCTATATACAGCCATCATATGGTAATTACATCTGGTCACTTGGCTTGAGACAAACTGAGACCTATCAAGTGGAAATGAATAGTAACCCCTTAAAACCATACCATGTCATAGACTGCATTCTATGAAACCACCAACATGAAAAGGTTAGGCAAGGAAAAGCCTCACAAGTTCCTAAATCCCAAGGATTTTCCTACATTTTTTTCTACAAACTGAAGGAATATGTAGTCTGAAACTCAACCTTTTCCAAGATGAACCTATATTTAACATGTCTAAGCCCATGTCTGGAGACATATCTCTCACCAAGCATGGATGTTGCTGTTTCCTCTTTGACTGTTTGTCCCATACACCAACTTTTCCCCAGTCACTACATCCACCTTCCTCCAGACTAGTAAAACCCACTGAACTATGTGTTTACTGGCCACCTTTGACAAATACTTCTTGTTAATAATTTATTAGGTTTGTTCTACTAAACATCACACATATTTTTAGGGATGTGAACATCTTCCCCTCCTGCCAGCATCCCTTTGACTAGAAGAAAGATAAAGCCAGACCATGGGTTAACACAAAAACTGCAAGCTATATACAACTCAGGCTTGTAACATTCATGAATTCTTTATGTCCCTAGTTAATAAGGTAGGCTTTTTTGAAACAAATCAGTCTGTATTCAGTTCATTATCTTCCATGAAAACAAAGCAAAAAGAAAATTACTGCTTTTTAAAACTGATCAGGAAATACTGGTCAATCAAAGCCTACAGAGAAGATAAACTAAAAGATAAACTAAAAGATATTTTTAAGTGATTATACATTGCACATAGCAACCTCCTGGTTTTCAACACTCACTCTTCATTCGCCCATGTTATATCTTATTTCACCTCCAGCAAGATCCTGCAGTAGTGTATTATTCAAAGCAGTATCATGACTGTTGTTTTCAATGCACTAGGTGCATCTGGTTATTTTTGCACTCTTCTTTTTGCATAGACTCACAGTCATAATGGATAGCAACATCTCCCAAGGGAGCTTTCCAAGCCCTGTTAACAAATCAGATAACCTTCCCTTTCCTTCCAACAAACTTATCAAGAAATAAGGAAAATAATTTCTACTTCAAGGCTGCTTTACCAATTTTACTGCTGTGAAGAGTGAAAATAAGGTTTGTGCATTTCTTTCAAGGTGAATGTCTCTTGCTGATGACATGAAAGAACTGATCAAAAATAAATTAATGCACAGGATATGTTTAATTTCTCTCTAAAAGGATTGGCCTCAGAGACTGACCAGTTACCACTGGAAGGAGAACACCCAGTAAGTAAAAAGCTTCTTACAATTTTGCAAGCAACATGGTAATATTTCTTGAAGCTCAGGCACCAAAAAAATAGCTTCCTCCAAAAAGACTGACTTTTCCAAAGGTAAAAATGGATACTTTCTCAACTCCAGAAAAAATCACAAGCAACATCTTCTGTAAAAAAGCAA
>VRYO01002778.1:3301789-3354684 GCA_009812075.1 Sialia sialis | reverse complement strand
AAAAAAAAAAAAAAAAAAAAAGAGGCATTATTACATTTGCAAGGGACCCTGGTGACACTTGGGTAAACCTGATCCCAAGGCAAAAGGCCATCTGTATGAAAGCACATTTCTTCCTGATTTGGATACCACAGAAAAACTTCACCACTGGTGGGGGCTCAGAAGTGCATAGGAAGGGCTGTGGTGTGCAGAAGGGTGGTTATTCTACACCCTGGTGCATCAGGGAGGAGGGAGAGGGGCAGTGGAAATACTAGGAATGAATGGGAAAAAGCAGAGCCCAGCATAAGGTACCAGAGGGTGAGTGGGAGGGAATGAGAGCAGACATGTACTTGACAATTTTAGCTGCATTTTGAGCAGTTCCAGCAGAATGCGGCGGTGTGTGCTACAGCAGAGAGAAGAGCCAGAGGCGCTGAGGATGCCGGGTTTCATTCCGCCTCAGATCTCAAGGGGGACAAGGGCAGGAGGCGGACACAGGAAGCCAAGGGAGGTGGTGAAAATGAAGAATTCTATTTTTGTACCTTAAGAGGAGCTACGGGTAATTCACTTCAGCATGCACTTGCTGCAGAGCTCTTCAACATCATCTGGGGGAGGAGGTGCATGGTCTCCACTCCTCTATCACCATCTCCAAACAGAAAACCTCCCAGAAGCATCATCCCGTCTCTTGTGCTTCAGCATTGCTCCGCTCCAGCAGCACTGCAGCACTCAGTTTTTTCCTTCCCAGACCAGAATTTTTACAGAGGAGGTAACCAGAACGAGCAGAAAACGTGCTGATTTTCAGAGGCCAAGCACCACAAAGTAACAGAACATTCGCCACAGATAATTTATCACAGCTACACAGTGGCACTGCTGAGAGAATGCACGCATCGACTTTTGCAGTCTCTGTCTTTTGATAATTAAAAGGGCCAATTAGCACATAAATTTAGCTGCGAATACTGAAAGGGATTTGAAAACAGTAATAATTAAAGAGCAGGACAGTACCTGGGCTCATGAACTGCCCCTCATCTTCCCTGGCCTGCTTGCCAAGCTGCTCACATATCAATGGAAGAAAAGCAGCAGTGCTCATTAACTGCACCACGGTATTCAGGAGCATCCCTGCCCTGCTGGCCCCATGCTTGCAAGTACACAAGCTCCCTACCCCTTGCTGAGAGATTATTTATTGGCACTTCTCTAACTTTACATAGCAGAGTCCCCAAGAAAACTTGTCACCTCTACCCCTCAAAACCCCTTAGGATCCACAGGTATTCCCTCATCTCAGCTAGATGGTGGGACCAAACCCTGAAAAGGAAGGGGTGATATTGCCAGGGAGAGGAAAAATACCTAAGCTCAGCACTCCACCCAGCTTTCCCAGGGTCAGCCACTGACTAATGAGGAGTATGTAATGGCAAATGATGCTCTCAGTCCTTAAGCTGCTCCCCAAGGAAACTATCAGCATCTTTTATTTACAGACTGACAACAATCCCTAGGGAAAACAATGCCAACTCCTACGTGGAGCACGGGAAATATATATCTTTTTAATCACTGTAGCACTGATTTATCTTCAAGGCTGGTGCAGTTTCCGCTCTTTGTTGCTCTGAAGCGACTGCAGTGATACACCTCCCCTGTGAATACCACTGTGTCTCAACTACAATTATTTACTATTAGGATGGCCAAAAACACTCACTGACATGCAGGCAGTTCCATCCTGACTCCATGGGCAAGGCCCCCTCAGCTCTCCCATACAAGGAAGCTTAGCAAGGAACGGAGAAGGAAGATGGACCCACTGTGCACTGAGTATAAATGATGACGTGTTCACAATGACCTGTGGATTTCCATGCATGTTCCATATATATAAATTAGAACACCAATCAAGCAATGTTCTCCCTTCCTCATTTGAAATCTATCAGTTTGATTACTTGCTATAAAAATTACCTTTGGCTAAAAAGAGGGAAAACTAAAATACCACAGAAAAAAAGATCGCAACTTATTAAAGAATACACATTTTTAATCACGAAAACAATGGCATATTTCTACTCCATTTAGTACTGTATGATACTTCTATGTGCCAGGCTGATGCAGCTACAAAGCTCCATCTCCCAATGCCTTGCAACCAGCAATATCAAGTAGTGGCATGGATACACCCCTGATGACAAGATCAAAAAGTAAGGCTCAGCCTATTACATAGCCAAGTCCACCAAAACAGGAGCAAAAAACTCACAGGTAAGGCTTCAAAGAGAGTAAGACTCAAACCTATGAACTCTTTCAGACAGGCTGTAGACATCTACAGCACAACAGAAAGACTGAAGTTTTTCTGTGGTCCTACAGAAAACACAGGATAATTAATACCATGTATAGACTCTGCCACATCAGTTTCCTGGTCACCTCTGATGTTAACAATTTTTAACAATAAAAGTGAGAGTCCATCAAATTCATCCAGGCATTAAATAGCACTGAAATGAGTGTGAGCCAAACTCCCTTGAAGAGAGGTACATACCTGAGAGAGAAAATTACAGAGGAACCAAGCAGATTTATATTGGCTGTTTTAGCATTAAATCTCTTTGGAGCTTTTGAAAACAATAAATTGAGACCTTATTAAAAACTTAGTATTTTTATTTCACCGGATAAATGACTCTTACAGTACTAAATTCAATCTATAGTTTCAAACACCACCAATAAACACAGCTCTATCTAAGTGCAATTAAAGAACTAGTCATCATTTTGGAGAAAATTTCTGGAGGCACACCAGTAAGCTTGATAAATGAAAAGAACTCACTCTCACATGGGAATTTGAAAATGCATATCTTACGATTCTTTTCCCTTTCTGTATACAATGAAGTATCTTCATAGCACAACACTATAAAACAGTTTAACTGAAGGGACCAAAGGCTCACAGCAGGATTCACTTCTGTGTGCTAATTATCACTTATTGAAGACTTTGTGCTTATATGTTTTGGCTGCAGAAGCTGCAAGCCTGAGAGGTTTTGTCTAAACAGTAGATTGCAAGTTTTGCACTAAGTCAGGAAGAGCTTTTTATTTCATTTTTACTTGAGGGGAAGAGATCTAGTCCTGTTGTCACGGAGGCATATTGCTTTGTAACACACAGATCCACTTTCACTCTCTCTTTTCAAGAGAACTAAATATAAAGAAACACCATGCACAGCTGCATGCTATTTTAAAGCAAACATTGTAACATGTATCCAGACCTGGTGCTTCAGCAAAAGAGAAATGGCTGCAAAGTACAGTAATGTCACGCGCATAAGGCGCACTGGAGTATAAGGCGCACTTCCGACTTGCCAGCAATTTACCGTACTTTGTCCATATATAAGGTGCACTGGTGTATAAGGCTCACTTTTTTTTTCAGTGAGGATCCACTGCCGGCTCACCCCGCCTGACCACCGGCCCTGTGCCCCTTGGCTTCCCCCGCGTGGCCACTGGCCTGGCTCCCCACACGCTGCTGCCGGCCAGACTCACCCCGTGCCACCGCTGTCCCGGCTCCCTGCGCGCCGCTGCCAGCCCGGCTCAACCCCGTGCCACTGCAGGCCCTGCGCCCCCTGGCTCCCCCCATCTGGCCACCAGCCCCGCGCCCCACAGCTCTCCCCACGCCTCTTGGGCTCGCACTTCCAGGTTGGCAAATTTCCAAACTTTGTCCATATATAAGGCACATTGGCGTATAAGGCGCTTTCCTGGGTTCCAATCACAATTTCAGTCAAAAGGGTGCGTCTTATACTCCAGTGTGCCTTATATGTGAAAGAAGTCTGGGAATTTGCCAACCCGGAAGTACGAGCTGAGCCAAGCTGAGATGGGGCGCGGCTGCCACAAGCCAGGCCAAGCCGAGGTGGGGCAGGGCCAAGCCGTGCGCCAGCAGTGCTGACAGCCGAGCCACGTGCCGTGAGAGCCACAGCAGCCGGTGCCAAAAGGGAATGCCTGGGCCCGCAGCATGGGGAAGGTGCCTGGGGCTGCATTTAAAGGCCACGCAGATCCGTGAAAACTGTTTGCAAATTGAGCACCTGCCCATGATCTGTTACTAATTAGTTACTTTGTTGCGCGTGGATCCTAGCTTCAAAAATAAAAAAGCGCCTTATAGGCCAGTGCGCCTTATATATGGACAAAGTACGGAAAATGGCCAACAACCCTGAGGTGCGCCTTATACTCCGGTGTGCCTTATAGATGTGAAATTACTGTACTCATATATTTACGATGTTGTGCTGCCTCTAGGTTTCCTAACCTAGTGAAGAATATCCTGTAGACTGTAAGAACATTGAATACAAAATGTAATCAGGTGTTTGAGCTATAGTTGAAATCCTAGCCTACATATATATGGGGAAAAAAAAACCTCTCAGCTGTAACTGACAAATCACATCACTGAAGCTATTGCCAGGAAAGCAATTCACTTAAGATGAGCTAAAATATAGAACACACATGCCTACACTCACTAATGAAAAGGAATAGCAGTCATGTATCTGCATAAGCATGCAGTTTAGAAAGTACAGTATGAGATTGGGAAGCCTGATTTTCCACTGATTGATACAGGCTTTGGGCAATTCCTGTCTTTGTTCTGCTCTCCATTACTAAATGAAGATAATGACATCCCCAAGTTACAACAGAAATCTGATCTGGTGACAAAAGCCCTGGAAATTCCATCCCAGAAAGGCAAGTATACAAGAGGCATAACTGAGACTGACTGCTCAGTCCTTTTTAGCTCATCATCACCCACGAAACTCCCTTGTGTCTGAAGAAGCCACATGTTAGTGCCACTAACATTTATGTTGTTGCTGTTTTAAAGTCCAGGAAATCCTACATCTCTTATTGCCTTTCACAAAACACAAACAAACTATTTACAGCAAGCTATTTACTTTTTCCTAAAGAAATGAAGATTCTCTATATTTTCAAACATGGGAATTTTAAAAGCATCTAGGAGACTTTAATTTCTTGTTGCCATTAGAAAAATAAACAATCAAAGCAGAGTCCAAAACAAAACAAAACAAAACAAGAATAAACCTGAGTTTATGGGGTAGTTTTCAGGAAATCACAGGTCAGTCTCACCTAGCACCAGCACCACATTCTTCTTTAACAAGAAGATGTAAAACGTTTATCAGATATAAATACAAGGAAAAGATATAACAGAGTATCCACAATGCCTGCCAAATTCTCATCAGTAGATTTCTGGGAGTGCTGTGTCCCAAATCTGCAGCTGCTTGGTGGGACAGAATTCTCCTCCTTTGGGCACAGCCTCAGGTATACGTACCATTTGAATGTTTAAGGACATCTGAAATAGAGGCAGATTCTCAAGTGGCTGGTCATATCTGTGTGGCTGAAGCAAAGATGGGCTTTTTCCCTTCCTGTGCATACTCTCAGATTTCATGGTTCTTTCTTTACTCATAGTGTCAGACAGTTGCAGCAATAAATAGCTTTTTCTTGCCTTCAGACTCACACACATACAGACCAACTGCTCCAAAACAGAAATTTAACTTTTCTCTGGAAAACCTATGGCTTTTGTTACGTTCTGGTACAGACAGAACACCATTCTACTTTTTCCAAGCAGTGCTCATGTCATGTAAACCTAAGAAAAGGGAGAGGAGGAGAGGGAGTGAAGCTCTTCTATTATTTATCAACCACATAGTCTAGTGTTTGCCCCCACAAGCTATTTCAGAGATCTGTGGATGCAGTATCTGCAGAAGATTTTCTTTCTGAAAATTAATACTTTCAACCATGATGATGTACAACACAACATGAAAATTTATACACCACTGAATGCTGTGAAGTTTTGGGTTTGTCCTCAGAAATTATTTTAAAAAAAACAGATTATTTTGCCTTTATGTTGTAACAGTGTGCTACAAATAGGATATATAAACTGCACATTTATCAAAGCTCGTAAGTTATTAGTGTAACTCTTAAAGATTAAGCTGGTAAAGACATTTCACTTTTGGTGATTTACATAATTATACTTTAGGTACATTTTATTTATTATTCTGTTGCCTAAAAACAACTTGTAAGGAAACATTGCGTATATTCCTTTTTAACTGGAAGCAATCAGAATTGCTCTACAAATGCAGTTTTATACAAGAGCAGAGGTCTCTTGACAAGAATCTCAACTACTAGTTTCCAGGCAGTGGGTAATTATCAGGAGAAAAGAATAATACTCATCATCACCTCTTTACAGTCCTGTGACTGCTCATTTGTTTATATACAACAGCATGTAAGTCAAAGACCACAGACATTTGATAGTTGTTTGACAGGTAAGTGCAATTTAGGCACTTATCCACCTGCCTGTTCCTGCTAAATAGCTGATTCCAAACTGCCCCAGAAAGCCCTGGACACACCAGGGGTACTCGCTTTTAAACCATGTGTTCCATTTCTGTTACCCAACACAAAATAAACATTGTTTTCTGCATTCCACTGTGAAAATCATGCCCTTGGAATTCCCCTTCATGTCAGCCAGGAGGAGGCAAGTAGAAAAGCAGTCACCTAAGCTGGTTCCTCCTAAAGGGAAAGTCAGGAGGGGAAAACAATGCACATACAAAACAAGAGGGGTAAAAGGGAAGTGAGTCAGGGTTGCCGGAAAATATTTACTTGCAGATTTGAACACAAAGGAATCTCAAGAATTCCTTGCCTGTGCAGTGGATTTGTTGCTGCAGGCTATTTAAGGTAGTAATCTGCCATATTCATCCTCCAGTCATGTCAGTTCGAGTTACTCCCTCGGGGCCCTGACAGCACAACATCATTTTGCAAAACATGCCCAGCTGTGCAAGGAGGCTACCCCATCTTATGCTCATGTCTAAATCCTTTTCAGGACAGCAAGAGAGATGAGAGAAATTGCTAATGATCTTGAAGCAAGGATGGAAGAAGAAGGAAGCCTGAGCCTCCTAGCTCCATCAAAATTGGTTTGTGGGATCAAGTCACCCAGTTTTGTGTCTCGGTTCTCCCTCCTAAAACCTATCCACATAGTGTAATACGCGTGTGTACGGAAGACTGGAAAACTCTTCCAGAAGACAGCCAGAGTGAAATGTCAGAGCTTGAAAGCAGCAGTGACACATGTCCCAGAGATCATTCAGACTAATATTATTCTTTCAGTAGGTGTGGTGGCAGAGAGGGATCACAATGTTTTCCAAGTGCTGTTCTGTAAACTATGCCAGGCATCTTCAACACAATAATCTCAGGATATGGGATTGACTCAGACTCCTGAATGATAGACAAAGAAGGCAGCAAGACTCTAGGAGTGAAAATGAGCAAGGATAAGATGAATCCCTTCACTGTGCAACTCCTCCTCTTGCATGACTCTTCTCTAGTGGACACATCACCAGCTGAGGATGAGGTTGTGCTGGTTACTCAAAGTGAGAAAGGCCAAAGGCCCTGCACCACAAACACACCTTGCAAGAGAAAGCCACAGCTTCCTTGACCTTCTGCAAACCTGTCAGCCAGTGCTGACAGCTGCAGCCCACAAGGTATCCCCGAGCAGGGCGGGGACCCTGGCGCTGCAAAGTAGCCAAGAGCACCTCAGGTTTAGCCCATCTGCTTGAAAGACCCCTGCTACCAAGAGTCTTCCCCTGCCCCTGGAGATGGTTGAGATCTGTGCTGGGGTATTGCAAGAAGCCACAGTACGATAGCAGCAATACAACTTCAGGACTTCATGCCTGCAATGAAATACTGCTGATCATTAGCAGTGAAAACAGTACAGCTATGAAAAACAGCAATACTCATGTCACTAGTGCTATCCCCAGTTTGGGGCAGGTTGAAGGAGGACATTAATAAAATCATCTTGTATCTTCCATGGTCCTTTAGGTCTATTCCCAAGCAATCCAGGAGTTAAACATTAAAATTATAGTACTTTTAACACCTGAAATATTTTCCATCAGTATCAGAATGTTCAGATAATTTATATATCACAAATATGATTTGGCAGGATTAAATTTGAAAATGATATAGCAAGGATTTGTTAATGAAAGGGAAAACACTTGCAGCATACAACAGACCAACACAAGAAAAGCCTGACTGCTGTGATGAATAATGCATATTGCCTATGGTATTAATAAACCTTGTACTCCAGTTAGATAATATGGAAGAGTAAGGCTAATCTGAATATGGACTGACAGTCTTCCCAATGACATCTAGAAATCTTTGAAACATCTAAAATTTGAATTTGTTAAACCAGAAGTCTTTGCTCAATAAACTTTCAGGAGTATTTTTGTTTCTCTGTGTTCACAGCACACACTGTTTTCATGTGCACACGCAGCGCAAAACACTGCAGGTGATGACCAGAACTGTTCTGCTTTCCAAGAGCCCTCATCCACCTGTCAGCAGCACGCAAGCAATAACATGATGCCTCCCAGTAAATCCCACAATGCACATTCAGTCCTACAGACAGAACTGCAGTGTGACTGTTGTGCTGCCTCTGCTTCTTTCCAACCAGGGTGGCAAAAGTAAGCTCACTGAAGATGAACACTACAACTTTCAAGCTGGGGCTTTTATGGCTCCAATGTAAGAGTACAGTAACTTCACGTGTATAAGGCACACCCTTTTGACTGAAATTGTGGTCGGAACCTGGAAAAGCGCCTTATAATCCGGTGCGCCTTATATATGGACAAAGTTCGGAAATTTGCCAACCCAGAAGTGCAAGCCTGTGGTCACCCCGAGCAGGGCTGTCCGAGCCTGTCTGCCCTGAGCCGAGCCAGTAAACCCCCGCGATTGCGCATGGATCCTCTCTAAAAAAAAAAAAAAAAAAAAAAAAAAAAGGTGCGCCTTATACACTGGTGCGCCTTATATGTGGGCAAAGTATGGAAATCTGTTCACAACCTGGAAGTGTGGCTTATACTCCGGTGCACCTTATAAGGGTGAAATTACTGTAAATGCCTCCATCGGAAAACATTCATTCTAGTTTGGTCTGGTTTTGCTTTTCTTGTAAAATACTCATTTTCTTCTTAGCCCAGAGCTACACACAGTATTAAACATGGATGCCACATTAGAGGCATCGTGTTTTTAGTTGTGTGCACAGTACCCAGAAAGTACAGCAAAATGACTTGCACATACCTGAATAACTGAAGACACAGAAGGATTCATGCACAGGTATCTTGATAACCACTTTTTGTGTCAGTTTATAGAGTCATGGAGCCAATTTTGCAGATAACCCTTGCCAGTGTTTTACACACTAAGGTCTGATCTCGCATAGTCTTTTATTGGGAAAAAAGCCAACAACAAACTAAACCTATAACAAAAAAAATGCCAAACAGGAGAAAAGAAGAGGCCACAAAATCAAACAGTCTCACAATATTCTGGAAGGCCAGGACTTGGCAGAGGGCACTTCCCCCATCTGCCAGTGCACTTAACATGCTACATTTCAGAGCCACTGCATGATCCAATGCCTTCACCATCAGGATGACACCACTCATCAATGCCATTAGCCACGCTCAGAGCTCAGTCAATAACAGACTCACACAGCCATTTCACTGGTCCCCGAGCACGAGATTTCCAGCTGGCAGCCATCCCACACACCCCAGCAAAAACACACCAGGAGATGTCTGACCTGACTGCTGAGTACTGTGTTACTGATGCATCCAGGAGGCATGAGCCTGAAGACATCAATAATGAGGATGCCAAGTGCAGAGCTCTTGCTCAGTTGAGCACATAGCAGCATCTTAGGGAAGGCTTCCTAAGATGCATCATGTCCTGCAGTCAGGCTCAAGGGTTGCTATGGCATTTTAAACTAATTAGAGTGAGAAGTGACTCAAAATTTCTTCCTTATTTTCTTCAATGGAGAAGAGTGCACAAACAGGTGGAGCAACTTTAGCCTGTGTCCTCCTGCATTAGATGAGAAAAAGACAACCACAAAATGCCAGAAACTGATATTTGGGAAGTTTGGAGGAAATCAGGATCAGAACACTTGCTGACATATAGATCTGAGTTACATCAATTATCATGAACTGAATTTCTTTCCTATAGGCTGTTTGCTGAAAGTCAGCAAAGCACTTAATCTAGGCCAGGAAATAATTTAGTTAACATATCATAAAGGATTATAATCTCCCTCCCACCAAAATCAATGACAAAATCCCCACTGACTACAGAATGCAAAAGATGACACCGCAACTCATTTCTGCCAGGAAACCTGCAACCAGATGTCATCAGTCTGGCAGCACTACCCTCCAGCAAGGTCTCTCAGTGTTACTTCTGCCAGGCCCACTACTGCAGGCACCAACAGGATGGTTTCTTTCTCTCCCTAGTACTAGCTAAACTCTCAATTTGGACCAAAATGCCTTTGCACATTAATGATTGATTAAGTCTCTTGAGTACAAGCTTATCTCCACATCTGCCTGTGTCATCCCATGCTGCCCTAACCCATGCCTGACTACAGGCATTATCCCGTCTAAATTCCCTGCTGACGCTTTAAAGGATGCTACTGCTGTCTCAACACAACAACAGGTCCTAGCTGCCATGACATCTCATTTGTCTGGGCAGCAGCAATGCCTGGAAGGATGACTGCCCTGTTTTAGTGAAAGTATGCAAGAAAATCAAGGCCAGCTAAGCAAACTAGTTTTGACACATTAAATCATGCTTGAACTGCGAAAGCAAAGAAAAATAATGTAAAAGCTCTTCTAAAACAAAACCAAACCAACAAAACAAAACAAAACAACAACAACAAAAAACCCAAAACAAAAACCAACCAAGCAAACAAAAAAGCACCTTTACAAATGAAAAAAGAAATAATGTGGGCCAGTCTTGTGCCCAGGAGTGGAGAAAAAGCTTTTATCTGAGCCTGACTGGGTAGGCAGAGAGGGAAAGATTATTTTGCAAGACGGACACCTACCTTTTTCTTCATAGGTCTGTAGCGATTTCCATGCATTTCACTTCTAGAAAGTCTTTTGCTGATCATCTGCTCTGGCAGTGGAAGAGCATCAAGTGCTCGAGCAAAAAGCAGACCCAAAATCAGGTAGGACAAGAAGAGTAAAACCCCATCATCTGTCTGCTTACCCCTTACCAGCACGCTCATGTGCCTACAAATGCCCTGACCAACATTTGACTTTGTACTGGAGGGTCCCATGATTGTTTTTGTGACAGTACTCTGTGAGCCTTTAAGCTATTTTTCCCTCAAATTCCCTGTGCAGGCACTTTGCTCTAGACATTGCAGCCTGCAATTACAACACTCAATCTGCTGCAAGTCAGCCATTGCCAATGCAGGAAATCCCAGCAGCACAGGATCACAGGGCATCTGTGGACCTTGGCAATTATCCATGGCATCTCCCCATCATCCTGGACCTCTTCCTCCCTGCTGTGAATTTCTTCCAGTAATTAACATGCCCAATTGCTTTGGATTTATACTAATAAAACACTGGCTCCTGTCCCAAGGTTTCAACATTGCTGTCACTTCTTGAACCTGTACAGAGCCCCAGCAGTAATGAAATCCACGATCCTAGACTATTACTGTCTGGCTTGCAAGCTATCTAAGAAGTAGTTTGGAGCTGGGAAGCTGCAGCCCACAGGTTGCTTCCTCCAAATTACAAATTAGCACATTCCTCATGCTCTGCAATAATTAAAAAACTTTCTTTCCAGGCAGCTTTCGAAGGCAACACTGTGACCTCTGTCCCCACTGCAATGGGATGACAGACTGTCCAACTTGGTGTAAGCTCTGTAATGCATTATTTGTGGAATTAGTACTGTATCAGAGCAACTCTTCAGCCCACACAGGAGACAGTAATTTCACTTGTGGGGCAACTGTCACTTGGAATTCAACGCAGATCATGTTGGCTCCCTAGACAGGCTCACTTTACTCAAGTAATACCAGTCACATACATGCAGAGAAACTGGTCCGTCTGCTGGGGTAGGGGATGCTTTTTTCTATATATGCAGAGGGTCTGGTACTCAATAATGCTGAGGTTTTGGCAGTGAAATGGACCCTTGGGCAGAGATGGATTCCCTGGCACAGCTGCCACACTAGGCAGAGCCTCTAGTTGATGTGAGAGTCCTGTTCAGAAAATGCACCACCAGGCCAAGTGGTTTTTTGAAAGCAAGCATCTAACTGAGGTACAAAAGCAACCCTTTTGAAATTCCATCTCTAGAGGAATGCTAATTTCATTGTTATTTCCCAATGAATCCACCCGGAGGTGAGTGATCTTAAAAGGGTTTTAGCCTAGTCTAAGAGCATAAAAAGAACACATGAGATTCAAGTACAGCACTGATATCCAAAATCCTGGTTCAGGTTCTAGTCTCTGAATGGCATTGCATAACTCAGTCTCCAGCCCAAGGCTGCAGTTTGTAAAACCAGGAATAGTGACTCTTACTTCATGAAGTGGGTAGTTCAAGATCCGACAGAGGAAAGTCCTTCACATGACGTGGAAGAAGTTTTAATAGTCTGCATTAACTATTTCTTTTCTCACACTGAAACATTTACAGTAATTTCACAATTATAAGCCACACCTGATTATAAGCCGCACCTCCCGGTAGCCGGGTAGACCACGAGATTTGTCCATAGATAAGCTGCACCTGAATATAAGCCCCACTTTTTTTTTTTTTTTTTTTAAGTGAGGATCTATGTGTAAAAAAGTAACAAATTAGTAACAGAATCGCTGCCAGCTGGGTTTGGTGTCAGATGCTCAAGTTGCAACAGTTTTCATAGACCAGTGAAGCCTTTAAATGCAGCCCCAGGCGCCCTCCCCAGCTGGCTCTCACTTCTGGGTTGGCATCTCACTGGGATTTGTCCATAGATAAGCCGCACCTGAATATAAGCTGCACTGCTGGGGTAGGCTGGATTCTTCAATGAAAAAGGTGCGGCTTATATTAGTGAAATTACTGTACTTCTCAAGCAGCAGCAAAACTACCCATAAGCTAGCTAGCCTACCATGAAGACTTGGCTCAGGATATCCCTCCAATTATCACTGCAAGAATGGGTCAGATCTCAAGTCAGCACTACCTCCGGTGCCACACTGGTCAGGCAAACTTGTCAGGGAAGCTGAGCCCACCATGATTACTACCACAGCGGGCTCTACAAGGATTATGAAGATGCAGATGAAAATGTGCTGTTGATGTGCATCCTCTCCCACTCATCCTGCTTCCAGGAGTATAACTGTGGGTGGCATGAGGAGGCATGCAGGCAGGGATAGTCTTGTCTTAATCCCCCTGACCGGGGGATTTGTGCTGATTCTGCCACTTACCTGCAGCTCTTAAAGCCTGAATTTTCAGGAGAAAGGAAGTAGAATTTTTCTTGGCAGTAAATTGATTGACTGTCATATACAGTAAGAAGAAAGTTGTAATCTTAAATCCCAGTTTTTCAAACATCAGCTCTTTTTTATTTTTAAGGACATAAACACAGGTGTATGAAAGGAATAACAGACATCCACAAGCCTGGAATTGCCTATTTTCTCTTGGGATTTTTTTTTTCTCTGATCTGTTTTGTGTACACATTTTGGAGTTTATATAACATCTACCCTTCTGAGTTTGCTCCAGTACTAAAAACCCCTTAATCACTCTGAGGGAAATCAAAAATGGAAGCACATCAGAACCACGTTCAATACAATCTTAAGCCTGTGTTGTTCATACATACAATTCTGTCTATACTAGATTAACTTCTTCAGTGACAGAAAATGAGCAATCTTCCAGCAAAATAAAGGGGTATCACTTTTATCATGAAGAGCAGATTCAACTCTTTCTACAGACATATGTATCGCAGTCTCTTTGCTCTTACTTAATTCTACTGAACACTTACCTTGTAAAAGATACAAGCTTATTCAGCTAAAGAAATAAAATAAAATGTTAGATGTGAATCTGTCCATCCATACAAGGCACAATTGTAGAGCTTTTGTAGAGCTTGGATTCCAACCTCAGGTTTAACCCAGAGCAAGTGAAAATGGTCAAGATGTAAAGCATGGAGAGAGGAAAGCTTATTACTGAAATGTGAACACATCATTAACTACTGATAAGTGTTTCCAAATGAGAAATACAAAATTGAAAACCCAAGTTATGAGCAAAACAAATAGTACCATTTCATTTTAATACCCCATATAAATTAGGTGGAATGAGGGTTCTGAGAAACAGAACCCTTGGCAGACCCTTGGCAGTTCAGGTGGTTGCAGTCACCCTTCTACTATGGGGAGAATGCCCCTAGGCCAGGACATCAAGACAAACATTCCATTGATCACATCAATCATGGGCAAACTACTCAGTTTTACAGAGCCAGCAGCAGCTTCCAGCACTGGGGCAGAGTGGGCAGCTGGGGACAGCCATATCTTAAACCAAGGCAATTAAATTCAATGCATTGCCAACAAGCATTCATGCACTTTATCCTTAGTGTTTCTCCAGAGTCTTAATTGTTTCTAAAAACCACTATTAATAAATGAGCTGTTTCCAAGCCATTCAAAATCGAAAATGGCAATCAGAGGAATCTAACAATAGCATGGCCAGCACTCCTGCAACACCTCTGCCATCCCATAAGTTAGCAAATTCCCTAATCTACCAATGGATACAGTATCTTCAAGAATGATAAAAACCAAACAAAGACACCATTCAAGTAAATACTATTTCGTTTTCTAGGACCAGACTAAAAAGCATGCCCTAAGATCTGTCCCAAAATATCTTATGGCTATGAAGAAAACATGACCTTCAGTTTACATTTCTGAAACTATTTCCAAACCTTATTTTATTTGCACTGCTCAATCTATACTTTGGAATAAAGTACTTCTTAACTGTCCTTCTGAAAGGTGACTGCATAGGACCCAGACTGCAAAGAACAGGAAGATGAAGTTGGTCAGAGTAGCAGCCTAAAAGCATTGCTGCAGAACAAGGTATTCAGTCATTTGGGTTATGAGTATACAAGTTAGTGCAGAAAGTTACAGCTCATTAGTAAAGCATGAAGTATTGCACACAGGTGGGCACTGTGCATCCAATAATAAGGACGGCAAAAATACACACACAAAACAAAACAAAAGGAGTAATATTTAATCAGCCCTGTTGGAATATAATTTTGATCTGTGCAAAACATTTCCCTGCTCTTGTTAATTATTTCAACTGTAGAAGAAAACACCTAAATATATACATGCACACACCTCTCTACAGAATAAGACCCATTCTTCCTCCAGTCACAACTACCTTTTGCATTCAAGTGCCTTTCTTTACATTTGAAAAGAGAATACACACTGTGTGGCCAAAAATTCAGCTACTCTGGCTCTGGCTGAGTTTGTGACTAATTAAAATTAACTAGGTACTTCAGCTCATAATTATATAAACACCTAGCATATACTCCCAGCCAATTTGGTTTTAATCAGAAAAATGCACAAGAAGTATGAATGATGGGCAAAGAACTCCCTGGAGGGGCAACTGTATTTCCAAATTCAGTATTCTCATATACCAAATATTTCCATCAATGTTTTCCTTGCCATGTAATCATCTCCCAGTAGAACAATTAAAAAGAGATTTAATTTTTTTCACCCCTGGACTTTGCTTGCTTTCTACTCCACTACAAAGGTAAAAGCACACTTGCTTTATCCACCTGAGTCCCAGCTGGGAAGTCTCCCACAAGACAGGCAGTATTTAGCAGTATGCTGCCTTTTAGGCATAGGTAATAAGGAGAAGAGAGAGAGAGAGAGAGAGAGAGAGAAAATTCAGCCAGCATGTGGCAAGTTGTGGAATGGACTAAAGAAAAGTTGCCCTCCCTACTGCAGCTACACCAGGTGTAAAAACAGAAACACTGCTCTGGAGAAAAGACAAAGTTTCAAAATAAGGTTACCTGCGCAGCAGCATGTTTCCATTTCTAGAAATAAGGGAATAGGGAAGGCAATGGCTGAGGTGCTGCATTGTGTCACCTGAGAAAACCACACATAATATGCAAATACACAGGATTCTCTTTATTGTGGTGTCAGTTTATCTGCTTTATTCACAAGTCAGGCCTCTGGGATAGCTGCTCTGCAGACTCAAAAACACAAGTCATAAAGCATGGCTCTGCCATCACTACATTTGTAAGTCCTCAGTTGCCTCCCAACGCTCTACAGATGGTGCCTCTGCTCCTTGCCAGCCGAGAGTCACTATCTGTGCTTCCTCGCTCCTGCCCAGCTGTAAATAAACAATTGCCTCTGAATATTCGTCTAGCAGCTGATCAAGGGGATCACTGCTCTGGGAAAGTGGCTTCAAACAGTCTGCACTGATTGCTCCGCTTTTGGAGGAACAGGATTAGCTGTGCTTAATCCCCAATCAGCCAGCAACAAAATCATGCAGTAACTGATTTAGCAGGTAAACTTATAAACTACATAAGCTAGATGTCAATTAGTTTTAATTAAGTCCAAAATAAAAGACCTGTGAACACAAGGTTTTTTCTGCAGCCCTTGTTTTTGGTAAGAAACTAATTTCTCTTGGCAAGAACTCAGCTGAATCACAACACAATTAATGAACAATCAGCAAAAATAAATATGATTTTGTAAATGCCTTGAGGTATGTTCAGCAAAGTTGATTAAGGGAAAAATAAGCAAACAAACATAAATATTGAAGACAGCAGAAGGGCTTGAACATTCTAGAGGTGTTTAACAAAAAAAAAAAAAAAAAAAAAAAAAAAAAAAAAAAATCTCCAGGTATTTTTCCCCACAGGAGCTCCATTCTAAAACCACAAACTATACCCCAATCCATCTTTCCTCCAGCCCTGTTTTCATGTTCTTCCTCTGAAGACAGCAAGTGTAAAGAAAGATATCACTGAGCTTTCCTCCATTATTTTGTCCACCTCTAACATCTGTAACCTTGTCTATACCTTCTAGCTAGCTAAAACCAACTGTACTCCTTTTGATGTCTCCTCAAGCGGCAGCACATACCGATTCTCAGAAAGTAGAGTGTGATGACCTCTTGAAGTCATTACTCACCTTTTCACTTTGGCTCTCCTTCTGTGCAGTTTTTCTTTTCTTCCATTTTTTTCTTTCCTCAAATATTTAATAAATTTGTGCTTCAGCTCTACAGTAATCTGAAAAAAGATCAGGCTCTGCAAAATCAATGACATTTGCAGTTACTAGTCTGTAGCCCACTGGACACTAGCAGGACCTCACCACTGCAAATGTATTTGGCTCTCATTAGCTTAACATGTCAACATCTGCTCTCTTCCAGTTGCATGGGCTCAACTGTCATTAAAGGCATAAAAACAAGTGCTTTTTGCTGCTCACTAAAAACATACTGGGCTGAAGGTGAGGATGAATACAAAGGTAAGTGCCAGAAGGTGCCCTTGTATTAATTTAATTTCCTACACAAACCCCAGTGGTGAGCTCTGCTATTTACAGTAAGCAACTAAAACTGAAATTACAAAAAAACTCACCTATGCCAGTGCAGGAAGAAAGAAAGCAGAGACTGGGTAGATAATTTTTTTGGTCAAACTCATAAATGGGTAAAGGCAGAAATGTCAGTGGCACCAATTTTTACTTTATTTTAGGATCTGTCCCTCACCTTTGGTTGAGTACTGCCTGCTAGCAGGCAAGCTGGCAGAGACCACCATTAGTAGACTTGAAACTGACCAAGCAGACTTTGAAAGTGGGCATTTTCCTCAAGGATCCATTCACAAAGCACCAGCTGAACTGAGGCAAAGCCCCTAATCATCAGTCTTTTAGTGGTACCAAACCACCACTCTGGAAACCAGCATAGAAATTCACAGAGCAACTGCTTTCTTTTCTCTTATTAGCTAGTACAGCAATATATTCTTGTGAATAACGAACATTAACAGTGGTCCTTTACAAACATGTCCTAACACAGTCACAATTTACCTCTAGCTGACCCTAGCAGTTGCTGATAAATGTGCCATGTTGCCAAAAGAGGTGTAAAAATCCAAGTGGTTTGCATTTTTTACAGTAATTACTACCTAGCTGCTATATTAATTGAGAGTGAGCACATTATATTAGGAAATTAGACTATGTCATATTTACAACTTTAGAGTCACCAGTGAGAGAAATTGTTCAGTTGTTACTGTCAGTGCCTTCTCAAAACAGGGACCCTGTTGACAAGATGATGAATTCAGGACATCATTGCCAATTAATGATTTGTAGGCAGAAGGGATTTCAATAGTTCCCATATGCTTTGGAGGATGACTGGGATTTACATCACCTCTAATAAACAAATGTAGTCTGCTCTGTCCAGACATGACACTAGAGATTAGAAAATGTCATCGTTGAAGTAGAAATTTTAATAAAGAAGGCCAGTCTCTTCTGCGTTGAAAATGTTTCCCAAAGCATGATCATGAGAAACTTGCTTACTACGTGAAACAACTGGAAGACCACTTGCAAGATGCACCCAAGTGACTCACAAACCAAAGGTCAGAAGTTATTTAGGTGTTTGTGAAAGATACACAGCTGAGTGCCAAAACCATCATTATGTCAGCCAGGAGCATGAAGTGCATTTCCTTAGCATCAATCAGACTGAAAAAAAGTTCAGCATTTACAAATACATAGGACCTTTCTTGGTGTTACTTCCTCTGCTTAGGGATGCAAAGTTTAACTTCACTATCCTAGAAGACAATCTCGTCTTTGTGAATGTAACAATAATCAAACCAGAAAGCATTTTACTCACAAGGGATACTGACATGAACTCCTGTACATGCTGAATACAGACCTCCTGAACTACCTAAGGGTGAATGCTTCCTATCAACAGAGCATCTTGGAGCCAATCTACAGGGAATGCTTGGCACAATGACCTGGGTTAAACAGTACATACAAACGGGGACCTCAAACAGAATTTGCCAGAGGCACTCAAGTCCCATTGATTTGGTGATGGAATTCAGGACTATCCCACAAAAACAACTGCTGGTTGTAACACCTCTAGAGCAATAAAATGATAAAAATCCTGTTGAGGGTTCAGGCTGTAGATAAAATAAAGAGCAGTTTATGTGGATATACCTTTGGAACAGGGCAGGGATACACCACCATAAAGCTACTTTACACTTCCTAATTATGATCACAGGCCTACCCAGCACAGTCATAAATTGAGAGGCCACATACTATCTTCTTGATTAAGCAAAACAAATTTAAAAAAAACTCAACCTGCACCCAAAAATGGAAAGCATAACCTTTAATCACTAAGGTCCTCTCAAAGCACATCCCAGATTGCTATCTCAACACTGCCAGAGAAGCAACCCCTCTACAGGCAGGGCAGCTTCTTCAATGATAGTCCCAGGTTTCTGGTTTAAATCTGTAGCTGTTCGGGTTTGGTGGTTAGCTTCAGAGTTGGTTTTTTTAAATAGTGTTTTGATTTGGGGTTTTTGTTTGTTTCCTTTTTGTGAGACCTCTAAGAGTGCTTTGAGAAATGCAGCATCAGAAGACAGGACTTGAAAGGTGACTAACAGAGGACTCCTTTCTGCCAAAAATTCTTACAGGTGGATTGACCTCAGTGTCAAGACCTAGCACCAAACCAGTGTCTTGTCAGTTTGTGGCATGGTATTTTCTGCCATAATTAAGCAAAATCCTGCTGATCTATCGATCAACCTCCCTCATCTGTGGCAGTCTATATTTCCTCAACTGGGGATAATATTGATCTTAGCTCCCCCCTTGTACAGTATCAAACATCTAGTCAGGTTCTTCTTCCCCCCTAAAAGGAGAAATATCTTTATTAGCACAGGAAAAGCAAAACCAAAACACATTTTGCTTTATTGACTACATCTACAGAAAAAGGACACTATTCTGGTAAAAAAATCTCACTCCACATGCTGTTTAGTAGAGCCTTCTCCAAGACAAACATTCATCTCAAACATTACATTTTTCTCTCCTTCTCAACCTTTGAAGAGACTTGAACTAACTTCAGGGTCACAAGCATGTGACTGAGGACTAAAGGATCAAGGTCACAGTTTGTTGTGGATATACACTCATCTATTCTTTGTACCACACTACAATACCAATAATGAGTGTCTGGAGTGAGATGAAGACAAAATGCAACGAAGACTTCAGATGAAGTGGAATTCTTCTGCTGTCCCCACAGTATGTATTACTATCCATTATTAAGTAGCTGCAAAGACAAGCCAATTAAGATGGGACTGATAACCAATATATATTAATTTTTCAAAAAGCAAGCTATATTGAAAACTTTATTTGTTTACCCTTCTATTAGTTTTAGGCTACCTGTTACATATTTGCAACAGAAGGGCAAGTTTTATAAACAAGCATGTAATACAGCAAACCATAAAATGAGATTATACACTCAGAGTATATTGTTGTCTTTGTTAAGTGTTCTTTTTAAGGTCTTGAGCTTTAGATACCCTAGATCTCAGGCCTCTGATGATTCAGGGGACCTATCCTGACCAGCAACTTGGGAACCTCAGCCATGGGAGAACTTCAGCATATATGGAAGCATTTTTTTTAGTGGGGCTTCCAGTTTAACTCTGAACAGCTGAGCGGCTTTATATAAAATTATTTACCAGAGAGGAAAATCAATCAACTCACACCACATCAAATACCAAGCTCCCCCATAGAGTGATAGACAGAAAAACACACTCCTTCACATACAAAACCAAAAGGCATCCTCTATAGAGAAATTAACTTCAAAAATCCCCTGGCACAGTCCAGAAAATAATAAAAACCAGACTTCTAAGACTCATAAGGAAACCCTGATACTAAAGAAAAATAACATAAATCTCTAAATAACAGATAAGTCTAATTGCCTCATGGACCCAATAGTACAGGGCTCCAAAAGTAACAGTAGAATGCTAGATGCTCCTTGTTGGCAGCTGTGTAAGCATCAGAATCACTTGCATATAGGTGTCAACTGCCATGATATCCAGCCCAGAGCTCTGTCTTCCTGCTGTAACACTTACTCAAAGGACCTCAGTGGAAGTGAGAACCTGAACCCACACTGTCAACCCAACCAGGCACAAAAAACATGAAAGAGAAGAAAGCCCAGACTGCACATCACCTTGGACGCTCAGCACAGCACCCTCCCTGTAAACACTTACCTTGGCAGGTGTTGTTCTTCTCCTCATACCCTGCCTTGCACAAGCACTTCCCGATGGGCACCAGCCATTCCCCCTCTGCACTGCAGTGCATCTTCGGTGCCTCTTCTGTCACTGAGTGGTTGATACAGACACCTGACACCTCCAGGAGCTGCGAGGAATCTGCACCCGTGATGGTATCAGGGAAGCGGGCCAGGTTACGGATAACTGATGGGCATTTCTTGTAGTACACACGCACGGAGACCAGGGCTATGCAGGCACCCACATCCTGGAAAGCGAGGTAAAATCCCTTTTTTGTTAGGGGCCCAACATCTCTCACTTCTGTGTTGAGCTTCATTACTCTGTCTCCAAGGTCTAACTCTGTGAAGCTCTCATCAGCAGCAATGGTATCAATCTTGATGTACTGGTTTTCTTTGATGTTCCTCCCATCTTCATAATCTGATTCAAAGTAATACATATTAAAAGTCTCCTTGCAGGTCCCAAGTCCTCCTGGAAGGCTGTTACAGTCCCTCAGGGTGAATTTGAGCTCAATGAAGATGCGGGATGCCCCTTCATTAGAGATCCAGCTGGTCAGAAGCCAGTTGTTCTGATTCTGTTCCATTACCTTGCATACTTGGTATGTGTGTATTGGAGCGTAGTTTTCATCCACCTCACCAATTTCTTCCCACTGTAAAAAAGGAAAAATATGTTTTAAAACTGTCATAATCATGCAAATTCTTAGCTTTCCCATCTAAGAGCACCTTGGGCTTCAGAACTCAGGACTTTCAGGGGGAAAAATATTTTAATTGCCAAGCTTTCTGTACTAGAGGCTTGATACATTCCAGGTAAAGTCAGACAAGTGATCCTTTATAAAGAGAAAACGATGCCAGTTAAAATCCTTTTTTAGACAGTTCAAAAGTGGGAAAATATTTTGCTGAGTTTGTCCACTAGTATTCAGTTAGGAAACAAAACAAAAGCAGATGGGGCCTTTTCCATGAGCTTTTCAATGCATCCAGAGTTCATCCATCCCCCTGCCCCCAGGCTCCTTTCTACCATATCCTCAAATCACTGTCCCACATAACAAAAAACACGCTTCTACAAGCTATTCTCCCCCACCAAAAAAAATCAGAAAATCATTGGAGTGATACAGTAAATAAATGGGCCTTTGCTCTCCCCAAGTGCGCTAGTCAGAGTAATTCTTGCTCATGCAAAAAAAAGATTACTTCCAATACAGAGACAGGGATCTGCAAATCTTGAGTTTTTCATGTACTGCACAGGTTTTTAAGCAGAGCTCCAGGCAACATTTTGCAGTTCTTTATGGGAATTGCAGCAACTATCTGTTCATTTTATTTTAGCCATGCTCTGAAGGGCATCACCGGGAAGAAATGCTTTTTCCTGATGCAGCTCAGAGTCAGTAGCATCACAACTGTGCCTACAATAGATACACATTAGCATTTTCTCTCTGCTTTTGACAACCACATTGCTGCATTAAGAGATTAGATTAAGCACCTAAGTGCAGTAAAGAACCCAGGAAAGCCCAGGAGAGTGTTGGTTGCAGTTCTGTTCCCTTCTGCTTTTGACCCATTCATCTGCAAGAGCTTAATTCCCCTCCATCCTCTGCTCCACACACATGGCCACAGCTGTGGATGCAGCACAAAGGAAACACACAGAGCATAATTCAAAGGTACTCTCATTTCAAGCTGCATGTCTTCTAAGGGCCAAGGGCTACTTTTTTCCCTTGGAAATACAGCCTGAGATAAAGTTGAGAGTGTTCCCAGCCCAGATGCCATTATGGAAAAAAGATCAGGCAGAGCCAAGGTAGAGCACCCTCAGAGTCAATGTAACAACGAAGATTTTTTTAAACAAAATGTTGTTCTTACATTTTAACTTAAAACAGCAGCACAAATGACATGAGAACAGAACCTGATAGTACAGTCCAAAATGAATTATAAATACCACCATTAGAAAAACATTTCTTCTCCTCCCTAACCTGGGATGTGAAAGTGGGGACTTGTGGAGGAAGACAGGCCCACTGTGATGTGTAGAGTTTGTCTGCACCACCAGTCTTCCAAGTAAGGAACCTAACGCATTTTTGCCATGGCAAGCAGTATTTTAATTTCTAACCTTTTTTTTGTGTCTCTGGGCTCAAACAGACCACGACTCTACTGTGATTAAGATGTACTTGCCAGTGGGCAGCATCACAGAATTGGCCAAAGATATGTCTGCAGTGAAAGCCAGGCAGATCTGTGCAGGATTCACGCCTGTTTAGGAGAAGCAGTTCACTAGGAGAGGCACTGAGAAAAGATACAAATAAAGTATGCAACATCAAATAATTTAGCAGCTAGATTTTCTATGTTCCAGTAAATAGGGAAGCTTTCATATATGAAATTAATAGCAGAAAAACACCATTCTTCAATTAGCATGGTTAATTTAAATGATAAGTTTACTGCACACACATACTTCCAAGTGAATCTGTCTAACGTACCAGTTTCAGCTAGGATAGAGTCAACCCTCTTCACAGTAGCTCCTCTGGGGCTACCTTTGGAATTGTGCTAGAGACACTGTTGATGATACAGAGATGTTTCCCTGACTATTAAGCAGCACTTATACTAGTCAAGGCCTTTTCTGCCTCAGCCCATCCCACCAGCGAGGAGCACAAGAAGTGGGGACAGCTGATCCCACATGGCCCAAGAGATATTCCAGACAACATGGTGTCATGCTCAGGACATAAAACTGGGGCAAGAAGAAAGAACTGGGGACAGGAAGAATCATGGCATTCACTTTTGCAAATCATGGCTTTTCCAAGCCATTCTATGTGAGGAAGCCCTACTTTCATGTGGATAGCTGAACACCTGCCTGCCCATGGGAACTGGTTTTTCCAAGGAATTTCTTTGTTTATTTTGCTTGTGTGTGGGGCTTTTGCTTTACCTATTTTAGTGTCTTTATCTCAACCCATGAGTTTTCTCACTTTTACCCTTCTGATTTCTTACTCATTCACTGCTTTTGCTTTACCTATTTTAGCGTCTTTATCTCAACTCGTGAGCTTTCTCACTTTAGCCTTCTGATTTCTCACTCATTTCATTGCGGGGGAAGTGAACACGTGGCTGTGTGGCGCTTAGCTTCCAGCTGGGGTTAAACCACAATGATCCTTTTTGATGGCCAGTGTGGGGGTGGAATGGTTTAAGATAATGACAGACTTGATTTGAATGTGCTAGATTGAATTTATAGCTTGAATTTATATTGAATTTATATTATTGTTTAGCTATTCACTGACTGGCTCCTGGGCTTGCCATGGGGCTTGACTGCCTCACTGCACACTAAAGCCTGGTGCTTGTTAGCAGCTGCTCCTTGGTTCTGCTGTTTGCTTGAACTACTGACCATCTTCTTCTACTGGGCCTGAGAACATCTTGATGTCAGCAGTGACAAAACATCGTGCTGGCAAATGCCAAGGCCATCACTGACATTTCTGTGATGCTACACTGGATATGCTGGAACAGCAGTATGAACACAAGTTGATGGGAATATGACCTGGGGATTAGTCCACATGCGAGAACAGCCCCAAGCAGCTGTAGATAAATTCATGCTGGAGCAGGTGCATCTCAGACATCTGTGGTTGTGTCAGTGTTGCAGCAGGTACACCCCCTGAAGTGACTGTGGCACACAGATAAGGTTCCACTTGGAGCAGGTAAAATCCTAAGGGACTGAAGTCTGTGGCTAAGTCCAAAAGAGGAGCAGGGGCAAGGTGAGGAGTTCACTGCAATATTACCCCAAATGGTCTGGTCTAAAGAGAACCTGGAGAGAGACTGTTCTGAAAATACCACCCTGCTTACCTGGAAATGGCTGAACACTAGCCAGCCCATGGGAGTGGTAAATTAATTCCTTGGTTTGCTTTGCTTTGCTTGTTCATGCAGGTTTTACTTTATCTATTTTGGTATTTTTATCTCAATTCATGAGTTCTCACTTTTACCTTTCTGATTTTCTCACTCACTGGTGGGAAGTGAGAGAGAGACTGTGTGGTGCTTAGCTGCTGGCTGGGTTCAAAGCATAACACTATATAAAATTCCTATTTTTATAAAGGTGGTGGTTATTCTCCAGTTGATGAAAAGGGAGAGTAACCCTCCACTTCCACCAGCCCACAGGAACGTCCCTGCCAAACCAGCCCAGTGGACAGATGGTCACACCCCAATATAGCCCAGGAAAGTCATAATGACTTTAACTTTGCCTTTTCTGGCTGAAGGTCAGAGGACAACTCAAACAACGGCTCATATCAACAAGCATACATGAAGAAGTGTTAACTTCCAGCAGGAAGTGGTGCAAAGCATTTCAGGACTGGAAATTGCTCAGACCAGTTTTATCACATGGAGATGTTTATGGATGGCCACATGGTACACACTATAACTCCGTACAACATTTAGAGAGCATTAATGTATATTTCTTTCACAGAATTGTCATTTACAATGACTGTGATGTTGCAGTAATATTATTAGTGACCTAACTTGAAGTCATGCTGAAAAACATCATTTGACTTTTTTCATATTTGCTAGGTCAATTTTCAAGGACCCAACCATGATGTTCCCCAGCTATGCACTTAAGCTCATTTCCACTGCTGCTCCAGGAGTTGTGCTTTTGGGGGTGAGTACAAAGTTCATTTGTTGAAAAACTAAGTGCAGTGATTCTAATGGTTGCCTTCATGCACTGAGAGCTCTAAACACCATGAGGAGAAATGTCCAAGCATAAATACATCAATGAACTCAACTAGAGTCTAATCTCAGCTGCAAGAAATGGCACACAGACCAACATCTCAGGCTTCAGGATGTGCTGCACTTCCAGTACTGCCCCCCAGATCAGAGCAAATCCTGTCATCACCACCTGCCATCAAACCTAAAGCAATCATCAGAGCATGAGAAAAAGGAGGTGCTAATGAGCTAAGGCTGCTTATCTCTGTATAATCCCCAAGGGAAAGTCAGCCAGATTTTATCAGAGCAGCCAGTATTGTGCATAATCTCTGCTCTGTCATTTAATCTTCTTCTCTCCTGTGTGCATGTAGCACTACACCATTTTGTTCTTTCTCTTCAGCTGGATCCGGCTCCCCTCAGAGACTGCAGGCAAGCTACTGCCCTTCTGCTTTTACATCCCTCCACAAGATGGAGATCGCAGTAAGAGCCCCTGCACCTTCTGCCTGGTCCCAGCTTCCTAATCACTACAGATCTCAGAGAAGTATTTCAGCCAACAAAGAAATACAAACCAGAGGACGAAATGCTGTGTGTTAGAGTTAATGAAAAGGAAAACTCAGCACATTAAAGAGACAGCATCTAGATGAAAGTTATTGACATTAAAAAAAAATTAAGTACAACTGAAAAATTGTGTAATGTTATAATTCCTCTCTGCAGCACATATGTTTTGAGATTTAAATCAACCCCATCTGCAGGATTAAAACAAAAATGCAACCATTAATTTGGTGGTAAATGTTTTCTCTACATTTTTATAGCCCTAAGAAGGAAAACACAAATGCATTTCAATGGCCTGATGTTAAATCATTTATAGAAGACCTATTTCTGAATCAGAAACTGCTGGCAAGTAAAAATGCAGCTCCATCAATAGGAAGCACACAGTTCATACAGGCCGTCTGTAGAAAGGCCAAAGACATCACACATCTTAGAAATCATGCAAAAGTTAAAAAAACATTCAGTGGAGAATCCTTGGGTTAAATGGACAATTTTAAAACACATTCACCAGCTGTCTGCTACTCAGGCTTGTTTGTAATCTTGGAGATTCCAGGAGTGCAATTTGTTTTCACATCACAGCAAAAGGCTGCTGCCCCAAACCCAAATACTGTCAGCTGGGATGAAAATTTCAGAGCTTTTGTTTATTTGGTTTTGAGGGGATGGGGGGGTTGCAGTACAAGTTTTTGTTACTGGTCTTCACTAACTCATTCACTTTCTTTAGCATCTACTAAAGGCAGTACAGACACTCAGCATTGCTCCTAATTCCACACATCCTTGCACAGCTGAAAAAGAAATTAGGCATTTAGCAAAATCTTAGATCCCTTAAGAGGGAAAGGAAGCTTATGAGCGTTAAACAAGGTGTTTCTAAGACATACCTGAAACCTTCCCAGCAGGACTCCCTTACTCCAAGGGCTGTCAATCTGCATCTCTTCCCACTACAGATTTCACAGGCTCCATGGTATGAGAAGCCTCATCCTCTCCTATTTAATTTTTCCACCCCACCACACAGAGCTCTGCAACACATGCTTGTTAACTCAGGTATCTGCTGGCACAAAGATGTAAAATTAGAAAAGGGTTTACATGTTTTACCTTTTTTCCTTTTGGAAAAAAGCAAGCCTGGCATGGATTTCTTATCTCAAGCTTTAATGGGTGAAAGCATCATCAGAGAAATGCTCTATGTGCTTTGTCCACAGAAAGGCAATTTTACCTCAAAATACTGCTGTCAGGGCCACCACAAGCACATAATGGTGCAGAAGAGAGTGTGGCTTGGTGCTATGTAATCCCTATGCCAAGTCAAAAGGGGACACCTGATGCCCTTCCAGAAGGGCAAACCAGCCTTGTATTCATCTCAGTACTATTTATCCTGCCTTTCATCCTGGTAATATTTGGGCAGACACTTCGATTTCCTTTTATGCAGCTGATGTTAAGACCTGGCTGCCAATCAATAGCCTCCAGCTTAGCTCCCTCACAAACGTTCCCTCCCGCTACTCAACTTTATCTTGCAACCTGCTTCTTCCCTCCCATCACAAAACCCAAAAACTTGTGGGTTTGGTTTTTTTAGCTGCCTGCTGGTTTCCACTTGCTATCTTATTACACAGTTTTAGCAAACAAACAGCAGGCTCTCTGTGCAGTTTCACTGACTTCAGTGAGGTCATGTAAGGCTAAATCTCTAGTGAAAGCCAGGCAGAGCACCACACATCTTTTCTTCTGCACTGCAGAAGGTTTTGCAGGGCTGTGCTAGTTGTAAAATATGGATGACTTTGTCACTATCTTTCCTATTGGAAAACAGCACTTACAAACAGGCCAGTCACGAGATTCAGGGACTTCAAATCCTACTACCAAATACTGCCAGTGTTATCAACAGAAGCTGTGATATGTGGCATTGCTCAGATTTTCAGCTTGGGAGCTGTATGATTAAGCAAAAGTCTGATTTTGCTGGCGATGTTTCAGTCTTCATTAAATGGGTTTTGCTTGCTCAAAGAACAAGAACACAAAATAAATAGCACACAAAAGGACATGTTACTTTTAGCTCACTCTACAGCGAACCTCAGGATTGGCAAGAGCAATCCAGCTTTGTCTTGAACACTGGCATTGGAAAGAGCCAGTGACCTACTGATCATGGCAGAGTCAACCAGCACCTGGATGGGACACTTTAGAAGACTGGCTCTCCCTCACAGCAAGGGACAATGATCCAAACTACTCTCAAGTAGTAGAAAAATGCAGTAACCTGGAACAATGTTGCATGTTTATTTGCAAACTGTCCTGGTGTAGGGCAAATTTGGGAGAAAACCTCCAAAGCCCACCCCCCCCCACAGGAAACAAACCCAAGTGGCCCCTCCCTCAACTAGCTCGGGAAGAAATTTCCTCAGAGAGAAGTGGAAAAACCCTGTTTATTCGACAGGCAAAGCACTGCCCAGCACAAAAAACCAATACCGAACAATGAAACCTCTTGCTGTTCTGAAGAGATGATACATTCAGAAAGTCTCTCTCCTGTTGGTGGTAGCTAGCTCAGGCTGTTATCAATTCCTTCAGTGCTGGAAAATGCCACTGCCCAGGCCAGGCTCCATTGGGCCACAGGTGCAAACTCCTGGTGCTTCCCCTGGGTTCCCAGTCCAGAGCAGGTTCAAATAACTCCAGGAAAAAAAGATGAAGAAAAACTGTCCGGGGAACTTCTCTGCTTCAGTCAGTCAAAAACTCAATAAAAGCAAAGAAGAGCAGCCCAGCACAACGACAGTCCAGGAGACGAAGTAACAGAACTCCTACCTCTGTGTTTTGAAAAAGAACTGCCTCAGACATCCCACGGTTTCTCCTTCCCCCCATTTCACTCTCAAAGCCAGCCTTAAAGGTACAAAACTTATTTCTAGGCTAAACAGACAAATGCGGATATAATTCAGCATGACAAAGTCACCCCAGGACACAAGCCTGCTCTTCCCAATGGATGAGCTTTGAGAGGAGCAGAGCTGAGACATCAAAATAGTCTTGTCCAGCTTTTTCCATCAGTACCAGGTCACTGGACTCTGCGTAAAACAGCACTCTTGGGCAACAATTTTTAAGAATTTGTGCCAGGGTAGCCACACAGGTTTGAAACTCAAATTCTGCTTTGAGGCAGGGTGCCTGCTCACTGGGACAGCTCAGCAGCTTCTGCCCTCCTGCCCTGCACCAAGAGGTGGAAGGACACCAACTAGAGCCATGAAACTTTTCCCAGTAAATCACAGATTTGAAATACAAATAATCAGGAAGCCAAAGCAATTCACGTACTTGGATCAAGTTAGGAAAGAAATGGAGAGAACAAAAAAAATCTAGTAGAAGGGAAAGTTATTTTTAAAATAGTTATTTTGAGAGCCTCACAAACCATGTCTTTACCATCTTTTCTTCTTGGGTTTAAACAAAATAGAGGGCAGATTAAAAAATTATGAAAAAAACTGTTCCACAGCGATACAAATTACTTCTTTTAGCCTAAAACACACTGTTTTAAATTTCAGCTACCAAGCAACAAAAAATTTATTACTTCTGCACACTTCTCCAATCCAACATCCATTTTTATAATGCAATAGGTGAAGCTATTTTTACATATTCTTAGTCTGGTTTTAGATGCTTTGGAGCTTGTTTTCAAGGCAGGATCCAGTGTCAAAAAGAAACTGCAGTGAGTTCAATGCAAACAACATTTGGCAAGAGTTTACTAAAACCTTTAAATACCAGAAGCAGTTGCAACTGCCTGGGATCTTACTATTTCCATGCATCTGACAGTGCCCCCATTTGAGGCTAAGCCTCCTTTGGATAGAAATTTTACAACTGAGACATATTCCTACTGACAGCAATTACTAGTTAAGCAAAACATAATGGATAACAGAGGATAGAAAGCATCTGAATTATCTCCCTACTCAGGGGGAAAGCTGAATTTCTGAAGGAGGAACTTTTCTGGTAGCTTGACACATTCCCAATTTCTCCAACCAGGAAAATAAAACAAAAATAAGAACACTACAATTTTTGGGCTACTCTTCTTATTTTACTACTGGATTGCAGTTTCCTGCTGTTTCTTACAATGCCACTCTGGTCTCTAAGCTGCATAGTCTGGTTAACACACAGCTTCAGAATATTCTGAGATTTAATTACAGTAATTTCTCACATATAAGGCGCACCTTTTTGACTGAAGTTTTGATCAAAACTCAGAAGTGCACCTTATATAAGGACAAAGTTTGGAAATTTGCCAACCCAGAAGTGCGAGCCATGGGGCGAGGCTGGAAGCTGCGCAGGGCAGGGCAGGGCAGGGCAGGGGTGGCCAGCAGCTGCACGGAGCAGGGTGGGGGCCGGCAGCCACACGCGGCGGGGATCCTCGCTGCAAAAAAAGTGTGTGTCTTATATGTCGGTGCACCTTATATATGGACAGAGTACGGCGGCTTGTCAGCAACCCGTAAGTGCGCCTTATACTCTGGTGTGCCTTATAAATGTGACATTACTGTAGCTGAAGTAAATATGCGTTTCCTCACTCATTACTGGAGATTTCCCAGCAAGAAGCTAAGGATCATTTTTCATATACTAAAGTGTAAGTGGGGGAAGTAAATAGCAAAGAGGTACGAACTGGAAATTTAAAGCATGATTTAGAGATGTGCCACATCAGACTACTGAGTATCTTTTCTCCATTTCTGTATTAGCCAAACACATATTCCCTAGCCCATGTGTGATACTTGCCTAGCAGATAGCAAACTTAGAAAGTCACTTGCATTACCACCCCCTCACCTCAGCAGAATTACAGGAACCACTAGACATGCTTCTGAATGACCCCTTGCAATACGTGGGCAGCAAAAATGCAAAGAGGAGAAAAAGGGCCTTGCTTCATGTCAAAGGCTACTCCCCACTACATCAAGAGTCAACAAGACTCAATTTCACTTAGTGCCAAGGTTTCACATTTGGCTTTGCACTCTGACAAAGGACAGGAGAGGGAATAGCAAAGATGGGGAGATAGCTGATGTTTCATCTCCACTATAAAAAAACTACACTGAAAATGAGCTGGGTGAATGTTCACAGCACCATCAAGCTCCATCCTAACTCCACCACTGCCAATGGCACATTCCAATATTTAGAACAGCTCAGCAGACATCAGCTTTAAAAAAAGGCAATTTTTAGAACTGAGAGCTTAAGCATCTGAGTGGATACTTTGGTATCTTACAGTGTTTTGGATATTTTTAATTCCACCAGGTCAACCTTTCATCATCCTGTGTGCAATCCTCTCTCCTATGTGAGAAAAATTCTCACATAGTCACACTGATCAGAGCTGAGCGAAAACACCAAACAGGAGAGTCTGATGCTGAAAGTATGAGACAAAGCATGACTGCTCCCCTCAAGAAGAGCTATGTGTGAAGACATTATCAGCCACAGAGAACTTAATAATCATCAGCTCCTGTTGTGTTAACATTAGACTTTGAATAATTTTTCAATATTCTTTCTTTATTTGTAGCATGCAAGTAAGGTTTACTGTCACGCCTTCCATTTCTGCAGTAGGCTGTGCAGAAGACTTCTGAGTGAAGCTCCGTATAATGCTAAAGTGTTGACAATTCCTGGATTGTTCTGCACCACTAACTAGCTGAGAAACAATGCAGATTTCTGGAAAGCTGTGATTGCATCTCAAAACAAAGCAGCAATTTGGTTACACAAAGTACCACCCAATAAAACGGGCAAGAAAGAACAATTAAAACCTTAAAAATTATTTTCAGTACGTGCTTATGAAATGTATTATCTGTTCAGAAACTTGCACAATTCAAGCTGTTGAGAAATGGAGAAACATCAGGACAAAGTCACCTAGACTTTTCAGTCTGCACACCAAGATACATGGGAAAAAATGAAAGTGGGACTGAAGTTTAGCTCAGACTTTGATAATTTGCATGATCAGTCAAAGATGTCAGCACCAGAATCCAAATGGAATGAGAACCCAGCTGGAGGCTAGCAGAGCTGAAATGAAAAGGAGCACCAGACCCTCTTCGGCATGCCTAATCAGGGACTGTTCCTTCCTAGAACAAAGCAATGTGCTATATAGAAACCCCACCTCCTCTCCCACAGGTTTATTTTTTTTAAAGGTTTGAAATTCTCTGTACATCTGAATTAAAACATCCATTTCAAATCACAGTCCAGCAATTGAGGGAAAGAAAATGAAGATGAGAGTGAAAGAAACACAATACCATTAAATCATTTTTTACTGCTTAATGTTACCTTCATTGGAGAGAAATTCAACAAAGGCCAGAACAAACAGTATTGATACCACATGGTTTAACACTAGAAGGCTGATGGAGCCAGATTTTCAAAAGGACTCAGAGCAGGACATACATTTTAGATTTATAACCAAATTCTTGGATTTTCAAAGCTTTTGGGATATTAGTCATATTACTCATTGTCTGATGATACCAAGAGGTCCACAGAACAACTTAGAAAAGCAGGAAGAAAGGAAGTTTTCCTTGTTACTTTAATGTTGTCCTAATATTTAAATAAATCAAAATCTATGTAGTGATTCTGTTTACTACAGCTGAAATAACACAAAGCATTTGGCTTCTTTTTAATGCATGGAACAGAAAAAAATTGCAAAAACCAAACTAAATTCCTAATCTTTATCATTGTCATTCACTTTTTATAATTTCTTGAGAGTACACATTTAAGAGTACACATTTTAAGAGTAAAAGAGAAAAAAGACTTGATCTAAAAGTGCATTTAACAAAAATAAATCAGATTAAACTTCTTGGTTTTCCCGTATTTCAGGCAAAGTGATACAATTATCCACGTGCTGCACTGGCAAAGCCTAACCTCTCAGGTCTACAGCAAATTCGACTAGATTACAGACAGCCCATACGCTGTATCAGACTATCAGACCCTCCAGCAAATGCATTATTTTGCCACTGCTCCCTGGTCTCTAATCTACCCAAAGCTTTTCACAGAGATAATATTACATTCATGGCTTAGGCCTTGACAACTGCACCCATAAATCAATTTTAAACCTCGCATTAATAATCTTTCTGTAATCAGTGGCTATTCAGCACAAATTTACATCTCATTTCTGTTGGCCAAACAGCCACATTAGAGCTTTGAAGCTTATTCAGGCTTAAATGATTATATTCTCCTAATAAACACTGAAGTCCTCTCAGTCCAGCTGCTGTGAGCGGCTTTAATGACATGCCGTAGTAGCAGGGGCAATCTGAAGCCAGCCTTGTGTGATGCTACAAGCAGCAGCCCCTTGCCAAACAGATTTTCTGCATTTCCAATATTCTCAGAAGCCATGAGAAGGCTGCTCTCCCTGTGCAGACCCTCCTACAGGAATTGGCGTGCACAGCACACACACATGACATCAAATTTATTGCACCTCCCCTTAACATCTCCATTTGCCACCTCTTGAATACAAGGGGCTACGAGGAAAATATCCAAAACCAGATTTACTGATTCCCCACATGCTGAGCATCTTAGCTTACTTTGGGTTTGGTGACAGTTCTGTTGAATCTGAACTGTCTACAAAACCCACTTTTCTCACTTGTCAGACAGCTTTAACTTTGTTTCACAGCACCACCAAACTGTACCTTAGCATGTTTTTCTTTGATCACCTCAGAATTAAGTATTACATTTTTAATATCTGACTGCAGTCTTTTTCCTTGTTTTTTGTGTGATAAAGATTATCACTCAGGATTACACTAAGCAGCTAAAATATGATCAGTTCAGGGTAGATTTTGCATGTACTTGCCTGCAATCCCTATAGTGAACAATCTATTCTGATTGAACAATGAATAATTATTTAATTAAGGAACCTTGGCAGGCCTACATTATTAAACCTGCGTAAAAAACCTGACATTGATTGTATATTCACTTTCAGTTAAGGTCTGAATCTGTATCCTAAGATCTAAAAACGAATGAACAGAATGAGTTTATAATAACTATTGTTAAGTACTTACCCCATTATAGGTAATGAATTATACATGTGGATGCCTGGTATGCTTATTCCACAACATAATGAAACTTTTAGTTACATTTTATTCTATGGGATTTAATTTCCATTGTGTCAGGTTTATGTTACTATTTAAATAAGGCACCAGAATTGCACAGATGTAAATCTGCTGGACAAAGATGCAACCTGGAACTCAATGTTTCTTTTAATCTGGAATTGAAGAAACACAGATGTGCTCAATTGTTTGTGACAGATGTCCTATATCCTAATCATTTCACAAAGAATACATTTCATACCTGCAACCTTCACACTTTCTTGGTATCTGATAAGCACTGAAGCATCGCTTGAATGTCAACATGCTGTGGCCAGGAAAGCAAATACAATAATATACTAAATCCTCAGCTGAGATGTCTGCAATGCAAAATAAATGCTGTTTCGGCAATCAGCTGTGATAATGCAAAGTCTAGGAAAGCTGCTTAAGTTTTCAGGCAAAACTGAAAAAACTAAAATTATTTTTTTAACCAAGAGGTAAACCATGGCTTAAATTGATAATATTGATGGCAATACTGCAACACATAAGCAGATAGAAAAATTTTGTAATTAGCTTGCTTTTTGCCTAACAAAAGAATTGAAATTGAATGCTTTTGAAGAGGAGGCAAGGTAACTTTGTTATTGGAGGGCCACAGTGAGAACTTGCTACAGGAGTCAAACCACCATTCAGAACTTTTAAGGGGGATCCAAGGAAGTTTCAGAAGAACATATCTGATCAGGTAGCCAAACCGATGACAAGCCACATATATTTGTCATGTGAGTACAGTGGGTTAAAGCCAGCACCAACATGCCTATGCCATGTGGGAGTAGAGAGTGGATATATAAATAAGGTTCGTGTATATTGCCCTCACCAGTAAGACTCTCTTCCAGACCCAAATCCCTGAGGCAGAGAGGCAGAAGAACACAGAAATGCTGAAGACAGCTCCTTAAAGAACAAACTATCAAAAATAGTTTCAACAGAAAATTAATTAATTGGTCTAATGCTACATCTCTGGCTGCTCAGTTCAGCTACAAGCTCTCTACTGCTGTTTTCTATCCAGAGTGCACTGGGATTAACGGTGGGTTAGAAGTTGGAGAGGCAGAGTAGAAAGAGGAAGTAAACATATGGACATGGGGAGAGGCTATAATTCCTTATGAGAAAAGAGCTTGCCATCAAACAACCCTTCCTCCAACAGCTTTGGGTTAAGGTGGGAGATCACAGCTTGCTGATGCCCGGTGACAACGGACCTGCTGGATTTTGGACACCTTGAACATTCTGGTCTATCATCCTGCCTAGCTCCAGGCTTTGGTGTCCTTTTGCTGCTTCTTCTCCCCTACCAGTCCAGCAGGCCAGTCAGAAAGCCACAGGAAAGGGCCTGTGACTTGGACTTGCTCACCAAAGAGACATTCTCACAGTACAATCATCATTGACTGAAACATTCTCTCAATTTTGTGCAGCTTATGGACAGAACTTAGTTAAATTTACTGCTAGGCAAGATAATTCTTGTCTGGAGCCTGAATTTCTGGTAAAAAAAGTTTTACATAATCTTCAGGAGTCCTTGAAAGGCACCACTTGGCACAGAAACTACAGATAATTATTTATCCAGCCCTATCCTAGGCCTTGCTCTCACTCTACAAAATGGGCTGATTTGCCATTTCACACTAACATGAAATTGCAACCACAGTTTCATCATTATTTAGCAATTAAACCAATAAATCAATCCCCTTTCAATTTTTGTCTTGTCAGCTTTAGAGCCTTTCAGCAAACCTGGATGCAAAGTGTTGAAGTTTGAAAGGAAAAGGATGATATTTGAAAAATAAATTAAAAGTACAGTTATCAAAGGAAGAGCTAATTAGCATAGGAAACAGCACTTCTACAGGTTATGTGCTTAACTGACATAATTCTTCTTACCAAAACACATACTCACTGAAGACTGCTCAAGAAATGGTACTCTGATGCTGAAATGTTGCTCCCATAGTGCACAACATATAAAGCTTTCTAATAATGTTTGCTCTCATCCATAAATTATTGTGCACAAAGAAGCTTAAAACAGTAAGCACTGAAAGAATTTTGAACCAAGTAGGGATTAGCCACTTAGAGGAAGGACACAGAAACCTGTTACTGCTTCTCAACAGCTTCCTCTTGCCTTGTGAGCAAGTGGCATTGCACCAGGCCCAAAAGAACTCTACCACTCATACACACAAAAGGGGAATTTTCTGATTTGTGTGGACTGAAGGAATCACACAGGCCATCCAAGCACACAGGTGATTTTTGTTCAGTTTTCTCAGGTATCTAGAGTTCTGAGATGGTGCAAAGGATTTGGCTTTGAAAGCATACCACCTTTACTTGCACAGAAGCTGGTGCTGAGCCAGAACTGAATACAACTTTTCCTAGGGCTTTAAGAGGCTCCAAGGTTGTATCTTCCACTGAAATAGGAACCTGTCTTCCTACCAAAACTTTTGCACATGGTGCAGTTGTTTATTAGCACATTCACCTCCTATGGACTCCCCTTACCACATATCCACTACAGGTTCCCTAATGACAGTCTTCATCACAGTACTAGTCCACATTTTCATGTCATGGAGCATCGTGCACTGTTCTGCAACTCCCACCTGCCACAGCAACCAACTGAGCCGCCACTAAGATTCCCTCTTCACTTTTACCTGGCTCCCATCATAAGGATTATTTTTTTCTCATTGTGATCCATTTGCCTCACAGAGCAAACAAGATAATGCAAACAATTTACTAGTATGACTTTCAGAAAGCCATTTTCTTTTCAAATGGCATCACTTCAGCAATGGCAAAGATCCCAGAACAGTCCCCAACTACTCAAGAGATCAATGCTCTACTTATAGCACAAAAAAAACCATTAAAAAATGAGAGAAGGCTGGGAGGTAGCTAACTTGCCTGTGGCCTCTTTGCCTGAAAAGAGGAGGAGAAGAGAGAGATGAGCAGTATGTACCTAGCTAGCAAGAGGAGGCATGGAAAGGCCCATTGACTGAGAACTTAAGTTTGATCAATTTGAGCTAGAAAGATTTATTTGTCTTTCAATAAGGACAGATAGATGTTGGCACAAGCTACAGAGGGATACGGACTTAAGATGATGATTCAGTCAAAGAAATCTCTCTCCAGAAGATGCACTGTGGGCCAAATAAAGATGACAGACCTGCTTCAAGGACCCCTGAGCAAGCTTTTACACCATAAGTGCCACTAGAGAGCTACATGTTAGCAGACCCAGTGGCCTTAAATCCTATGAAGGTTCACCACCATTACCTTCAGCTCACACTCACAGATCTGCTCTTCTTTTTAAATAATAAGGACTAGCAAATATTATAATCTTGTGCTTTTTCCCAGTCAACTGTTTCAGCTCACCAGCACTGAAACTATAACTCACTAACAAACAGAAATAGCATGTCTAGAATGTCAATGATTTGCAATCAACATATTTGAACAGCAGAGTGTTGCCCAATCTTCTTCCTTAATATAATTTTGATTCCTTATGTATTTACTGTAATACAGGGGAAAAAAACCCCAAACCTGATATCAATTTTAAAACTCTGCAAAGCAAAAGAAGGAAGGAAATTTGCCAAGTAACATCTTTGGTCACAGCATTGTGTTTGAAAAAAGATTATTTGCACGCACTCTATTTTATCACTTTGCTGCTTTATTTTTGAACAAACAAAACAAAGATTGAAAAAAAAAAGAAAGGGACAATCTGTTTTTAAAGGCAGTAATGAAGACTTTGCTAACTTAGGTCATTCCCAGTTCAAGAAAACACAGGATACCTATGGCATTAGCCCCCATTTTGGATTTTAGTTGCTTGCTTTACCCTTGATCAATGGGGGTACTATGGAGTCTTCCAGCAGGGTCAGAAGCACCAGGGAACTCATTTGGGAAAAGCTCCCCTCATACAAAAAAAGCTTAACATAGATTCTGGGTTCTGACAAAGACCCTCCATAACACCTGGAAAGATGCACAGGGTCTTCTGCAAATCCAGCTTCAACAAGGTCAGCCTCTGCAAACTGCAATGCTGAGAAACACCCCAAGTTAGCACTGGAGGAGATAACCCTGCAAGCAAAAAATCTCTCATTAGGGCTGTGCTCAAAAGGGGCAGAGAAGTCCAAAAGGTTTACCTGGGCTACCTGCATCAAACAAAACAGCTTCGTGAACACTGAGCAAGGGCTGCTTAAGATTCCCGGCTTTCTCTTCAACACCTTCACAGCAAAAGCCTTTTACAAATATTACACAGGCAGCATCATAACCAAATCCCCTGGGGGCTAAAGACATTTGCCAGGTCAATACACTTATATACAGCTCTGAGAAATAGGCTCTCCCAGACTTACTTACTGTGACTCCAAAGGACACATTAGCTCCTGCCTATCTGTACTGTCTGTCCACATTGAGACCACCCCCCTGACTTCAATATACCAGACTCTGAAGAAGCAGTGTTTTGAAATTGAATACACAGGGAGAAGCTTACAGCCTGAGTAATCAGCATGGACGTTCAATTATCATTAAAATTAATAAGTAGGACAACAAACAAATCCCTGGATGGGTTTTGATTATCTCATTCTGGGTATTCATCAGAATTACTCTGACACACTGAGTCATTGGGCTCTGGCTGACAGGCACAAGTGGCTCCTTTAGCCCACTGGACTTTCCTTCACACTAGAAGCACCAGGACATCCAATGGCAGGAAGAGATAAGTGCCACACAAGAAATGAGATGGATATCTAAAACTGTACAAAAAGTTTTGACTTGGTCTGAAATCCATTCCCAAGTGAACTATTCATGTTGTTCCTGTTCAGCAGCTGTCCTCTGCTTCACTATAATTCTGCAGACTGACAGCAGTCATTGCTTTTGCAGGAAAACACCAACATACTTGTGTCACCTACCCAACAATATACCAGTGATCACAACTCATTTATTTCCTGATCATGTGACAAGACAGCTCTAGTGATGGACAACACTAGCAATTCTTTTCTAAAACTTCACCATTTTAAATAATTTTCAGATGCAAAAATAACTCCAGAATTGGCACAGATATTAAAAGTATGTGTGCTGCCACTTAAGTTAACTGCACAGAAACATTCAGTTATTCAATCTGTCATCAAAATAAAGCAAACAGTAAACCAGACAGAGGTTGTGTAATAAAGTAACTATCTTACAAGATTATACTTGTGGTTATGACTTTAATTGTGTAGTCTAGAAGGATTTGTGACAAACTGAATAATCTCATATTATTGTAATGATTTGTAATCACAACACTGGCTCTGATTCACATTTGCACTGCAATCAATGAAGGAAGTCAGTACATGCCTTACAGTTTTAACCAGTTAAAATCATGTCTTGCAAGGAGCCTCAACAGTCCCCCAGTTTGGAGGTTTGAAACCAAAGCAAAGCTCTCAAGTGTGTCTTAAAATTTCTGAAGCAAATAAAGCTAAAATAAAACAAACCTCAACACCCCCAAGGCTTCTGAACAGAAGACTAAAGATCATATTTTTGCTATCCTTTACTGTTGACTGAATCAGGAGCAAGCCACACTGAACAGACATCACACAAAACACGTCATTTTGATGACCCTCAGCTTTAAGTGATAAACTTAAAGAAGGACCTCCAGGCTCCAGCAGGGAACCAGGAGAATCACATCAGTGCTGTACTTGGAGTCTGCAGGCTGAATATGCTAAAACAATCTCCCTGACCTTGTCCCACCCCCAGTTCCCCAAATTAAAATATGAGGTCCCAATGAAAAAGGCAGCCAACACAGATAGAAGGTGCTAGTTTTTCTGAACAGGAGAAATAAAACCAAAATTCTTAAATCCTCCTTTTCAAAAACACACAGTTTCCCCCCCCACATTTGGTATCTGCTAAGTACAATTAGGTCTTGGGGTTATCATCCCAGAAGGAGTGGCACCCGCGCATCACAGAAAACCACAAACACCTCAAAAAAAAAGAAATTCTAAAAAGCACTTTCCATAAATAAATATTTTAAGAAGTCCTGTCATATTTTAAGAAGTCTCTCCCACCCTGCTCTCACTCACCAGTTCCTGGTCTAGCTCACAGCCTGAGACAGGGGAGGGGCTGACTTGCACTAGAGGAATACCAAGCAGCTCTTTCTCACAACTGAGACAAAACTGAAAACGGATTAATGATAAGGATATCTCAAATTATAGCAAGAAATACCCAGTGCCATCTCCTCTTGATAATTGGACCACATTCTGTACCACATTCAATACTGTCAATATCATGGGAAGAATCATTGCAGTTACAGGAAGATCTCTGAAGACAAGAATCAGGTCACCTGTCCCAAAATATTTTTGATGAAGTCAAAAGCCAATTTTCTGCAGCATGAAAGTTCAGTCCTCCTCCCACTTCAGAGCCAGAAGTTCTGATCTTTGCAAGAAAGCACCCCAAGGAGAGCAATTATTCATAGACAATACACATCTTTACATGATTCTGGTTTATCTTACCACAGCAACAGTTGCAGATCTACAGGACACTATATGCTACAATATATAGGTAGCTCATGTATGATCCAGGCTTTAGTAATGGGGAAATTATGTAAAAATTTAAATGCCTCTACCTTTTTTGACATGTTTTTTTAAATTTGATTTTTTTTACTCTTTGCTTTGTAAGTCAAGAATTAAATATAATCAAAGGAGTTCCCTGGCACTAGCTTGAATAATGGTGACAAAGAGAAATAAATAAGAATACACAAGCTAAATGCTTATCTAAGCATTTTGACAAGAATCAAGTATCTAATAATACTTTCCTTCTCGGAAAGCAGAAAAAGGAAGCAAATAAAGGACTGCATGGAGGTTTCAGCCTGATCTGACAGATCCAGCCTTTAGAAAGCTATCAGCAATCTTTACTCTTTGCCATCATCACCCTCCTCTGAGCCGTCCCAGGGATGCCCAACTCAGCAGGCAGTTTCTTCTCGTCCTTTTCCATCACACCATGCTGATCCACAGTCCACACTCTTCTCGGGGGAGCCTGGATCCTTTCTAACCCCAGAGGCCAATCCTGCCTCCTCCCTGCATCTAACTGGCAATTTGTCCATGGATTATTCCTTACTAAGACCATTAAGATCACAGAAAGGTAGGTGAGGATCAAACTAACAGGCCAGTTGTCATTTACTCCTAACTGTAAATCACTACTACATCACAGATGCATCTTCAGTAAATCATCTTGAAATAGAATTAAGAATCAGAGATGTCCCATTACACAAGGAAGAAATAATTGCTCTCTACCCTAAATACTAACAACTCCCCTCAGGATGGCACAGTCTTTATTGTTTTGAGACAATTTTGGTAGGTTCTTTTTTCCTCCCCCAAATCCTCTATCCTGGCAGAAGAAGCAACGGCCAAACTATATTCTGCAATTCTTTTCTACTCACTGTTCATCCCATGGGGTGCAGACAATCAATCAATCAATCACAGTGGCCTGACAACATACAATATCACAGTGGTATTGCAGAGATGACTGATAGCCAGGTGTCACCCACATTCTCCTCAACAGTGCTTCATCACTCATGTTGAAGAGCCTAAAGGCTGCTGAGAGGAGCTACCACTTTTCTTTGGAGCAGAGTTAACACAAAAGCCTCTGAAGCATGGTTTGCATCCACGTGTACTGCTCATACTTAATCTCCCATCTGTTTTGCTACAGTATTTTCAATATTAAACCAACAGACCTCATGGCTACTGTTTTAGTTGCGCACACTGAATCATATAGTTCTGTATGCTTTTTCCCTCAAAAAGATGTCTAAAGATAAATTAAGACTATCAACACAAAGTATATTGGGACAAGAAGAGCTTTAAAATAAAACACTGGCATTTTCTTTCAATAGCAAGGACCCAGTCCCACCTTCCACTTTCAGACATGCATCATGTATCCTGCAGCAACTGAAAACATAATTTCTTTTGTTTTTCTGATCAGGGCAAGCAAACAGAAAATCCTGAATGATTACCATTAATAACTTGAAAAATGGATGAAAGTTTGTTCTAACAATCCTAGATGCTCAGCTGCTGAATGGTTTCTTAATAGCAGGATAACTACATACCAGGACTTTGCAGTAAAACAACAGTCAGTCAGAAAGCTCTCCTTTCAGATTTCAAGTTAGGTAAAGGGTCTTCAGATACACCCTTCAATTTTTATTGTCTTCATTCACTGTGCATACACAAGGCAACAGCTTGCCATGACGACAAAATAGCAGCTTCCATCTTAACACTATTTTCAGGAATATTTTATGTAAAATGTTCTTCTGGACACATCTACCATATTTTTACCTTTTTTGAAGCTAGCATTCTTTTTTTTCATGATTTTTGGGCTGACGTTCTTGAATGAGTAACATTTAAAAAAAAAAAATCAAACAGAACTGCATTCTTGAATTCAGTTACCATAAAAGAAGCCATTAACCTGAGGAAAAATATATGCTGTCAAATGGAGCCAGTACATTTGAAGTCTTATAAAAGGATTATGCAATTAAGTGATAAGTAACCCACTGATACATATATTTGGGACATGAACCAGTAAGAAATATACTTCAAAAATTTATAAACATAAGCTATAAAATCCTAATGCATGTTTTAAAAATGCTGGGCTATTGCATATGCATTCTGTAATGGTAATATTTTATTCTGCATAGTTTCAGATTTTTCATTACAGCACTACATTACCACATTTTAATTGTATGGTTATTAACTGTTGGATACCAATATTTATGAAATTGGCACAAAAATAACAAAGAAAACAATGATTTTAGAAGATAAAGCTCTTCAAGGCTCTTTTATCCCCCAATGTAATTCCTAGACACTAGAGAGAAAAAAAGAGACATTTTAGCATGAAAGGAGATTATTGTTTGCCAAATGAGCCTGTGAGGAGAAACCTAATGCTGACAACAGTATTTACAAAATGATATACTGAAGGATCAACCTTTATTTTTTCCCGTGTAGAATATATTATTCCAGTAATACACTTCTAGCCAAGATAAAGATTTGCATTATTCTTAATCTCACTGGTATTAATTTATTTTAAAGTACCTTAAAGTACTCTAGGCATTTTAGATCTCCTTTAATAACACCTCGCCAGATGCTGCTCCCAAATAAATGCTGATTTATGTCAGGGCAGCCAGCTGAGAGGACAAGACAACATGAGCAGTCTCAAAGGGAGTGAAAAGATTAAACTTCAGATATGAAAGGAGATATGAGAAAGGACATGAATAAAATGGTAAGGCTATACAATGAGAACTCTTGTCTAGCATGGGGGCCTTTGCTTTAAAAGCAGATACATACTGCAGGTAGTATGTTGCACAGGTATCAAGAGTGGATCTTAAAAGCAGGCTGCTGAATGAGTAACCTGATTTTAGTCAGGCCAAGATTAAAAAACCAAGACAAAACAAACAAACAAACAAACAAAAAAGAAAAAAGAAAACACACACACACCAAATTTCAGGGGGAAACAGTTCTCATCATAGACCGAGTCAGGACAAGCTTTCAGACAGAAGTGCTTCAGACTTAGCACTGCAATAGGTCAGAACAGACCACTTAGTTTGTTCCTCCAAAACAGATGAACTCTGCTTGACCAGAGTACCAGAGATAGTCCGACCTGCTGTCAGAGACCTCCTGTGACACAGAAACCCCACATCCGCCCCACAGACTAACCATTAGGAGCCAGTTTAGATGAAACGAATTCTATTTCTCTTGTCCTACTCTTTGCAAACCTGGATGAAAGCTTTTTCCCTTCCTCTCTGGTGGCTGTGGGCCAGTTTGACTCTGTGCTACACTCAGTTCCATGAACCTCCTCACACAAGATGCATTTCCCCACTGCAAAGCCGATCTCTTTAGATTTGGATTGGTATAATAAAACTTCGTGAAACAAATGCAGCTCTAAAAGCACAACCAACTCAGCAGGGAAATCCACCAAACTGGACAGTAGTCTGCTGACCAAATTCACCTCTCATGGCAGTGCCCTACTCTCACTGAACTCCAGCATCTTCATTGTCAGTCTGGTGCTTTCAGAGTAGAAACATGAAGTCAGCTCTGCTTTAAAACACAGCTTAGTTAAATACCACAAAGGTCTCATACAACTGCATTATTAACCTCTGGTGTCTGACCCAAAGCTCAAGCTTGTTTGTTGGAGTTTTGCTATACAAAACAAGCATGCATGACTCTGGCATGCTAAACAGGCGGCATAACCAAAAGAAAACACATCATCATGGCCCCATGGGATGAGTAGAAATGACAATGGACATGAAGAACCAGAAAGAGAGTCACAGAAGACAGAAGTTTACATATACGTAGATACTGCATATTACCGTAAGAAATCATAGTGGGGAAAAAACACCCTATAGGTCTCAAGTCTTTGGCTCAACATCATCCCACACATGGTTCACATAAAATTCCTTTATTCAGCATGTAACAAAAAACATTAAGTACTACTGCTTGGGTTTGGATTATGCCTTTTACTTCAAACCCTTAGACATGCAGTATTGTTTCTTCCTAAACCATGCATGTACAAAAATGTGTACATATAAACAAAGCAGCCAAATTGCAGGCTTTTAGGATGCTATTAACATTTTTTCAGCTACTCGGTATTACTTATTTCCATCATGCTTCCTGCTAACATATAAATTGCATTCTTGCATGTTAGCACATGTGTTGGTTTTGGCCGGGATAGAATTAATTTTCTTCATGGTAACTGGTGTGGGCTATGTTTTGGATTTGTGCTGGAAACACTGTTGACAATTCAGCGATGTTTTCCTTACTGAGGTCACACACAGTCAAGGCCTTTTGTGCCTCTCACCCCACCTCACCAGCAAGAAGGCTGAGGGTGCAGAAGGAGACAGCTGATCCCAGCTGACCCAAGGGATATTCCACACCATATGGCATTTGGAGCATACAGAGATGGGGAAAAGAAAGAAGGGAGGGACATTTAGAGTGATGGTGTTTGAGTTCCCAAGTAACAGTTACATGTGATGGAGCCCTGCTTTCTTGGAGATGACTGAAAATCTGCTGGCCCTTGGGAAATAGGGAAGAAATTCCTAGTTTTGCTTTGCTTGTGCACATGGCTTTTGCTTTACTGATTAAACTGCCTTTATCTCAGCCCATGAGTTTTCCCACTTTTAACCTTCTGATTCTCTCCCGCATCCTGCTGGGGAGAGGGGCATGAGCGAGCAGCTCTGTGGGGCTTAGCTGCTGGCTGCGGTTAAATCATAGAGCAGATCCCTCTGAATTCCTTTTACACACTGGTCACAGATGAGCAGCAGCATTTTCAGGAAAAAAGGCCACAGACTGCCAAAAGTACTGACCTGAAAATGTCAATTATAACTATGTGACACAGCTCAATGGTGCCAAGAATCCTCCTTCTCCTTTTGCTACCCCATATTCCTCCCCCTTAATTTTATTTCTATCCCTGAGGACAACCACTGCCTCCAATCCAGGAATCCTGTGTTAAATCTCTATCTGAACTAAGACTGACAGAGAGCAACAAGAATCTATTCCCAAATCATGCTGAGTAATCTAAAACTGCTGTTATTTTTAAATTTAAAGAGGCATCCTAGGGGTACATGTCCTCAAAATAACATGCCAGAAATGCTGCTTGGGAAAAAAACCCCTAAACAAACCAATCAACCAACCAACAAAGGAAAACAAAAATCAACAAACCCCAAAACAATCAAACAAAAAAAATCAAGAGCCCCAATATCCTACATAAATTAGAAGCAACTTGTAGAATCTGTCTAGCTGAGTATACTCCCCAGCTTTCAGTCATGGCCTTATTAACCACCCAAAGGAGGGGAAATTGCTGCTTACATGCAAGAAATCATCTAGCTCCCTCACAATTCTTTATTTATTGCAGAAAATGAACATCTCCACAGGACCAAGTTCTTCAGTACACGTTTATTTTCCAGTCTGAGCCTAAAGAAAAAAACCATCACATGGAACTGTGCAATGCACCACAGCAAAGAACCAATACCCCAAGGACCACAGAGACATTCCTGTTCTGTGCTACAAGAAGTTCAGGGAAATCAATGCTAAATGGAAGAGACGGAAGAGAACCCTTTATGCAAAAGCAAAGCAGGTGTGCTATTCTCTGATTCAGACAGAAAAGGAGCACAGCATTTTCACACTTATAAGGTGCACCCTTTTGACTAAAATTTCAATAGAAACCCAGAAGTGCGCCTTATAGGCTGGTGCACCTTATATATGGACAAAGTTCGGAAATTTGCCAACCTGGAAGTGTGAGCCCCGCTGAGCCCGCAGCCCCAGCCGCCCTGCTGCACTGGCAGCCCAGCCATTGCACCAGCAGCCCCCACCGCCTCCCCCACATGGGCAGCCCTGGCCGCTGTGCCGGCAGCCCTGGCCGCAGCCCCCAGGCGGGCAGTCCCTACCGCCGCACAGGCAGCCACGGCAGCCAGAGCCAGGGGCGGGAGTGCCGGGGCCCGCAGCACAGGGAGGGCACCTGGGGCTGCATTTAAAGGCTACACGGATCTGTGAAAACTGTTTGCAAATAGAGCACCTGACAGTAAATCCACCCCCCACGATTGCGCAATTTGTTACTAATTTGTTACTTTGTTGCGCACAGATCCTTGCTTTTTTTAAAAGTGCGCCTTAAACACTGGTGTGCCTTATTTATGGACAAAGTACAGAAAATTCCGACAACCCAGAAAGTGCATCTTATACTCCAGTCCGCCATATATGCATGAAATTACTGCACTTATATTCTGCAAAGAAAGAAGTTTTAAAGTGAAAGGAGGGAGGGTCTGAAACAAGTAAGTTAGCCCTATAATAGCCACTGAACAAAAACCAGACATAATTGCTGAATAAATCAAACCAGCTAAGAAAGATTTTATTTTAATCAGGAACTTTGTTTTCACTTGGCCAGACCAAGTAAAACTGCACAGCATGGGTTTGCAGGGTGCTCTGTAGCTTCTGCCCCTGCTATGGCTCTGCAGCAAGTTGAAATGCATGACATAGCCTCCTGCCAAACAGAGGGAGGAAGAGGATACAATACAGCCTACAAACACTGCCCGACTTCACCCGATTATTTCTGTCACAGCACTTGCTGTTGTTCCTAGCTCTCCGAGCTTCCATATGACAAAAATGTGTGTTTGCACAGAGAATTACAGGCAGTTTCTGCAGGTCAGAGCTGTCCAGCATCACAGCCATGTACGATGCACACACAAACCTCTGATGTGCCCACTTTGGGCAATCCTAAGCAGTGTCCCAGGAATCAGCACAGAGATAAAAATTTTGCAGACCTGCTGTACAAACCTTTAATAGAAAACATGACTGTTTTTTTTCATGTGCTTGGCGGGCTTCCTATTACACAAGAGGGACCAGACTTTCCTGATATTGCCTCTGTTAATTACAGTAACCTCCTTCAAGTTAAAACAAACTTAGAAGAGCTGCAAAAAAAAAAAAAAGTCCAAATAGTCCCTTTGGCACGTAATAACAGGATCAATTCCTATCAATTCCTAACATGAGTACAATAAGCACTTTCCATGCTGACCATGCTCTTTTGTCAGGGAGACAGTCCCTTTTCTGAGCTCCATGGCCTTGAGGACCTCACAGGAACTTTGCTCTTGCTTTAATAGATAAAATTCATTTTAAGAACTGACTTCACAACTGCTTCAAGCTGCTGAACCCATACAGGGCAGCCAGAAAGCCACACTATTTCAATTTTCTTATCCTCAGGGAAAAGCAGCAGAAATAAGAAAACCCTTTCTTCTGCTCAAAGTTGGTTCCTCACACCAGAAGGCCTTGTTTCAAAACCCAATTTGACCACAGCATATTTCAGTCATCTCATTCCCGTGCATCCCTCAGTACTCCATATGAAGGAAGAGGGGGATTTTTCTTACCTTCTATGTGCATAGAGAATATGAAGGCCAACCAGGCTGCAAGGCTAATGGCCACCACTCAAACCAGTACCTCACCTCACCATACAAAGCACTTCAGAGGACACCCTTGACTGAAATGCTTGTCTTCCTTCCCATAAAACTCACTTCTCACAAGATGAGCCAGCACACACAGCGGATCAAGGTCTGATCTTGTGGGAACTCAAGCAGCTGCAGTGTTTCTTCATTTGAGATGACAAGCATGAAATAGGTCTGTCTTTAAGCCTGGTCTGTTTCTAAGCTGAAGAATCAGGTTTCTTCCATACAATGCTGCTTTCACTTCCCAATCACACTTTCCCATTGTGTTCAGCAAAAATGAGGTGAACAGGAGACTAAGCAAGGGCAGCTGGACCTTTTTGGAACATGGAATATTTTAAAGTGAGTTGGGTCACAACACAGGATGTGATAAAAGGTATCTATTCTATCACCATCTGCTGAGATCCCGCAGGAGCAGTGATCCTTATGTCTGTTGGAGATACTCTGCTAATGGGCCATCTATTGAAACCAGGTGGGGCATTGCTCTTTATCTTTTCACAACCCATCTTTCCTGCAGGGAGTTATCTTCTGCTACAGGCCCATTGAGTTCCACTGTGGGACTGGTAAGATTACTTCATCCCATTGGAAGTTGCTCCAGCCAGGGGGAAGAGCCCAACATTTCTTACCAAAATAAAACCAGAGGTTTTGGGACACTAAGGGAGCCCCTTTCTCCACTGGACTCCAGAGGGAAACCGGACTTCTCCACATCACCACTGGACCTCTGAAGGGAAACTGCACCCTTCTACAGGACCACTGCTTCAACTGAACCACATCTGTCTCTGCAAGAGGACTGCAGCCACCATTTAATCGGACTGCTACCAACACCCTGACTGACGGGATGTCAGATTGTACTCTGACTTTGTCAGGGTTTGGGGTTTGTTTCTTTGTAGTACTGTATTTCTATTTTAATTTTCCTAGTGAAGAACTGTTATTACTAATTCCCACATGTTTGCCTGAGAGCCCCTTAATTTCAAAATTATAATAATTTGGAGGGAGGGGGTTTACATTCTCCATTTAAAAGAGAGGCTCCTGCCTTTCTTAGCAGCCATCTGTCCTCCAAACCAGGACATAAAGATTCAATACACAAAAATTAACAGAGCACACAGGTGTAACAGAAGTTTAGACTATGTTATCTACAAAAGATCTGCCAAAAGCAAGTTCATTTGGCTTGCCTGGAATTCTTATCCCTATTGTCTTGGTAGGGACTTTTTATTGGATTTTGTTTGTTTTATATGTAGAAATCTGTTTCCAAAACCTATCAGTTTGAGCCTTTGTGATGTGAAGATAATTTCTCCCAAGCATTCCCATACAATGCCAAAGACTAAACACTTGCTTTCTTTAGCAGCAACTGTGCCCCTATACAGTCTTCTACTTCTAGCAGTTATGGTTCTAAGAAAAGTATTTAAGTTCCATTAAGATTATAATAAAAATCAACTGGGGAAGCAGCAACACTGGAAGAGTACCAATGTATCTTCAGTTGGAACTCCACCACCGTTGATAAGTGAGTGGTCTCCACAGGATGCTGTTCATAGCAAAAATAAAACACCATGCATCAAAAAGCTTACCTCAGAACATGGTTTGTATCTACACCCTCTGGTGTTGCAAAGTGTGACACATCCTGACATTTTTGCTTCTTTCCTTCATGGGGAACTGTACAGAAAGACACTTGAAAATTTTCCCTAGGATAACATCCCAAGATAACAAATTCGTATGAGAATGCCTCAAAGCAAAAGGGTGCCTGTTTCTGATATCAATTAAAGCTCTCTCCTTTTCCAAGTTCAAATCCTGAAGCAAGAGTGACTTTAAATACTTATATTAGGTAGACCCTGTAAAAAAATTAAGCAAAGAATGTGTAATTGCAGTGCAGCTCATTGCAAAGCAGATATAGCAGTTAGAGAAATAACTTTGGGAAGACCTTTTTTAGTGCTTATAATACACTGCTTATAAAATAATAAAATATATTAGTTAAAAAAAAAAAAAGATAGTTGGACTAACCTTCTGGATTTTTAAGATCTACCATGAAAACAAGATTAAGATGAGATTTCTGGAAATTTGAAAACCAACTGCCTAATTCACTTTTAAATACAAAGCAGAAGTTAATTAAGGAAAAAAAAATTCTCCCTATTGAGTCAGTAACCTTTAATTTGGCATTCCTGAGTGTACTTCTACGTGCTCTTTGGAAACTGAGCTTGTAAATATAGAAAATTTTCCCTAAATAATGAAAAGATACAACTGCAGCTTTTGTATAGGATAGTTAGCTTTTGATTTATTCATCCATATGTACAGGCTCAGAAGTATTCTGAACTTCTCAGCCTGTCTTTCTACTGACATTCTTTTAAGGGTACTGGGATATACCAGAACTGTGCTTTATACCACAAGAAAAATACCGGAAGATATTAAAAAAAGCTTTAAAAAAACCAAAAATCAACCTTTAAGAACTGTATATTGGGATCTTTATGGTGCACCATGGCACCAAAATACTGCTCTGCCAGCATATCTGGCACTGGTTATTCCAATGCCCACACAAGCAAGCAAAGTTTTATTCTCAGCTTTAAATCAATAGATTAAAAAAAAAAAAAAAAGGTTATAGGCTAACCATAACAGCATTAGATCTTGAAATGAATTGAAAACCAAATCAGCTCCCTGTGTAGCTTTCACATCCCTGCTGTAACCAATGCCTGTAAACATGCAGCTTGTGCAAGTGAGGCTGCCATTTCTACAGCCATTGATCCACACAGAATATACGGAAAGCCTGACTTTAATTTACTGTCTAATATATTTATTATTTTTTTTCCCCATGGTTGGCTGAATTTTATATAAACACCATCTATATAACAATCCAACTGGAGTCCAAGATAATTATGCAGTCTGTTTCATCTAGTGACTAAAACACTGGAATAACACATTCCTGAGACTTGCTCTGTTGGAGGACTCAGTCATGCAGCATTTCTAACTTACAATGCTTCCTCACTTCATGTAACATGGGTCCGAGATGGAGACACAGCACTCTGTGATCCGTGTGACAAAAAGCACATCATTGTTCTCATCTGCACCTTAAGTACCCTTCTTAATGTTCCTTGGCAAGCACTTGTGGTTGGTTCAAAGTTCAGGCTGCCCAGCTCTCTGACCAATAGCCCCTGCAGACCAAGCAAGAACCCATTGGGTCAAATCCCTGTCTGGTTCCGAATCTTGTCCTATCCCTGCTCCATGGAGGCCTTTCTATCAGACCAAGCTGCTTTTCCCCTATAAGGCCAAATCAAGTCAGCTTGTACTGTGACAATTCCCCGTTTCTTTTTTATTAATTTGAAGAAAAATTTCAAAATGCAAATATGCACATTATTCTGTTATCTTACCTGCAAGGGCCCTTTTGCATGCAAGATGACATTGACAGCATGAATTCAATTTGCATGAGGCTTTTACCTAGCTCAATAAATTTGGCTTTCTTAGATGGTGATGGGTTCCATGTACCTGAAGCTGCAGTGCTTATGTCCAGGAGCAGTTGGGTATTTAGGTACCTTCTGGTTTCACTTATCACAATTTAACTGCTTAACAATAGATTTCTAATTTAACTCTATAACTATAAAGCTTTTAAACTCTTCTTTTAAAATTATAACTTAATAAAACATTCAGCTTTAGAACTGTGCAAAATTCCAACTTAGCAAAACAATCAGTAAACAGGAAAATATTTTGTTAACACACAACTCTGTTATTTCAACGTCCTGTAACTCTGTGAGGTAGATCCAATTTCTATCATTCATGTTACAGGCTCAATTGCTTTGTAACAAAAATGATACAATTCAACATTAAACAAGAACTATTTAGTTCAAAATCATTAACATTTTAAAAAACAAGAAACCATTTAACTTGAAACCATTTCAAATAAGACCACACATATTTCCTTTATTCCTTACTCCCCTTTGTTTTATTTAAAGAACATAAACTATTTAACTTAAAACTGTTTCAATTAAGAACACATATTTCTATCTCTCTCCCTTTCTTACTTTTTCTTTGTTTTTAGAAATTATCACAGGAACAAAACGTGCACTTTTCAATCACCTCAATGTGGTGAGCATTATAATTGCTAATACGTTATAATCCAATTTTAGTGTTTAATACTGTTGAGGAGTTTTTTCCTTTTAATGATAACTTAGGAGAATCTTCTCCAGATAAGGTTCTTCCTGTTTATCCCAAAGTAAAAGTTTTTAGCTTTTGCAAGGCTAAATCAGCAAGTCAATGGTTTATTTTCGTTTTTAACTCAGAAACATTTGGATTTTATAATTTTCTTCCCATGTCAGTCAAATTTCAGTCTGGCCACAATTGAAACAGACTGAGAAGCCTTTGATGGTAAACATTTCCTTTTGCTCAGTTAAAGTTCCAACCTGGGCAGGACTGAGACTTTAGACCAGGCAAAATTTTCTGTTATATTTTAAAAAACAAATTTAATTAATTTTAAACATGGCCAACAAAGGTGATTTGACATAGTTATTTTAGAAAACTTTGCAATTGTAATTTGTCAATGAAGTATCTTTTACTAAACTAATCCACATAAATTTGATTTGTTGAACTTAGAATAAGCAAGATCTTCACATTTTTCAGGATGGCTGATGGTCTATGATGCTAGTGCAATGCATATGAGTAAAGTTAACAAGCATTCTACTGTGAACTCTAACATACACTTAAAAATAATATGCTATATTTGCAGCATTATTAAATACTTTTTCAGCAACTGTATAAGAATTAATTTGTGCAACCTTGGCTTCAGTACCTACAAACAACAGCAGTAAACACAGTACTACAGATTTTAGGATGTATTTTAAAATCTGCATCCTGTATTAGCAGTATTGGCATGGCATTTTCACTGCAACTGTAAAAAAACAGGTCAACAAGGCAAATATTAACTCAGTAAAGTTTGCAAAATATACAGGCTTTGACAGAGTTAAATTAGAAATGGGTGAAACAGCTGTTGAGCTTTG
>VRYO01002778.1:3289142-3300789 GCA_009812075.1 Sialia sialis | reverse complement strand
TGATTGGGCCTGTTTGAAAATACTACATGGTTGCAGACATTCCCCTTTTATATCTATGTGTTTCTCTCCCCATAGCTTAGCGGAAGGTTGGTGTGCAGGTGTTTATTTCTTGGGGAGAGATTTCCCTGTTCCCACAGTGGACTGTTAATTAAACTAGGGACTTGCAAATCTCCTCCCTCTACCCTTACAAACTTACAGTTTTCGGTTGGAGGTGTAGATAGGCTTGGAGGTGTGGTCAAAGGCTTGGAGATCACAACAGGATTGGAGCTGTTATTTGAAGCAGAAGTTGAGTTTGGAGCTCTGGTGTTGTTGCTTCTTGGTTCTGATGGGCTTCTCAAGGTGTCCCAGGGCACTCCTAATATGATATCATCGGGATTCTCTTCTCCAGGCAGTTGTTGGCAGGGGTTTCCATGGTGACTGGAGGTGGTAGCACATCCTCCAAAGGCTGGACTGGGGTTGGGACCTCTCCCCTCTAAGACTGGACCATGATCAGGGGAACTACCCACCAAGGCTGGGTCGAAATAGGGGGTACCTCCCACCAGGGAGTGGTTGGAGAAGAAGGCCACCAGGGATAGGCTTGAGGCAAAGCTGCGTTCCACCAGGGCTGGACCAGGGACAGAGCCACACCCCATGAGGGAGGCTGGTTTTCTCTTTTCCCACCGGTGGCCACGAGGTTGTGGTCATCTTGGGATTTTTCTCACGCTTTTTCTTCTCTTGCCATGCGGTTGACACCATCTTTAGAATTTTCCTCGCCACCCCCCCCACAGTGGTTTTGGGTGAATTAGGTTTTTGAGCCGGCTCCCAAGGATGTGCCAGTCAGTATCTCTCCACATGGAGTAGGTATATTTCTTCCGTGCTGCTGCTAGACAAATCAGCTTTTATCTCTTTCAGCAACTTTAAGATAATTCTCCAAGGTTTTAAAGCCTTAGTTGCATTTTTATAATCTTTTAAAGCAGCATGTAATATTTGTTCTCCAATTTTAGTCCAATTATTTATACACAATGCAGTTTCATTAGTCAGTTCTATACCTTTGCCTTTTGTCCATGACATTAAATCAAAAAGTGATTTTTCTTCAAAATGTATCTCCTATCCTTGTAAAAATTGAGTCCATACCTGGATTACTGGATGTTTTTCTGTGGAGACGTATCCTCCCATGTTTTCCTTAGCTCTCAGCTAAAGTTTTCTTCCTGTCTTAGACGTCCTTGGCTCTGGGCCATAAATTCCCGTCTCTCTTTCTGGGCATTTCTTCCCTAGCTCATGGCTACAATTTCCCCCGTCTCTTTTTCTAGATGGATTTCTGTCTCCCCCTGCTTTTGCAGGTATGGCTATGTCGAATCACGTCAGCAGTCACCAGTTGTAACATGGATGGTGCTAGGTCCAAGATAGAGACATGGCACTCTGTGATCCGCGTGACAAAAAGCACTTTATTGTTCTCATCTGCACCTTAAATACCCTTCTTAACATTCATCAGCAAGCACTTGTGATTGGTTCAAAGTTCAGGCTGCCCAGCTCTCAACAGTCCCTGCAGACCAGGCAGGAACCTATTGGGTCAAATCCCTGTCTGATTCCGAATCTTGTCCTATCCCGGCTCACTGGAAGCCTGTCTATCTATGCTTTTCCCATATATATGGCCGAAACAGTTACCCAGAAACAAGTCAGCTTATACTGTGACAACATCACATAGTACACATGGCTTTCAGGAATTGACAGGAATATCCAGAATGGTGCAGAAATCAACCTTTCAAGACTGCATCAAATCTCTGTCACAGCACAGCATTGCGGATGCCCCAGCCAAAGACCAAAAATCACAGCCAAGACTGCTTGCATGATGCAGTCAGGTCAAGCAGATACACTGGAAAGTATTAGTGCATCTAAACTCCACCATTTATTTCAAGGATAAATGAGGAAGACAGATTCTTTCAGCTACAGAATCACAAGAACGGGTCAGGTTGGAAGGGAAAACAGAAGAGCTCATCCAGTCCAACATCTCTATTCAAGCAGGGTCAACCCAGAGTACATAGCACATGATTGTATTCAGAGGGTTCTTGAATATCTTCAGTGAAGGAGACTCCATAATCTCTCTGGGCAACCTGTGACCCACACAATAACCCATGATCACCCAACACAATAACCCAGGTCTTCCTCATGTTCAGATGAAGCTGTGCATCAGTTTCTGCCTTTTGCTTCTTGTCCTATTGCTATGCACCACTGAGCAGAGCCTGGCTCCATCCTCTTGGCACCGTCCCTTCATTCACAGACATTTCAGTTGTCTTTTCTTGAAGGTGAACAGTTCTTGATATAGGTAATGGTAAGGGATAGATGCTCTTCAAGGTGCTTAGAACTCAGTTTCAGTGTTATCAGGTCCCAGAACTTTACCATGAATCTGAGATGTATTTGTAAACAGCCTTGTTCATTTAAAGCTAACAATAATCTTCCAGATCTTGCTTTCCAGAAGCTAACTTCAAAAACACTGTGTTCCACATTTACTGCAAAGGCTCAAGAAAAAACACTCACCAAGAATTTATAATTTAAGAGATATTTAAATAGCCTCATGGATTTTCTTGGGGAGGGGGGAAGAGTGAGGAGCTGACTCATTATTATTTTTTAAATACTTGTAGCTGGCTCTGCTGCATAAATAAATCAATCCCCTAGCCATACAGCTCCATTTTTTCAGTCACAGCTTGTTGTTTTATTTATTTTTCCCCCATTGCTGACAAATCACTCTAGAGAGTTTTTAAACCCAGTAGTCTACTTTCCAAATAGAAACAATTAGTATAATCTGCGAGAGAGAAAGCAAACAACAGCAGACACTTACCCCATTTTTTGGGTAGGCTATCCATCCTAGATCCCCCATTACTGTACGTGAGTCCAGTAAATTCACTGAAAATAAAAGAAAAAAACTGTTAAATAAAATGGATGGATTATAAACTTCGTGTATTTCAAGGTATGGATGGCTCTATAAACAGACTGTTTATAATTAAGCAAGGAAGTTGGATTGCTATAAAGCAGAGTAACAATGCAATAACTCCTCTAACAATGAGATCATACAATGAAAACAATTCTATACAAGCATTAGTTTATTCCTTTGAGATCTGCCACAGAAACCAAGTTGCAAATACACTGAACTTCTGTAAAATCCAGATTCTTCACATTCTTAGGACCTTGATCTTCTAGGGGAATAAGTACATCATGAACACTGTGTGTTTACATGTATACATAAGAAATTCAGTGTATAGGTATAAATATACATTCACAAACACCTATGCATGTTTATACACACATTTCTTCTAAGTTGGCATGTATTTTTTGGCATAATCAAGCCCTTAGGACAAAAATGAAACAAGAACTTGATTTTATAAGTATTATACATGCAAGTATTAATTTCATCAGGAATGTATTATTGTCTTCCTCTTCCACATTTTTCTCCAAGTCTTTGACATCTTCATTATAAGCTATGCAAGGGATCCTTTTTCTTCTACACACAAAAATTAATGGGTAGTTTAAGTCATACAAGCAACCGACAGTTTACATTCAACAGCCAAAAAAACTATTCCCAAGTTTGTAACCTTTTTTTCCTCTCTCATGATCTGAAATACTGGGTAAAAAGTGAAAAGTGATTAAATCTACATAAACTTAACTCAGCTAAGAAAAACTGTAGCAGCTTCTGGTGCTGAGCTTTCACCTCCTGCACCCAGGGCTCTAAATCTCCTAGGCAGAAGATTTTCTCTGAATCATCAATTGTCATCCAAAACCTCAATTTAGGAGCAACTTTCATCTACCTTAATAGCACACTTCATCAGATTACAACACTCACTTCTCTCAGTATATTCATCTGCATAAGACCTCACTTTTTGTATTCAGGTCCTTCCTGAAAAGGAAGTGACTTCCCTGGGCCTTCAATTCCTGACCTCCACCCCTGTGTGCTTTCTAAAAATCTCACTGAAGTTTTGGTAGTTAGACTTCCAAGACTATCTAGTGGATGATTATCTAGACCAAGAACAAGCTTGAAAGGGATGCTGAGGCTCTCTTCTCCTTCCTTTAGAATTGCAACAATGTAGGTACTTAAAGATTGCTACAGAAGAAAACCAAACTGGTTGCATGGACAAATTTGAGGAAGGCATATATCATAACTAACCCTCAGGGTTACACCATTTACCAAGGCATAGGAAGAAAATCCAGAAGTATGCTATACTGCAAAGCTCACTCCTTTAAAATATTAAGGAATATTTATAAACAAATTAGACTAAGCAAGTGATTTAGTTTGGAAAAAAACCCAAAGTTCTCCAAATCCATTTGGTCTTTATTACTGTACTGCACTGAAACCTGACTGCTGTAGTCCCTCGCACGCAAAACCAGGCCAAAACACAAAATACAACACAGAGTCCTCAGATCTGGCAAACACCTATCTTAAAAGTGATTTGTCTATCCAGATACTTTCACAACGTATGAAAGTATTAATTCAAGACCCTATCACAAGACATACGTGTTCTGCCCGGTCAAGTATATTTTTGTGAAGTTGGGCATTTAGTGGCTCAGGGTTTGCATTTCTGGATTGCTTTTTCCTGCCAAAAGAAGAAACATTTGAAAGCTGTCAATGCTACCAAACTACAGGACATGTGGTGGAATCAATATTCATAGACTACACTGGACAATATTCACAGTAAATAAGCATACAATCAGGTTGCTTTCCACCCCCAAGTCCATGCAAAATAAAAGTATTGCTATCGCCTGCCACTACCTATGTCACCCAGCTATGCCCAGTCTTTCTCCTTATGAAGTCTCCAGGTAAAATAGTCATTAATTTCTCCTGCTTCAGCTGAAGCCAAGCACTGTCCAAGTGCTCCTGAACTATATTGCATTTTCTTGGGATAAAAAGAATGACCCTAAAATAGTCTTCAAAATAAGACACACATAAATAACACATCCCATAGTATAACTGTATGCTATTTTAAAAAGCAAGAGACAGCATTAAAGTAGCTAAAATGGCAGGTTTACTCAAATTCCTTCTATGACAATCACTGTAATTAAACTGTGCAGAACAGTATATTCCTGTCCTTAAGTTGCAATGGATGCAAAACAAGTATTGATCTACACTGTACAACTTAATTAAAAGTTGTCCTAGAGATGCTACTAATGAATGCAATTAGATGCTGTGTTTGATGTCACAAGCTTCCTCATGGCATGCTAATTATGGAAAAAATCAGAAAAAGTACTTCATTCAAACATCAGTTCATAAAAAGGCTATGACACAGCTAAATATTGTATTATCTTTTTATCAATGACAATTTCTAAATTGCTGTTATTAATTTCAAATTCAAAATAATTTTCTGCATATGAAAAGATAATCCAGCCCATTCAACTCTAAGTCAAGCCAGTGGGAATTTTCCAACTAGTGAGTCAGCTAGCAGAGATGTATACCAAATCCCCAGCTCAGAAAGACTCAGTTCCTCTTGTATCCTCTTGCATTCTGCATAGAGCAAAATAAATAGGATGGAATACACCTTTTGACAAGCACCATGCAGTAACTCAAAACTCATGTGCCAGGAAGGCAAAAATGACAAGTGACTTGAAGCTGTCCCTGGGTCTGGGCTGGTGTGGAGAGCAGAGCAGCTCCTACCACAGCTCAGACAGCTCTGAGGGGCTGTAAGGCACAACAGCCACAGACTGCCCTATAAGCATCTGCTCAGGGCTGCTTCCACAGTGTAGCATCTAATTCACTGCACTGCATCAATCTGCACTGATGAATATGTTTGGCCCTTAACCAATAACCTAAGCCACCTCCAAAGACAGAGATGTCTTGCTTTGAGAAGCCACAAAATTGTAACACTATTTAATAAATACAAATTATTGCATGTTCCATCAAGATCTTCCCTATCAGCAACCTCCCCAGTCACTTCCAGTATGTCTGTCCTTCACTTGCACCATTTCCATGTCACCTCTCCATTCCAATGCAGCCTCAAAACAGGGCCTCAGCATGCCCCACTCCAAGGATTGTGGGGGGAAGGAGCATCTTCTCCAAGAGCCCTTGTGCAGGAGTTCCCTGTGGCAGTGGTGCTATGCATACTTTGGGGATGCTCTCTCAGGCAGCCTTCTTATTCCTGCACTGCAGAGAGTTCACTGGAACACACACCGGTCTCACTACAGGAGACCAGACAGGCTCAGCACCACCTCTCTTTCCACCACTTTCCAGCCTGACAGGAATCTTATTTTTGCTGGATTGGTTTTTATCCAAGACAATTGCTAATTGGCCAGGCTGGAGAAGAATCGGTGAGCAAGCAGCAGGTAAAATAGACACCTGGAACAAAGGAAAACAGGAACAGAAACAGTTCTTCCCTATTCAACCTGTGATGACTGTCAGCCTGTATTTGGCTGTGACTGTTTATTAACAAAGTAATCCAAACACTCACCAAAGGAGGTAATTCAGGGACACCTCCAGCTATGTGTGCAAGGCTCCATATTTCAAAAGGTCTAGTGCCAGCTCCTGTGTAGCTGGTGACTCCTGGATTCGCCCCAGCACTGCCTAACCCACGGGCATAACCCAGAGCTGTATCCAAGGAAAACTAGCAGAGCTAACCTCGCTGAAAAAAAACAAACCTCTTGAGAAATTACTGGCAGCTCTGCTTGGCCCATAATCTTCAAAGGCTCCAAAATAACAGAACTCAATTTACTCCCACATCCTTTCTCCTCAGCAACAGCTAGCTTTATCTCAAAAAACCAAGAAACCTCAGACCCCATAAGCACACACTTAGCACCTGTATCTTTGCCAGCAAACTTGGAAGATAATATATTTTTTGCTCATCTCCATCATCAGTGCATCCATCCCACAAGCCCTAATTATTTCTAATGCTCAGTCAAGGGGAACACAAAACCACACAGATCTATATCATCATTAACTTCCATGCCTTCTGGGTAGGATAAATGATGATTAAGTCTAAAGTCATACCACAGCTGCCCCCCCTCCTTTTTTTTTTTTTTTTTTTTTTTTTTTTTTTTTTAAATGCAGAATAATAGCCTGGGGAGTTTGCATACACTCTTGTTCTCAGATAGGCTGGTTACTACAGGTGAGCAATCAAGTTAGAGTAAAAACAGACGTGATCTAAACCTTTGTCCTGAACTCTAGCTGGTGAATTAATAGTGGTTTTTCATGTGGGAATCTCTGTCAGGGAGCCTGGATATTGCTTTTTACCCAAATGTCTTTGTCATGGTCATTCAACTGGCATTTAGCAGCTTAACCACGGCTACACAGGGACTGTAGCTGTGAAGAGGCACATGAAATGCCAGGGCTGATGGCATTCAACATTGACCTAAACCAACACGCCACAGCACAGCAGAACTTGCACTTGGTACAGCCACCTAAAACATGGGGCAGCAGTAGCTTGCCCAGGAGAAAGCATGACAGGCCTGTCATGATGATATACAATGCTTGAAGTAGAAGCCACCAATTCATGGATTATTTTGATCACACCACTGAAGTGAGAGAGCTCCTCTGCCTCTGGGCTGGAACAGGACCACCTGGAGCATCGTTTTTTCTTCACTCCAATTTCAAGTGGGGAAAAAAAAAGCCAAGCTAAAAATCAAAGATCCACCACCAACTGTCTAGAACACTGTGTATTTCTGATCCTACCAGCTACACATCCCTCCTGCCATTTCAGTATCTAAACATCTTCCCGGAAATCCTCCACTGCTAGCACCACAGCAAAGTCTCTGCAGGCATACAAAAACCGAACTCTTCTGAGTTGCCATGGTCTTTGACTTGATTTCCAATAAATCATAGAGTAGAATAATCCTGCTCTTTGGTAGCACCATTTGCAAGCTAAGGTTTACCACAAGGCATACTCCACAAGCTCTGGAATAGGCAAAATGGTCAGGATAGCAAAAACTGATGGAATTTATATAATGATAAAGCTATATGTAAAGCCATAAGTATCTATTTTAATTTTATTTCACTGAAATATACCTAAAACAGTAAGGAAAGAAAATCCTCTTTGACCCTAAAAACCATTTCCCATCACAAAGCAAACAGGACTACTGCAAAACATCATATGATCTCTAAAGCAGCACACTTTTAAATAACAACACTTGAATAAAAATGTTTTGTTTATAACAACTGAAGGAAAACGCTTCTTTAATAAACTTACTACAAATTGAACAGGAATCTGAATGTTGGTTTTGGTAGCCTGAAGGTGAAGTCTATTATGAAAGAAACATCGTCCTCCAGGCTCCTCCTGCAGCTCTTGACCCCTTTCCACACACACCGTAGGACATGATGTAGCTCCAACCTTTAAGTGAGTGGTCAAGGGAGCCCCAGCTCTGACCCAACACTAACAGATCACAGGAACAACTACATTTAAAGAACTTGTAAGAAACCTCTCACAGGAATACACACTGACAATTGAGCACGAGGTGAAACATTCTGCTGGTTGGGGGGTCAGGACAAGATGAGACAGCAATGCTTTGCACTTCATCAGAAGGTTTCCTGAATAGCATCACAGCCTTTACTCCCCTCTACCCTCAGGATGGGGTACAGCTGCCAACACATCATCATTAACAAAGCTGGTTTCTCCTTACAATGCATACATCCCCATCCTTCCTCCAGTACTTCCACGGGTTACAGCACTATCAAGACACATGGACCACAGAGGAATCTTCCTCATCATCATAATGAGTCAAAGTTTTCCTGCTTCATAAATCCTCACTGATCTTATTGCAGTTCATTGTTGCAGTTCGTTTATTTTCCAACAGTTTTCCCTGTTGTGCCAAGTGTTTTTTTAACAAGTATATATCCAAGGGAGTCTGACAAGTGACAGTCAAAAAAAGCCCCAAGAAAGCAAAAACAAATTAAAAAATCAAACTCTTGAAAGTAATCAAGGTCATCAAGGAGCAGATGCCTTGAATTAATTAGCTACATTGAGTAGGGACAAAATACAAAGGCAAGAACCTCTGAAATATTTCCATCAGTGGAAACAAGCTACATCAGAGTGTAAGCTGTAGCAGAACCTATTATTTATAGCCCACTGGAGGAGGAAAGTATACATTACTTAATGAACTTGCAAGCTAATATTAACTGCAGATTTATATTTTATTATGTTGGCTTCATTCTGATCCAAGTTATCATTATTCCCTTCTATAGCGAGAGCCAAAATGCTTGAATCTGCATCACAGATTCATAGGTTTTTAAGGCCAGATGGACAACTGGAATTATAATATCAGATAGAGAATTTAATCCAGTAATTTCTGCATTACATCTGTAATTTGCTTGAACACACTGTTTACAAGGAATGATATTGCCCTTTGACAAAGTTCTTCAGGTTGGCTGCATTTTTTCCCCACAAGCACAGAACCAGCTATAGCAACAAGGAGAGAGACCGTAGCTCACTTTAATAAGCAGACCCACTAAAACAACCAGAAAAAGCTGATTTTTCCCTTAAAAAAACTTCCCGTCGAAACAGAGGCAGCCATTTGTCCTTCCCACCATACATCACTTAAAGGAAGAAAGTGGTTGGATTAGCCTGACACCAAAGTTACTGGAAACCTAAAAACTCCAGTAATAGTCTGCTTTTCTTTAATGGTAAACACTCCTATTCCCACCAAAATCACCATTTAATTGGAAAGGGTTTATTCACTGTGAAGAAAGACAGGAAAATGCTTCCATTCTCACTCATAAAATTCACTGGAAACAAAACTGTACCAACACATATTTCTGATCTGGCTGCAGCACCACTTTTTTGGGTAACCATCTGGGCAAGTATCACTTTACCACTAAGAAAGAAAAAGAAGCTTCCACTGAATGCAACCAGCACCTGCAACCTGACAACCAGCCTGCATAGAGAAACAAAATGCCAGTGCTGTCCTGCAGATCAGGGCCTCCAACTACTGTCAAGGCATCGGCAAGCCATTGAAGGAGGTAGTTTCTTCAATACTCTGCTTAAAGCTAGTACCTTATCAAGCACATACACAGTCAAGCCCAATGTTAGCACCCCAACAGTTTCTCAGTGCAATCAAAACACCTGCAACAGGGCTAAGATGAAATCTCACCTTCTTCCCTAAATTAACAACTAAAAGCAATATGGTCTCTGCAGTCTCTGTTCTTAGAAGGTGTCCTAAAAGACATGGATATCAAATTCTGTTATGCCTATAACTAAACTGAAGAAATTTGGCACAGATACATCCAGATCTGGCAAGGCTGTCAGCTTTCACCACCAGTGGACTTGCAAGACCTCACTGTCCACCACCAATAAAGCCTTCCCGTTGACAATAATGACTACTCTGCTGCCACTGAATTCATTCAAGGAGAAAATAAAAGGAACTGACATACTGCTTAACAAGCATTTGGGAGAAAAATATGTTTCAGATGATCTATTGGCTTTGTAGGGAGGTTGACAGTTTATCCCTTCTATTTCTGTTGAGGGAAGAAGGTGAAGGTTGCTAGGGGGAACAGCACATTGTCAACACAGAAGTAAGAAATGGCTTTTGAGTATTAGTAAAGCAAAGATGGATAAGCCAAAATGACTAGGGTTTTTATTAGAAACTATTTTACAAAAGCAAGTATGCAGATAAATTTCCCAAGTAGTTTCACTGTTTTGTGACCTGCAAAACAGTTTTAGAAGTGATATAAGTCCACCCAGAAGCATCAAGAAATGCTCATTACTGATGATGAATAATTAGTTTTCTCTCAGTTTCCTCTATCCCCTCTGGGGTTTACAAAGTCCAGACTGGTTGTTCTGATCTCTTTCCAACATTAAGTAATTCAGGTTAGAGAACCCAGTAGTTAACACCTTGGCAAAACACTTCTATACTGCCCCCTGCATCAAAATTACATGAAAGCCTGCAAGCCCAGGGTTCTATCCTCTATCCTACAGGTTCAATACCTGCTATACAGCCAGCTAAATCTCAGCTTCTGAAGGTACTGGTTATCCTCCATGCACATCCCCAAGGTACAGTTTGCTGAACCAATGCTCAGGAGCTTGCCAGCAGGAAGACACGGGGGCAGGAATCCCCTTCGTCCTCAGGGATGCCAGATCAGACAGCCAGATCTGCTGTCATAGTATATGCTATATCACCTTCTCCAGGAGTCATCACTCATCCTTCCAGCCAGTGGTCACCTGAGCAGCTCTACTTGGTCAGAGTACTCCTAGTATACCTGCTGCACAACTCAAATATCAGGGATGAGGGATAGATAGGGAGTGTGTTTTCCCACCAACACCACCCATGGTGAAACAGCATGCACTGAATGTTCCCAGGGCAACTATTCTGGCCCAAAGCATCTTCAGCCCTCTCTGCAAGGCAGAAGCAGGAAGGCTGTGCTCATACACACAGCCCAGAGCAGCCAACACCCTTGTCCACAGCACACAATTTGCACTGCATCTCTGCAAACAGCCACCCACCCATCACCTACTACACCCAGCAGCAATCAGGTGCTGTGAATCACAGAACTTATATTTCCTCCTGACTGTCCACTCTGGACCAGTTTCCTTGCAGGAGACAGTGATACAGTAGTTTCACGATTATAAACCGCACCTGAATATAAGCCGCACTTCCGGGTAGCTGGGAAGACCACGGGATTTGTCCATATATAAGCCGCACCTGAATATAAGCCGCGGGTTTTTTTGTTTTTTTTTTTTAAACTCACACGGCAGAGGGGGCGGGG
>VRYO01002778.1:3263978-3288032 GCA_009812075.1 Sialia sialis | reverse complement strand
AGCGTTCAGGTTTGCCAATACAGCTGGCTGTGAAAGCAACAAATGCTTTCACCTGTCACCTCAATGTCCAGCTAATCACAGAGCAGAGTGAGGGACAGGCACAACATGAACACAAAGGACAATCGAGCTCTCCATTCTGCCTGTGCACAGCCAGATCTTAAAAAAAAAAAGGCACGTCTTAAGAATAAAATATATTTTCAAAGGAAAAAAAGAATTCTCTAAAAACTTTCTAAACACACAGCAATTTTTCCAGCAGAGATCAAAGAAAACCTGTTTAGTGAAGAGAAAGTTAAAAAAAAATGTTCATTCCAATGCAATAATTAACACAGTATTTCTGCAAGATTGTCTGAGCAAAGAAAAATACCTAGTTCAAGTCCATCGTGGTTGAAATGAGGCCTCATCTCTCACAGTCACTGAGAAAGGTGTACTTGTGAGAGATTTCAAGTCTGTGTTTACAGGTTTTACTATGAAAACAATATTCTTTTTAAACCTTTAGAATAGACAGTAGTAGGCTGAGTATCTACTGAAGAGCTGCGTGAATACTCTTTCCTCCACAGAAGCAAGCAATTAAGAAATTCAGTGCCTCTGTGAAGTGACCAATCTGTGTGCGTTTGGGGTTTCTCTCATTTTACCCTTATACCACATACAGATTTCAATTTATTCCTAAAGAGGAAGTGAGAATATATTTTTAAATTGCAAAAAGAGTTCATTTTCTTTTTATTTTGGGGCAGGACTTAATTTCCCTGAAATCCCCGGACAATGTTTAAAGCTCATCTCCATATGCATACTTTCACACTTACGGGAATGGGCCACTAGAAATGTAGCTCCAAGTCAGACTGGAGAATCTAACAGACCCATGTCTGCTCAAGACCCTAAAGCCAACAGGGTCCAACATGATCACTAAGCTGAGCTAATGCAGCTGGACTTTCCCAGGTCAAGGGCTCTGAGCTTGCTCAGTACATGCTGGACACCAAGATGCCTGCAGAAGCAGCACGGAAATCCTTGGAACAATAAAGCATAAAACCAGCAAGAACAAAGTGCAAGGCACCATGTCATAAGCTGTCCCACCTTTTCAACTTCTGTCAGATTTCATGAAATCCTGCTCTTACCTCACCACCTGTGCATTCCCTCAAGTCTGCTTGCAAAAAGCTTTGTATTTTTTAGTGCAAAGATTAAACATTTCACCGTGGGCAAGTTTATGTTTCCTTATTTAGCAGAAAGAGAACAGCAGACATAGAACTGGACTGTATACTGGAGCTAAAAAGTGAGGCAATGGTGAGAGAGTTAACAGTGGAAGGGGAAGAACCTGACACACAAGCCCACTAACTTCTTTTCCTTCTGTGATAGCTGCCAGTTAACCCCTTCTGTATTACTGATGTACAAATAGCTGCTTTATACATCAAATTATAGCATCAACATTTACCATATTATAAGCAGTCAGTTATTGTTTGAAACAGTTTGCCTGTTTTCTACTATTTATCACAATTTTTAAGATAAACTTTGAAAGGAAACAGGCACTATCTAAGAGTAAATCTTTGCTATTATTTCCTTTTTTAAAAATATATCATTAGGCAACAATGCTTTTAGTCATATACTTAAAAGTGCTGAGTTTCAAATGTTGCTTTACTGTCAAAGGATAGTAATTCCATTTTAAAGCCATGACTGAGTCATTCTAAACCTCTTGAAAAGTCATAAATCAGACATCAGACAGATCCCAAAAAGACCATTAGACTTGCGTCCTTCCTCATACCAGTAATTCCACTGCAGTAAATTTAAAAGTTAATGGGACTACTCCAGTGAGTAAAATAAACACATGGCACTGAGGCTATGCTCTGCTGTCATGGAAAGCACACAGGGAACCATTCCAATACACCAAATACAGAACTGGTAACTCCTTAAAGCCTCCTTAAGGCACTGTGAGCACACTGAAATATGTCCAGACTTACCTGCTCTGCATACACAAAGCAGCACTCAACACCTACCGAACTACATGAAATGCTATAGTTGTGTGAATGCATACTAAGCCAAGCTGCTAAATGCAACCTAATAAAAAGAATGTTCTGATAGTGTGTATTTTCATCTGAAGCATTAGACTAATTTAAATACATTGATATGAAAATTAAGACTATTTTACCACCTGCTTTTGCTACGCAAAAAAAACCTTCCTGAAAAAGACTTCATTTACTAATTAAAGATAAACATTGTGATATTATAGCTAAATATGCATTTATCCAGTGTGCCATGACGCAGAAATTATATACCACTATCAGACATCACATACACATACAGGTCAACACACTGAGAACAGGTAGGCTCATTTCAGGCTCTGTCATGAATAATTCGCAAATTACAACCTTCCTTTATTTTTTGCCAGCACTAGACGCACCCCTTTAATTGCACTCATTTATTCATTCATTCATTAAAATAAAAAATAATAAATTTAAATAAAGTAAGCTTCAAAAAACCCTGAAAAATTAAGAAGGAAAGGATCAAAGCAGGAGTAAATAAAAACCAGTAAAATTCTTGTAGTCTTAAAGCAAATACAACACACTCTAAAGATCCATTTTGTCTTTCACACCTTTGTCTATTTAAGTCAATGTCATTCCTTCAGATTGCATTTCTTTTGATTTGCTTAACAGTACACTTCATTGTTAAGCACTGCCTCATCAGCACTTCTGCTGAAAAGCCCTAAAATGAAATATACTTTGTATTTAATTACAAGTATGCAAATATCTTGTGGAATTACTTTGCTACAAGTGATCAGGTAAAAGGCATTCCATGATTTTAATAATTCTCCCACATGATACTTTTTAGGTCATCTAAGTGACGACCAAATGTGATCTGCAAACCTCTCAAATCCAGAGGTGATGTGTAACAAATCATAGTTTAGGGTGAAGGGGGGAATCTTCAACCAAGTCCATCATTCATTGTGTTTCTGTAAATAATTTATACAAGCCCCTTCCCAAACTCTAATACTTACAACAGAAGGATTTAAAACACATGCATTTAAAACCAAAGGCAGTGCAGGAAGCCCAGTTGCATATGGCAGGGCTGCCTCTCAGACCCTGTTCTCATAGGGAATGCATTCTAAAGCAATAATCCACTACTGGAATACCAGCACTTCACAAAACTGTGTGATACTTTCAGGGTACTCTTTGGAATATTTTCATCAGGACTAATTTCTGAATTTTTAACATTACTCAAAGCAAACAGCAAGTATCAGGTTTTAACAATGAACTCTGCTAAAGAGTTAAAAATGACGGCAAAACAACACTTGAAAATGCATGAAATAGTCTTGAGCCTTCATGTTTTGCTTTTAACATATAAGCTGAGGAAAGGTGTTTAAAATAAAAAATCTGTTTTATTTTGCTATTACATGAAAGGCTGGAGAAAAATTAATTTTTTCCATTGTGTATCCTTCAATCCATTTTTGGAGATATCTGTGAAGGTGACCAGATTTGTGATAGAGGTTGGGCATTCAACAGTTCTCCACAAAAACGCCAGGAGCTTCTGAAACTCAGCTGCCCCATGCAAAAACCTACTTCCATGATAAGGAACTAAAACAATGAATTTACTTCCCCCCCCCGAATCATAACCTGGATTTTTAAAGCATTTTCCCCTAAGTTCCCTCCACTAGAGGGTAAAATAGAACATCACATAGTGTGAATTGTCAACTGCATGTATTTTATCCCATAAAGTCATTGTGGGTTACAGTAAGGTTTAGAGAAACAAAAAATAAGAGGCAGGTGTAAAGAAAATAATTATTCTGAGAATGTAATCATCTATGCAACTACTTACGTGCTCCATGACTAGAGAGCACAGGGTATTGGCTAGCTGTTCAACCATGCTGAGTAGTATGAGTGATAATAAATAAAAAATAAACCCAGAAAACCCAATACCACCAAGCTTTGAAAACATTATTCACCTGTCTAAGATGGCAACCTCTATCTCAGCAAAAGTAAACTTCCTAACCAGCGAAAGAACTAACCCCAGGGGAGAAGCTTTCTCATCAGAGCCCAGAAGCAGCCAAATGAACTTTTCAAAACCAAACTGGTGACTCGCACGCAGCCAGGTAGGTGGGCTCCAGTGCCCAAGGTTTCTCATGCACTGGGCTCCACACACTGCAGCGTGAGCCATTCCCATGCATGAAGCTGTTCCATAGCAATTGGCAAAGGACACATGCACTTGTCAGATAATGCTTGTTTACAAATAAATCTCGCAGCAAAGGACAGCACTTACTGAATAAAGTTCAGGTCCACAGACAGACCCCTCCTAGCAACACTTTTTTAGCTTTACATTTACAGAAGAGATGGAAATTATAGAGCAGCAGTCAGAAAAGTAGCAGCAGAGACACTGTGTACCAAGCGCTCACACTGCTATCATTACTGTAATATTCCCCTGCAACCTCCTGTAAAGATGCCACTAAACTCATTTGCTAGGCACCTTCATTAATCCTTTCCAGTAGTTTCCTATCATGTAAAAGTCCTATTCTGCAGCTGCCTATTTACCTCTATGCTTGGCAAATGGTCCCATGGATTCAGTCAGTAATATCCAGCTTTTCTGAGAACTGGCAAGGATGACTGAGACAGGGCTTGAAGTATCTGTTGGTCTCTCAGCATAGTATTATGGCAGACTGGTTTACTCAGGACAGCATGCTTCCTAAAAGGAAGGTGAATAACAGGGAAAGCCCTTCTAAATCTGCCACGCCATCCCAACAGCATTGCTCGCATGGGTGAAATCATCTGAAATTGCATGGGGACAGAAGGATTGGGCCCACTGTTATCTAACCAAAGCAAAGCCAAACCATTTCAATCACCTCCCAAACCAATGCACTTCCCGAACATTTGATATCAGTATCTCCCCCTTCCTCTGCAGGTTTTGTTTTTGTTTTTTTTTTTTTAAAGAAAACTGTGATTCACATTATTCTCGCTCTCGAAAATAAATTAAAGCTAGCTGGTTACCTCAGGCCACATCTTTGAAATTCTGGTACGGTTTTCCTATACCAATCCCTGCATACCTCCTCCCTCTTCTAAAGGAGTTTCACAAATAATTACGGCGCATCACGACGCCAGCCTGCTTCGAGCCGCCGGCAATCCCTGCAGATGCTGAACTTCTCCACCCATTGCTTTCACATTACAGCCTGCTCGCGGATCCAAAAATATTAGACTCCACGCAAGGAGAAAATAAAAATCCCAGCCTAATTTCAAAGAATGGAAGCATCTTGCTATACAAGAAGCTTGGACGCGTTTTCGGCCATTGGCCTCACAAAGATCAAAGGTAAAAAAATCCGTCCCCAGCGGTCGCGCTCCGCTGCGGGTTACACACCGCCATCGCCGCGGCTTTCTCTCCTTTTTATACGTGTATTTTAAGCCACGAAAGTAAGCGCACTGCGGCCAGCGCTTCCAGGGCTCCCCTCCGGGAGCCTCCCCTGCCCCGCCGAGTGCCGGCCGGCCCCGCCAGATCCCCTGCCCCGTGCGAACTCCCCCGTCCCAGCGCCAGCACCCCGCACAGCCAAGCACCTGTGCGACTGCCGGGGCAAACAGCGAGCAGGCACCACCGTGCGCACCCACCCCGCACACATCCATCCTCCCGCAACAAGGGAACACCCGCTGCCAAACGCGCCCGTGCCAAGGCATCTGTGCACACCCACTCGTGCCAGCCTGCCTGCGCCCCGTGCGGCGCTGCCGCCCGCGCTCACCGCCGCCTCCCTGCGCCGGGAGCCCCCTGCCCCATCGGCACTGCCACCCGCATCCCCGCCGAGGCATTCGTCTTCCCGCGGGCAGAGCCCGACTCCACTTCCCCCAGAATGTCCCAAAATTGAATCCGCCGAGTCTGAAGCCGCGCACCGCCGGGCAGCCACCCTCCCGTGTGGGCAGCGCCGACGACCCGGCCGCCCCGTCCCTGCTCACCCTCGCTGCCGGGGCTGGCCCGCAGGCTCCGGAGCGCGGCGCACAGCAGCAGCGGCAGGAGGCACGTCCGACCGGGAGCCGGCGCCCCGGCGCGGCCGGCCCAGCCGCCGGTGCCGCGCGGCCCCATCCCGCCGCCGCTCAGCGCATGGGGCGGCGGCTGACCCCCAGCGCCGCCCGCTCGGGTCGGCTCAGGACGGGACAGGGTGGGCTGGCAGAGCGGACAGACTCACTCCCCTCCGTCCCCGTCCAGCCGTCAACGCGACTGGGGAAGCAGGGGGCGGGGATGGGGAGGTGGCCCCGCGCCGCCGCGGAGACGCCCCCGACGGGGCGGACCCACCGCCGTCGCCACCGCGTGCGAGGGACGGCGGCCCCCGCGCCTCCCGCTGCCCGGGGAGCTGCGGGCAGCGCACCTGAGGGAAATCCCTCGCAGCCCCGCCATGCCCGTGCCAGGGAGCGGGCGGCAGCGCGGTCCCTGCCAGGCGCCCCTCGAGCCCGCTCAGGGGGGACGGGGAACACCAGATCTCCGCGCAGCAGCCGCTGGTCACGATGCCAAAACCTACACACGCACACCTCAGCCCAGAGCCGGGGAAGCCGCGGTCTCACAAGGCTGGCAAGCCTGAGAGGAAGCCTCACCCCTGGTCGGGTAAGCAAAAATGCCACTAACTCCGTAATGGAGCCGATAGAAAGATGAGTGAATGTCAGGTGTATTTTACCCCAAGCCACCACCAGAGCACAGCTTTGAATCCAGCACAGCTAGTCTTAGAGAATCACAGATTATGCTGAACTGGAAGAGACCTGAAAGGATAATCAAGTCCAACTCCTAGCCCTTCACAGGGCCATTCCCAAGAATCACACTTGTACGCTGAGATGTTTTTCCTCTCAGAACCCTAGTTATCAACCGAAGCCATCTCCCTTAAAAAATAAAACAAAATATCTCAACCAGATTTATTCACTCATATTGGTTTAACCCATATCGCTTGAGAGAACTTCTTCCAGATAAACCAGCAAAGACCAAACTAAGCCTTGCAGGTGCATAAGCAGCAAGTCAAGGTTATACAGAGCCCTGCTCACCTCGTGCTGCCCCTCCATTTCACCCCTGCTGATTTATATTATAAAAAGGTTAACCAAAGATTGAGTACCTGCAAAATGCTCTCTGTCTCCAAGGTGCAACGTTCAGGACTATGATCTCAAGCAAGTGGCAATTAAAATATACAATCCCCAATATTGCCAGTTTGAAGAGGACAAGTAGTTTTCAACTGGGAAGCTTCAGATAACCTAGATCTCTACCTTGACATTACTCATCTTTTATTTCTCTGTGTCCTTACACCATGTATATACCTCTGCTACTTCCATAAACATTGTCCTCAGCTGTTCACGGATATTATTTTCCTAAGTGTTGGCTCTTATTGCTAGAGGATTTTATACCTCAAGCTTGTCAACATTTTTACTGCCACCAGGAGGACAAGGTGAGGACTGTTACTTTACATGAAGTACAACAGTAGAATTGCCAGCCAGATGTAAAGTGTGGCATTCATCTCTTCACAGCACTGCCTCAGATCTTCACTATTTGGATACCCTCCTAGTTCGAAGTTCAAAAGGAGGTTTGTTATCACATTGTCCCTCTAAATGGCACATGACTGGATCCTCAGCTGGAATAAATCACAGCTGAGAATGTCGGACCACAGCCCTGCATCAGATAAAGGAGGGGAGCAGGGCCATGGGGTATAGTAATTTCTAGGAATTTGCTATCTTTAAAAACAATGGTAAGTTTTGCCATCCAGAAAACAGGGCAATGCAGGAAATCAGAAACAGCATCTTGCTAGCATAATAAAAAGGATCACATGACAAACTAGTAAAATGGTAAACTGGCTGGGCACCTTTGCTGGCCAAGGGGCAAGTCTGCTGTAGCTAGACAAGTATCTTAACAGAATCTTGTGTCAAATTGCTGTGTGCACCTGATTTTCAATGCTGTTTGACAGTCACTAACTGCTCTTTGGACTGCCAGAATTATAATTTAGAGGCATTTCAGATGATATGTTAACGACATCTTAACTTTCTAGGAAACACTGAGATAATCTTGGCATGATTCATAAGATATGTAAGAATAGCCACCATGCTCTAGGTTTCATTCTAGCTGCCTCTTTTTCTCCCTACAGGAAGCAAGCGCCTGGTTCACGACATTCCCCACCCTGGCTGTGGCACAGCAAGTGTATCCCACCTCATCTCACTAGACAGTAGTCATCATTGAGTACTGACAAAAAAGGAAATGCTGCCTTATAAAGGGGGTATTACCTTGTTCCCAAATGCAGGGTATTGCAATTTTATGCACCTTATAATGAATCCTATCTGCTGGGGTCCCAATCTTCTAAAACTCTCCTCCTGGTTTTGCCACCAATCCTGTAAGTAATCTGCAGCAGGCAACTCCCCCTGGGATTTTGCCTCATCAGTGCACCCAGCAGGCTCTTAAATAGAGGACAGAAATTTCAGAAAGTGCTGCAGCATCTCATGTAGCCTTGATGGGTAATCAGAGAGAAGTTGGACAATCTGATGGATCCCTTCCTATTTCCCATCAAAGAGTGTATCTTCTATTGCTTTGAGCAAATTTGCTGTAGAAATCACAAGGGGTTGGTCACCTTCCAAAGTATTCAGGAACCTAAACCATCTCAGAATCATGCAATTTCTCCCCATATCCAGTCTGTATTTTATCTTAGTTTCAAATATTTCTGCATCTCAATAACTTTTTACTGCCCCTTACATTTGTGTCTTTTCACCTATGCAAACAGCATTTCCTCTTAATCATCTCTCAGTTAAGATCTATATTTCATCCTTTATATCTGTTTCTCATGAGTCATTCCTGTAATGTGATAGTAATGCTGTTATACTACAGTCCCTCCAGTTTTCCCAACATCTCCATCATAACATTTTTCTCAGAAATATAATCATACTAGTGCTATAATAAACAACTGTCTCTAAAAGGCTTTTGAATATAGTGTCTGAAACTGAAATGACAGCTTTGCCCTGTGTAACTTGCCACTTCATATCTAATTTACTGTCAGCTATTACATGTGTTTTAAACTGTTTATTAGGCCAAATATCTTTGAAGTTAATGCATTTCCGATTATTTCGCTTAGGTATGCAAAAGCTCATTTTTCGAAGTTTAATTTCTCTCCTATGTAGGTAGTTCCCTTCAAATAATTTCTGTGTTCTGACTGGCTTCTAATTCTGCATTGCCAATTCATTTCATTAGCATGCTGTTTATCCTATCATCAACATGATACACTTGAAAAATAAATGAGTCTATCCTTCAGATTATTTCAGCAACCAAAAACTGCCAGCCAAATCTATTCCCTATATCATTATCCTTTACTGAAGTGTAAGGGCAAAATGCTTATTTCATCTCCATATTCAACAGGGCCTTCATCTGACAAAAGATTCAATTTCATACTTTAAATTTAAGTGTAAACAGTCCCACTAAGCCCATGTCTTCATTGCAATAATGGAACATAAGACCCACTGTAATGTGGCAAACTGTTTAATTAGTTAGGCATATAAGCATTTCCATTTCCTTTGAAAAGTTCTTTCGAGAGTCAGAGAAGATGACATCTTTAAGGAATACCCTAATGAAATCTAGTAATTTGTTCTTTTTTTTGTTTTTCCCCACAAGCCCTTTGAAACAGAAGAACTATCTTCTGTTCAAAAACTAGATGCATATTAAAAGGAAAAGCAATCCAGGAGCAGCTAAGCAGCTTTGCATAGTAGATATGGTTGGATTAGTACCATGACTGCCACTACAATTTGAGCACAAAATGGCTGGTGTTCCAAAAACACCACAGCAGTCTTTTCAGGCTGCAGAAAGCAATAGTGTCAGAGCCCCAGTGGACAGCAGACAAATCAGTGCCAGGAGCCAGTGAGGACAGGAATGTTACAGAGCCAGTGCCGGTGGGCCACTGCTTGGCCAGAGGAGGTATGTCCATGACTGTGCCCCTTGGGCTGCTGAAATCGTCACACTGCAGTGCAGAGAAAGATGTCACCAATGAACTGGTAATTTGCATGAAGAAAAATGAGCAAGTGGTAAATAAAGCATTGCCTGTGCAAGTTCACAACCCAGTCACTTGTACGGTCTTAGAACCTATTTATCTTTTGCCACCTCCACAAGACACAGGAGCTATTGGCAACTGTGCACTAAGGAAAATCTGCTCACTTCATTTACAACCTGAAATTAGATCCAAACCTGTGAAAGTACATGGTAAAAAACATTTGCTTCTGTCAGAAAAGACTTGGAGAAAGCATGACATTTCAGCCAGCATTTTCTTTTGGAGTACTTCATCGCCAGACTTCAGTCCTGGTAAGAGTCCTTCCAAAAGGCCCTGACCTGTCAGCACACTCTCCCCTTTGCAAATGCCGTGTCACTGCTTCCCTCTCACTGCCTTAGGGTGACCCCCATGGAGCCAGATCCCAGGCTTTAGCAGAACACTGCAGGCAGATAAATGTTCCCTGTCTCGGAGGGGACAGTGTATATCACTTCACATGCCAATTTGGATTAGATTGATCAGCAAAATAATCCAGATATGGAAATACACACTTGTGAGCACCAAGAGGAGCAGACACAGCTGGCGCTACTTGCAGCTCACTTGCAACTTAGCAAGTATCATGGTGTTTCTCTGCATCACACCAGAGGAGAGCATTAAAGGGAACAAATGAAATGGCTTTGCAGAGATTTATGGAGATTTTCTAATGCAGAAATTGGAGCACAGGAGAAAGTGCAAAGGCTAATTTGATTACACTGTTAGCTCTGTATAAATTTAATAATGGATTTGCTTCCACATTTCTCATCATAACCTATTTAGATGCATCCGCTAACTGTAGTAGCTCTGCACCTCAAACTCCTGAGCCAGTCTTCCCAACCCACCCCTGTGAGGAAGAGGAACATTACTACTTCTGCATAGACAGAAAGAAAGAAAGGAGATGTTAAAGATCCAGATAAACATTACTGAATTGATCATGGCTTCTCCAAATATTAATGAAATTATCTTATTCTTCTATCAGAATAACAATCAGCAGACATTAAAAGGAGCTGGCTTATCTCCTCAGGACATTGAATCATGAGCTATAGCAGACAATACACAAGCTTGTGCCAGTGACTTGGGTGCATTCGCAAGTACCAAAGTGCTCTATGGAAGTCTAGCCCTTGAGTAACTTGCTCAAGGTCACACAGAAGGTGTGTTGCAGACCTGAATCAAGTTGAAAAGCTATTAGAGCATCCATTTGCTTTTCAGTCTCACTTCTCCTTTTCCAGCGTGTCATTTTTGATCAGGATCTATGCTATCAAATACAGACATTACTGTAGGATTCACATTCAGTGCTTCACTCATTAAATGCACATTCTTTCAAGGTACAAATGCTATAGCAGATATAATGATGAAATATCATTTAATAGTGAAATACGTTTATCTCCTGCATACAGTACTGTCCAGAACTCAGTTCCTTGCTGAACTATGTTTTGTAAGGTCTATAATGCCTTCATTAATTTCTAAGAGCAGGCTGGATGGCTACCCTGAATTTCTTTGATTATAGGCAAACTAGTTTCATTAGCTTGAGCTACTGCCATGCATTCAGCATTGAGGCCAACTATTTTCCGTGTTTGAGGAAAGCAAATCCTTTTCATCTCACCTCACTCCTCCTGGCAGAACAGTTTGATACTGACTTTTTTATTTTAATCTAACCCTAATGATTTCTTAAATAAATCACATCACTGTCAATCACATCATATCTCAAATACTTGCAAATGCTTAGCAATTTCAGCTGCCAACACACTAATTTATGTTCTTTGGAGATGCCATCTGAATCACAGCTATCGTCTTTGAATCCTTTCCATCAGTTAATTGCAACTGTTTGTGAAATGTAGGGGTATATTCATTCCTCTCCTTCCTTTGCAGTACTCAAGTTGTGCCTTTAAGTAAATCTTCCATTCCAAACTCAGAAATACTTCACTTGCAAAACTCTACTCAGAGAACTCCTTCAGTAAGTATAAATAATTTTCTGGTATGTGCTCTGTTAAGAATTTTTTAAACAACAGAATGATAAAGTAGGATCAATACCACCTTTCTGAGACAGACTTCTTCATGTTACAAAATCTGACACAAATATTGCACAGTGTCGTACCAGCTGTTTTCTACTGTCACTCTTAGCTTTCAGTGTTTCTTTCTTATCTCACCCAAGAATCACAAATAAAATACTACTGACTAACTTTTAGACATGAGCTTCCCAAATTGAGGGTTTACCTACCATAAAGGACCAACTCTTCCTGACAGTCTTCTGCTCATTATGAGATAAAGTGTCCACACCAGAAGAGCTGGAACAATTAGGTAGTATTCAATCAAGCTATAAGACTCAGGTGCATTGATATAAGTTTGGATCCAGCACAGACTCCTGCATGATCCCAAGGAAGCTATTTCTCAGCTGGGAATAATCCTTTTCTCAACACCTAGTGATGTGGTCTCAAGATGCAAATAATGCCCTGTTAAAAGACATGTGCTTTAAAGGGTCAGCATTAGACCCGAAGTGAAACTGAAAGGGGTCATCAGCCAGCCTGGCTCTTGTACCAAGACTGTTCCAGTAGCATTTTTTCATTCATGTTTGTCATCAGTGTGGTTTAACAAGCCAGGCACTGATCTCTTCTCTCTGGTGACCAGTGGCAAGACATGAGGAAATGGCATGAAGTTGTGTCAGGGGAGATTTAGGTTAGATGTTAAGAAAATGTTCTTCACCCAGCAGGTGATTGGGCAATGGAACATCTCCCTAGAGATGTGGTCACAGCAGCAAGCCTAGACAACTCTGTCAGACACATGGTGTGATTCTTGAGATTGTCCTGTGCAGGGTGTTACAGAAATTTTTCTGTCTGGCTATTCATGGGACTCTGACAGCGACACTTCTACTACCAGACATTTTAAGTGCTGGTGCTGAAGCCCTTTCATGGTGTATTGCTCCAGTGACCCAACAGGTGCTCCACTTGACTTCCTGCACACTCCACTCACACACTGTCAGACCAGGTTTCCTTACTGGCTTGGTCCCAGGTTTCCCATAGCAGTCTCAGAATGGTTTCCGTAAGCCATTTACTCGTGGCACAGTAACGCAAATACCTGAAGCTGAAGCCTCCAGAAGGACCCCCAATAGTGAAAACTCTGGGCCTTTATGCCTTCACAGTCTCTGCTCTTCCTTCTCAGACACAATGAGCTCCTGTTGTGTCCCTTGAGTGTCTGGTCACCTGTCTGAGCCACAGGTCCCTGTGCCCTTTGTTATGCAAAAGGTTGACACCAGCTCAGGACCTCTTGCCTGCAGCTCCTGCCCACCCTGAGCTCAATCTGCAGCTGGCACTACAGCTTACAAACCAAGCTCCCTGGACCAAAAGTATAATAAGGACTATGAACTGAAACTTGAATTATCCTTGTGGCCCCTTCCAGCTAAGGATATTCTAAGCAGTATCCTGAGAAGCCAAATCCAATGCTTGCAATCACTGGTGTGCCTCAATTCACCTCCCTGTTTCTCTGAGTACACCCTTCCTTTGCCACACACCCTTTGCCTCCTCTTTCAAGCATGACTGCCTTTTGGGATAAACATTGTCCATTCCTACCTGTCACCCAGCTCCTCATAGAAGCCAGCCGTTCTCATGACCTCTGATATCCCTTGCTAGATCCAATTCCAGTAGGACATCGGCTTTTTTCACATCATCTGCATGCTCAGTCAATGTTTGTATTCCTCACAGATTTCACTGAGGTATTAGTGGACAGTACTGAGGTATAAATATACCATGCATCATGACATGCTATAAATGAGAATTGGCAGCTTATTTCCTGTTATTTCTCTTTTATAGCCAATTCTTCTCCTTGCCCTCTAAACATTACTCCCCTTTCTGTCTCTTGTGAGATCTGGGCTGTAGCACCTTTGCTCAATCTCCACCCAGTTCACCCTGCATGTGCTATCCCAGACACTTCTGGCTGCTTCCATTTTCTGCCTCTAATTCTGCCCCTAGCTAAACAGAAGAGTAGGTGATTACAATTTCATTCAATCAGGAGGTGAAGGAGATGGGACACATGCACAGCAAGCCGAGAAAGAAATGGCAATCAGATTACAGCTATAGCCTAGAGCACAATACTTTGTAATGTGAATTTATAATGGATCTCTGGTCTAGGGCACATAATAGACATTTTACTCAGAGTGCCATAGTCACCCAAAGACATTTACTTCAGGAAATACTGAATCTGGTATAAACATTTAAACTTTAATAAAACAATTACAGATGCACTGATTGCATAGCTCCCTTAGAAAGTGAAATCTTTAGACATAGGGAAGTGAGCAGAAGACAGTATCAGGCCATTTCCTTAAAGATTTACTGAGAACTCACCCTTAGTTAGGTCAATGCCTTATCCATATCTAAGAGCTACTCACTGAGCAAAAGCCATCTCAAAATATATCCCTGCATTATCATGCAGGATTAGTGTATTTAAAAAATTTAAATTTCCATTTTGTATTCACAGCATCCAGTCCCTTTACACTTCTCAATATAACACTAAATTTAAAAATAAACATTATATCTTTGGGGGCTTCTTGATGTTGCTGCTCAGAAACACTTTGACACTAACAAACAAGTTCTGTTTAAGTATGACAAGTTTGCTTGTCATATTTCAAGTGACAAACATGACTCTGTCCACAGAATAGAAAGATAAATAATCATTTACAGGAAAGAGAAGAGTACAGTCAGGAGGAGATGCTAAGCTACCTCTCTGTCTTGTTAACCTAAGTAGTTGACTATTTACATTTAATGTTTCTAAACCAATTCAAATAGAATTATTCCAAACCAACATTTCAATACTAAATATGCTTTTTCTGTGCTCTGAGGGAAGCATCAAATCCACAGCCCCTCCTTTCTGGTCAAGTGCCCCTAACCATATGAAAATTATACAGAAAATAGTAGCATCTCAGAAATACAGGGATTTGTACCAGTCATTATCCCCTGGCTAGCACAAATGCTGAGTATGTACTAAAATACTGTGCACCATGTAGCAGCTAAACCTCTCTTCTCTTCTGCTTTGTTGCTGGTGGGTATTGCATATTAATTTCCTCCATACCAGGCTTTCCCCATTTCGTTTACAGCAAACTTCATCCCAGTAACTCTTTTCACAACCGCAACCCCCAGGTACCTACTCTGTGTCTGAGCTAGCCCCCAATCCAGAAGGTGAGAGCACATTCACTTAAGTGTCACATACACAGAGAAGAGGCTGCTGCCCACACATCCAGGAGAATGGAACAGGGTTTGTTTATTTCTAGATTACTAGCTACTTTTTCATTATTTGGGTTTTACCACTCCACAAACCCTGGAGGAAGAAAAATACACTGAGTGGGTGAGCTATTCCAGCCATAAGATCTCACTTAGGCACTGCTGAACCTGGGCTAAAAGACTCTTACTTCCTAGGCTGCATTTATACATCCATACAGCTCTCTCCATTCTGCAACTGATCTTTTTCCTAGGATGGATTCGAGACCTAACATGAACTTCTAAACCCAAAAGCCCTCAACACTTCCAAGAACAGATTCAATGCTGATTCCTTAATTTCTTTCTCTAGCACCTCTATATGAATCATTCCTTAGTGCTCTGCTGGGAAAAAAGCTAAAGGTGACAAGCACACAAAAAATAAATATCCAAGACACTCAAAGGAACTGTGTTTACACTAGAAAAACAGTGTAAGATGCCTGAGGTCACTTAACACGGTGCTACGTCATGACATACTGTATTGCATACAACTATTCAGCTTTTACCTATGTCTATTCTTTGCCCTGAGACCAGAGGAGGTTGGATTTTCTGCAGCATTGCTACTGATTTGTCTTGGCCTTAGAATATACATTGCTATAACGAGATAGCTTGATAATCTATTGGCAAACTGCAGGTCATAGTTATCTTTTATTGTCCCCATTGAGGGACAAAGGTTTGTCTCTATATATATATCCATCTCCTTGCACAAGATTCCCTGCTTTCACTGGGATCTGTTCTCTCCTGATACTCATACCTGACTAGATTATAGCTGTGCTCCACAAGATCAATCTTAGTTTAATTGCATTCAGCTAGCAATTCAGTCATGTCATCTCAGTCAAGTTTGATTCACAAGAAGCTTCATCTTCCATTCAGTACAGAAATCCACTGTTCTGATAACTATCTTATTTCCTGGCCTCATATTAGGAAAACATGTACTTGCTTACATGCTGAGCAGGGCTGGATTCTAAGTGGAGGTCTCAAAGCCATTTAGAAAACAGTGTCCTTGAATTGACTCAAGAAGTCCATTTCTAGAAACTCTGTCCCAGGAGAAAGTTTTATTCAGCTCCTGTTACCCACTACATACCTCCTTTCAGAAGAAAGCTATATCGCTCCCTCCCCAGCTCCATGCAAGCACTAAGGTAAGGGCAATATGCAGGAGAACAGATGCTGTGGCAGGAGTGTGTTTACATGAAGATGCTGATAGCAGATGCCAGCTTGTAAAATTAGCCAATAAAAATACCAGTATCACTGTTTACAACTACTCTGAGCAAGACATGCTGCCAGCAAACTGGAAAGCACATTGCACAGGCATACCAGGTTAAAGTTACAGAATGTGGAAAAAATATAATCATTTTTAGGCTAGCTGAAGTGTGATTTTCATTCCAGTACAACGGAGTCAGCTATGAGCTGCCAAACAGTTTCAGTCTTTCTCCCTTTTGCATTAAAAAAAGTCCTATTTAGTGTTAAAATGTCAAAGAACCAGAAATACTGTAAATACAAATGCACGCGTATCACTAGCAATTAAAAGCTTTTTGTGTTCTACTGATACCTTTTCCTGGTCTTAAAAATTAAGAGCCAGAGGTGGTTAAGGGATAAGGGTTTTTTCCTCGGTATTTTATTAATGTGCACCATTTATGGTGCGCTGTTTTGCCAAGGTGAGATGCACTGCAATGCACCCCCATGATGAATCACGTATATAGTTTACAGACCATACAAATTGGCATATCTAACAAGGATTCCCCAATGAGAGTCTTGAATCAATAGCGTGATATCCTCCCATCGTGAGGAATTACTCCCTGGATTGGCCAAATCTCTAGTTTACAGGATATGTTCTAGCGAGGACCTTGGTTTTCAAGATAGCCTAGGACTTTCTGGCTTCCAACTGTGAGGCCTTCAGGGTGCTTGTCTCCTGGACTAACAAAATACTAGGGCTATGCTGCGTTATCAGACTTAAGAAATTACAAGTATTCATGCTAGGAGTACTGAGGATATATAAAAGGTATATAAAAGAAAAGGCAAAAAATCATCTTGGCATCACTGTGACTCTGGTCAAACCTGAAATTTAGCAACATGTGCACTGCAAATGTTATAGATCAGGAAGCTGTTACTTGAACTTAAACCTCCTCTAGTCCTCTTTGCAATCGCAAGTATAATTAAAAAAAAAAGTCTTGATTTTTTTACAAAATTGTTGTCTGCATCTTACCCATGTAGATCTGGAGATACTAAGACTGATCCTTCCAGAATGTTAAAATAGTACTAAATTTTTTCACCAATTAATTATCATTAATTCTTTGGAGTAATTTAAAATACCATTGAGACTAGAATCTAGACTAAAATAAAAATGCTCAAGAAAATTATTAAATTTTAGTTTTTACAAATAAAACAGAAAAAGCCAAGTTTTAGAACATTTTTTTCCTGTCCATGGAGTTCCCTACATTGGAAAATATCAACCTCCATTAAAATTTCAATTAATACATTCTGTAATACTCTTAATTAGAAAACTAAAATTATAAAAGGAAATGTAAAAGTAACTGTCATATTTCAGAGATTAAGTTTGAGAATAAGTTTTGACAGCTTTTACTTTTGCTTTAAACAAACACTCAATTCCCTGAAAAAGAAAATTAACTTTATGAATGTTTAAAAGCTGTTAATGACTTCTGTAAGCCTGTTGGAGGTACAAGTAAGAAGTTTAAAAAAAAAAAGTAAGTAAAACTGCTAGAAGAATTAAACATATCATATATAAACCATAATTAAAAGCAGCTTCGTTTCCTCTATAATCAAAAGCTGATATCAGTTAATAACATAACATACCTTTGGGATGTATCTGAAACAACTAGATGAACCATATGCCTGCAATACCTTTTCTACTATAAACAGTGTACAGCTTCAGTCATCTGCTTTATGGACTAATACAAGATAAATGAAATGATAGGAATCAAAGTGCTGAAATCCTGTTGTCAATAAATTCAAAGACTTGAATCTAAACCAGCACTTCCTTCCATACACTGTAAATGCTAATGACCTGCCCCAACACTAAATTAAAAAATGGCAATAGATCCCATTCTACTCTACTACTCTCTTGCAAAGAATAAGCAAGAGCCTCCAGGATGCATCCAAGCAATAAACAGTAGATTTTATCTTATTTATTTTATGGTTTTAGGCAGTAGGGAGACCTTTACAAGAGGTTTGTTGTTGGTGGCAGTGGTGTTAATAAGCTGTCCTAGGTACAATGTAAAGATATACCCAGGAGTATGTATTCTATCACCATCTGCTGAAACCAGGTGAGGCAATGATTCTTATCTCTGTGGGAGATATCCTCTGCTAATGGGCCATCTGTTAAACACCAGATGGGGCAATATTCTTTATCTTTCCAATGACCCATCCTTCCTCCAGGAAGATGTCTTCTGTTATTGGGTCATTGTGTCCCACTGCATGACTGATAAAATTTCATCATCCCATTGTGAGATGCTCCACCCAGGGGAGGAGCCAAACATTTCCTACCTAGATAAAAACTGAGATTTGGAAAGCAGCCCTTACCCACTGGTTCCCGGGGGACAAGAGCTACCAGACCTTTCTACAGGATCACTACTTCAACAAGACCTCTTCATCTGGACTGCTACCACCACCCTAACTAGCAGGGTATCATGTTGTATTCTGACTCTATCAATGGTTTTTCTTTTGTACTATTGAGTTAATTTTTTCTTTCTCTTTTTTTTTTTTTCCTATTAAATTGTATTTCTGTGTAGGTGAGCTCTGATACTAGAGCATGTTTAAAACATAAAGTAGAGAATAAGGATTCTCAATTTTGGGAGCTGAAGAAACCTTTTTGTCATTTTCTAGTAAGTAGAGATATTTTTTCTGTATTCAGATGTCTTGGGTTGCAATGCAAGATGTAACCAGAAGTATGTATTCTATCACCATCTGTTAAAATCAGGTGGAGCAGTGTTCTTTATCTCTTCCGTGACCTATCCCCTCATAACTCTGGGGGATATCCTCTGTTAATGGGCCAGCTGTTAAAATCAGGTGGGGCAGATGTCTTTATAACTTCCATGACCCATACTTCCTCCAGGTAGATATCTTTTGTTAATGGTTTTAGGCAGTAGGGAGACCTTTACAAGAGGTTTGTTGTTGGTGTCAGTGGTGTTAATAAGTTGTCCTAGGTACAATGTAAAGATATACCCAGGAGTATGTATTCTATCACCATCTGCTGAAACCAGGTGAGGCAATGATTCTTATCTCTGTGGGAGACATCCTCTGCTAATGGGCCATCTGTTAAAAACCAGATGGGGCAATATTCTTTATCTTTCCAATGACCAATCCTTCCTCCAGGAGGATATCTTCTGTTATTGGGCCATTGAATCTCACTGCAAGACTAATAAAATTACATCATCCCACTGTGTGATACTTCATCCAGAGGAAGGAGCCAAACATTTCCTACCTAGGTAAAATCTGAGCTTTGGAACACCAAAGCAGCCTTTTTTCTCTGGATTCCCAGAGGAAGACCAGGTCCATCTTCCTCACCACTGGACCTTCAGGGGAAGAAAAATACCATTCTCCAGGATCACTACAGAACCACATCTGTCACTCCAGGAGGACTGCAGCTACCATTTAATCAGACTGCTACCAACACCCTGACTGACACCAGTGTTTTGTTTTTTTTATATTAATGTATTTTTTTAAAATTTTCCTAGTAAAGAACTGTTATTCCTATTCCCATATCTTTTCCTGAGGGCTCCTGAATTTCAAAATTATAATAATTTGTAGGGAGAGGGCTTACATTTTCCATTTCAAGAGAGGCTCCTGCCTTTCTTAGCAGACATCTATCTCTCAAACCAAGACAGATTTTGGCGCCCAACATGAGGCACAAGGGCATCAAGAGAAAAAGGGTGGAAAAAGGAGTAACAGTTCTTGAGTAACCTAATTTTTTTGTGTACTGGGTATAGAAACCTTGTTAGGCAGCACCATGTTGTGTAGCTTACTGTGGTTTGGGTGGCACGTGATCGTAGCTGTATTTCTTCCATTTGCAGGTCCTTATCTAAACATGGGCCCTATAACTAAGTCTACTGTGTTATCCAGTTTGCTTTATGGGTTAATAAGGTGAGGAATTAATGGATTTTTAACCTCCTCTGGAAGGTGGGCACATGGATTCAGAGTTATCACACACTAACTCTATGTTTTGGGGTTACTTCAATAATGGTACCTACTGTGAGAAAATGACACTGGGGGAAATTTTCTCGCAAGCTTTCACCCAGCTTTTGGGACCTACCTCACCAGTTTCCAAAAGGTTCAAGTCTTCTCTAAATGCTAGTGATCTCATACAATGGTTGGTGTTGCTGATATGCCTGTTCTATTTAGCATTCAGAGATAAGGGAAGATTGATTTGGATAACCACCCTGATATCTACCTCAGAAAATAGGGATGCTGCTGAAGAGCCTGACACTGCCCTGGGGACCAGGGATGCTGCCCCAGAACCTGACATTGCCTCAGAGAACAGGGATGCTGCCCCACCACCTGACCCTGCCCCACAGCCCACCTCAGAAATGAAGCACCTGGATTGGGTGGGAGCTCTGCTGAAGGACATAGGCCAGATTCTGAAGGAGTACATCACCCCAGCTGGTGAGAACCCTCCCCCTGCCTCAAAGTGGAAGAGTCTGACAGTGCAGCAGTGGCATCCACGAACGTTACAACTGTCCAGGTTCCAGCTGAACTGCAGGGGCAGGCACAAGCAGCAGCAGTCACCCCTGTGGAAACAAAGAAATCTAAGGTGAAATCAGAGCATCCAGTTCTCATGCTCCACTAATACAGGTAGAAGTCGTGAGGGTTCATTTGATCTTGGAGTACAAAAGACACACAGCCAGGGACTTCAGTTTACTCACAGCAGTACAATTTATTGAGTGCTAACACAGTTAGATGATAGAGGGGAGAGAGGGAAAGATAAAGAAAACAAAGTAAAGAGAGAAAGAGGAGGTGGGGAATAGCTACCAACAGATGGGGTGCTGTCCTCATGGTCTTCTGCCAATAGATATGTCTTCCTTCTGTGGGGAGATCTCAAAGTTTCTCCAAAAAGTCATTTTTTATAGTCTTTTTCCAAAGCGAGTGGCATCTGGCCAAGAGGAAGGGAGATTTACAGACTATTGTGAGGAAACCCATTGCTCCGAGAAGCATGTGTAACCGTGCAGAACACACCACTTCCAGCTAGTGCCTGCTTGAAAGCAGTGTACTATGGTGGTACAGCAAGCACCTGCAAACAATTACTTGGCAAGCATCCACCTCTACCAGGCCAGAACTCCTGTCTAAAAGCGAGTGGTCCCCAGGGTCTCAGTCTCGATTCTTGCAATGGTCATGAGGCAAATGAGGGAAACTTTGGGCTGACTCTTACAACAGTTAATAAGGATAATAAAGGAGGGCCCTGAGAGAGATTGAAGTCATCACCAAGTCTTTGTTGTATGAAAGTCTCTGTAATCTGCAAAAAGACATTGTATGATGGGGCCATGAGGCTTATACAACCTAGTTACTCTGGATCTGGGACCTTATGGGTACAAGTGTGCAACTGGATTGTTCTGAGGCAAGGGAGACAGGGTCCCTTTCCCTCTGGGAGCAGCTTTTAATGAGTGTAAGAGAGAGATTTGTCCACAGAGAGAGGATGCAGGAGTATAGAATGTGCTGGAAGGTCCTTGAGGAAGGGGTCCAAGAGCTGAGAGAAATGGCAGTACTGGAGGTACTCTTTGGGAGGGAGGGATGGCATGATAATGACCCTGACAAGGTCAGGTGCACATGGCAGATATTGTGGAATCTGGCAAACCTAGGACCATCTCACTACACCCCCTTCATTGTGACAATTAGACAGTGGGTTCTATTGCTAACATGCTTAGAAATTGCAAGAGTATGATCAATGGCGCGATGCAGGCTCATGTCTCTGCTGTAATTAAGAGCCTCCAAGAGGAGATGAGGGAGATGAGAGGGGAGGTGAGGAGGAACAGTTCCCATATGGCACTTGTGCAAGTCACAGGCCCCAAAGTCAGAGCCCAACATCCCCCAGCTAGGGGGTGAGGATACACCCCACGACCTGATCTGTGGCTCTTTCTGCATGACCATGGGGAAGATGTGAGAAGGTGGGATGTGAAACCCACTTCTGTCCTGGCAGCATGGGTGTGGAACCTCAGGAAGGGAAACACTAACCAAGGGAGATGTACTAAAGTGAATGTAGCCTCAACCTCCTATGATCAAGGTGTAGGGTATTACAGAAGGGAGGATGATCTGTTGGATCCCCTTGAAGGAACCTCTGCTCTGTATGCCCAGGAAGGAAATAATAACCAGGGCTAGAGGGGCTCTGCCTCTAGACAGGGAGAGGCACAGAAAAAGTGAGTATTTTGGATGGTATGGATCCGATGGCCTGGCACATCAGAGCCACAAAAATATGAGGCATTAGTTGATACTGGTTCACAGTGTACCCTAACAGATACCATCATGTGGGGAAGAACCTGTTTCCATTGCTGGGGTGATGGGGGGATCACAGGAATTGACTCTGTTAGAAACTGAGGTGAGCCTGACTGGGAGAGAGTGGCAGAAACACCCAATTGTGACTGGCCCAGAGGCACTGTGCATTCTAGACTTTCTCAGGAACAGCTATTACAAAGACCCAAAGGGATACAAGTGGGCTTTCAGAATAGCTGCTATAGAGGCAGAGGGCGTCAAGCAGTTGAACACCTTGCCTGGACTGTCAGAAAACCCATCTGTAGTGGGACTCCTGAAGGTGAAAGAGCAACAAGTACCAATTGCCAACTTGAAAGTGCATCACTGGCAGTACTGGACGAATCGAGATGCCATGATCCCCATCCACAAGATGATCTGTGAGCTGGAGAGCCAAGGGGTGGTCAGAAAAACCCACTCACCCTTCAACAGTCCCATCTGGCCTCTGCGCAAGTCTGATGGGGAATGGAGATTGACTGCGGACTATCGTGCCTTGAATTAAGTGACCACCGCTGAACACTGCTGTGCCAGCCATGCTGGAACTCCAGTACGAGCTGGAGTCCAAGGCAGCAAGGTGACCACCACTGACATTGCCAATGCATTTTTCTGGATTCCTCTGGCAGCAGAGTGCAGGCCTCAGTTTGCTTTCACCTGGAGGAGCCTGCAGTATACCTGGAACCGACTGCCCCAGGGTGGAAACAGCCCCACCATCTGCCATGGACTGATCCAGGCTGCACTGGAAAAGGGTGAAGCTCCAGAACATCTACTCATGTAGAACATGTACTCATTGATGAAATCATTGTGTGGGGGAACATGGCAATGGAAGTATTTGAGAAAGGAGAGAAGATCACACAGATTCTGCTGGGAGCTGGCTTTGCCATCAAGAACAAAGTCAAAGGACCTGCCCGAGAGATCCAGTTCCTGGGAGTAAAGTGGCAAGACGGACTGTGCCAGATCTCCACTGAGGTCATCAATAAGATCACCGCAATGTGTCCACTGACCAGCAAGAAGGAAACACAAGCTTTCCTAGGTGCCATAAGTTTTTGGAGAATGCACATTCCTGAGTACAGCCAGATTATGAGCCCTCTCTGCCTGGTCACCAGCAAGAGGAACAATTTCCACTTGGACTCTGAACAGCAACAAGCCTTTGCCCAGATCAAGCAGGTGATCCCTCATGCAGTAGCACTTGGTCCAGTCAGGATGGGACCAGAGGTGAAGAATGTACTTTACTCTGCAGCTGGCAACAAGGGTTTTTCGTGGAGCCTTTGGCAGAAGGTGCCTGGGGAGACTCGAGGCCAACCTCTGGGATTCTGGAGCCAAAGTTACAGGGGGTCCAAAGCCAACTACACTCTCACAGAGAAGGAGATC
>VRYO01002778.1:3211859-3262693 GCA_009812075.1 Sialia sialis | reverse complement strand
AACTGGGAGGGAGGGGTTTTCACTCTCCACTTTAGGAAAAGCTCCTGCCTTTTTTCTGGCAACACCTGTCCCCTAAACCAGGACATTTCGTCTCACCAATGAAGAGGAGCAGGAGCAGGACCTGGGCTGAAGAAGCCCCACCATACAACCAACTGCCAGCAAACGAAACACACTACACTCTTTTCACTGATGGTTCCTATCGCATCGTAGGGATGAATCAGAAGTGGAAAGCAGCCATATGGAGCCCCACATGACAAGTTGCTCAAGCTACTGAAGGAGAAGGTGGATCAAGTCAACTTGCTGAACTCAAAGCCATTCCACTGGACACTGCTGAAAGAGAGACATGGACAAAGCTCTACCTTTACACCCATTCATGGATAGCAGCCAATGCTCTGTGGGGATGGCTGGAGAGGTGAAAAAAGGCAAACTGGCAATATAGGGGAAAACCAATCTGCACTGCTGATGAGTGGAAGGACATTGCCACTTGAGTAAAGAAGCTACCTGTGAAAGTCCGTCATGTAGATGCTCATATCCCCAGGAGTTGAGCTAATGAGGAGTGCCAAAGCAACGAGCAGGTAGATCAAGCTGTGAAAATAGAGGTGTCACAGATAGACTTAGATTGGCAATACAAGGGAGAGTTGTTCCTAGTTTGATGGGCCCATGATACCTCAGGCCATGAGGGTAAAGATGCCACCTATAAGTGGGCATGAAACCAAGGGGTGGATTTAACCATGGACAGTATTTCTCAGGTTATCCATGACTGTGAGATGTGTGCTGCCATCAAGCAAGCCAAGCAGGTCGAGCCCTTCTGGTATGGGGGGTGGTGGTCCAAACATAAGTATGGAGAGACCTGGCTAATTGACTGCATCACACTGCCTCAAACCTGCGAAGGCAAACACTACGTGCTGACCATGGTGGAAGCCACCACTGGATGGTTGGAAACCTACCCTGTGCCTCACGCCACTGCCTGAAACACCATCCTGGGCCTTGAGAAACAGGTCCTTTGGAGGCATGGTACCCCTGAGAGAATTGAGTCAGTCAACGGGACTCATTTCAAGAACAGCATCATAAACAGCTGGGCTCTGGAACATGGCATTGAGTGGGTGTACCATATCCCCTACCATGCACCAGTGGCTGGGAAAGTTGAATGGTGCAATGGCCTGCTTAAAACCACCTTGAAGGCACTGGATGAGGAGACTTTGAAGAACTGGGAGAGTAATGCAAGGTTTATGCATCTATTTGTCTCACCAGTGGTAAATAGGATATATCCAGGTTGTAGGATTGTAAGGATGGATTCTTTCTGCTTAGCTATACATATTCATGTTAAATGACACCAAAGGGCACAGAAAGCAACTGTCACGCATTTCTGAAGAATTATTGTCTCTAGCTATTGAGTCTAGAATTGAAATTAAGGCCTCCCAAATAGGAAACTTCTCTGAAACTTGCAAAAGACTTGCAAAAGCATGAATTTACCTGAAGGATTTAAAAAGGTAACATATAGAAGCTACATTGGACATCTTCAAAGTGATTTTTAGTGCCTTTGTCTGTGTAAGGTACAGCATCTGAGGAAAGTTTCACTTTACTAGAAGTGTTTGTTCATGCTGTAAAACTCAACCCCTTCACAAGCTTAACTCCAAGAAACTGAACTCATACCTGGGTTTTCTTTTGACAATTTTTACTTTCCTTGTTGGTAATGTTTCCATAGTATTTCTTAAATTAATAGTTAGTATCTGAAAAAAATTCTCTTTTATAGAAGCTACTCTAATGAAAAAAATAATTGACTGCAAAATATTTCTTTAGCATATAGCTGTAATGGCAAGTCGATTTTTATGGTCTCACCATTTTGTACTGGTCCTAAGGATTCACATTTTTTTTCTTCCTCATACTAATGCTGTATCTACTAGTATAAATGCGGTCTGTGAGCAGGCAAATAATTAAAAAAAAAAACATTCCTGTTGTGTGCTGCTAAGGTCTATCTTGTGTTTTATTAATCAAAGTAAGAAATACTGATTTGGGAGTTAGCTCATCACATCAGGCATTGCACAGACAATGGAAATGCCTCATAGCCTATGAATGTGAAGTCTGAGTTCTGATGTAAAGAACCTAAGGCAATATCTTCTATTTAAACCTGAGCATATAAAAGGGTGAAGGAGTAGGATTTCCATCTCAGATGTCTAGTAAATAACAAAAATCATCAAGTGATATTTGTCAAAAAAACTTTGTGCATCCACTTGGCATATCTGTTGGGAAATTGCATCCTTCAGCTGAAGTCCTACTTTTCAGTTTAATATGACTCTTTAGCTCTACTTCATCTGCTTTTATGTTATATTTAACTATCCTTTGAGGGACCAAAGTGGCATGACTGCAGCTAGGGAAGGAGCAGGTAGTTAAGCAGTAGTGTGATTGAGGCTGGTGTATATGTATATAGGTAAACTAGGTGTTTTCAATTATTTTGTGGAAGTGGGATAAATATTTAGGTAGTATTGGCTTCCCTGTTTTATGACTAAGAAGAACAGAAGTTGCTATCATGGTGCCTGTGATGTACAAGGTTCTTTTTAAAAGAACTAGCTGCAAGTATTGTCTCCTGTCAAGTTTTTGATTTTTCTCTTGCTTCTATAGCACTTTGTAGTCTAGCTTCAGGGCAAAATATTCAGCAACTTTTGTCTCAGATGGTGAGAATGCTCATGGGTTTTTCCCAAACTACATACTCCAACTTGAGGGAAATTGCAGTTCTAGCGGTTAACTATATGATATACTTCTTGGTGAAGTGGAGAGATTGGCCTTGGCTTAGGAGGTTTGCCTGATGTAAACATTAGTTTGGCAAGTCATTGGACTGACACTCTTACTCTAATTGGCCAATGGTTGACCCAAACACCCATGGGGTTTTCCAAAATGGAGACGGACTGAAACTGCTTGTAGTGATATAAATGACATAAACCAAAGCTAGAGTATTTTCTTCCTGGTTTAATTAAATGGTCTTCTTTTTTTGGAATGCTAGATATGGTGAGCTAAAAGTTATTTTGAGCCTTACTCACAACAGGAAGCCTGGATCACATGTTGCTGTGGTAGGCAGTTCAGGGATGTCCAGAGTGCAGGACCTAGGTTTATAATTAGAGCAAGTGACTGGCCTTTGGTTTAGCCAGCAGGCTGTTTCAGAGTTGGGAGGTGGCTTGGGTTGTGTAGTAGAGGGGGCTACAGGAGTGGCTTCTGTGATAAGAAGGTATCAGCTTCCCCCATGTTTGATAGAGCCAATGCCAGCCAGCTCCAAGAGGCACCCACTGCTCGCCAAGGCCAAGCCCATCAGTGCCATTGATAGCACCTCTCAGATAACAGAGTTAAGAAGGGGGGGAAATAGCTGTTGCAACAGCAACCGTAATAGGAACAGCCCTGCGGCACACAGGTCAATAAAGAAAAAGGGGCAGAAGGTGCTTTGGGCAGCAGAGCTGTGATTGCTCTGCAGCCCATGAAGGATACAATGGTGCCCCAGGAGATCCACAATGGAGTGGGCGGATGCCCAAACAAGATTGTTATCCCATTGGAAATCCATGCTGGAGCAGCCTCCTTGGCAGGACTGGTGGCTCTGTGGAGAGAGGACCCCAAAGGAGCAGGTTTGCTGTCAGGACTGGTGACCCTGCAGAAGAGTCATGCCAGAGCACCCTGTTCTTGAAGAATTGCATCCTGTGGAAGGGACCTGTGCTGGAACAATGGCCCTCTTTGAATGTCATTTTATGAATGAAGGGCCAGACATGCAGTCCTCTTCTGTGGTAGCTTCTCTGGTAGTTTACAAGCAGGTGTTCTACAAAAGCAGTATCCAGAGTATCCAGAAACTTAAAAAAAAAACCTTTTTAAATGTACAGTAATTTCACGATTATAAGCCACACCTTTTTCATTGAGGAATCCAGCCTACCCCAGTAGTGCGGCTTATATTCAGGTGTGGCTTATTTATGGACAAATCCCAGCAAAATGCTAACCTGGAAGTGTGAACCGGCCAGGCAGAGAGCTGCCGCGGAGTCACAGCTGGGCGGGTGGGGAGCAAGCTTTGCTGAGCGGTGCGGGAGTGCTGGTGGCAGAGCCACCAAGGAGCCAGGCGGGCTGGCGGCTGTGGCCGCCGAGGAGGAGGGCGAGCGTGCCGGCAGCGGGGTCGCCGGGGAGTGGGACGGGCCAGCCAGTGGCGCCGCTGCCACCTTCGGAGCGCACTTGCTGCCACTGGCGCTGCTGCCTTCACACTGGGGAGCGAGCTGCCGCCTCTGCCTTTGCACAGGCGAGCGAGCTGCCACTGTTGCTTTTGCACGGGCGAGTGAACTGCCGCCGCCACCAAGCAGGTGGGAGCAACGGCAGCCGGTGTCGGGGGTGGGAGTGCCAGGGCCCACGGCATGGGGAGGGCGCCTGGGGCTGCCTTTAAAGGCTTCTCCGGTCTACGAAAACTGTTTGCAACTTGAGCACCTGACACCAAACCCGGTGCTGGTGTAATTTTGTTACTAACTCGTTACTTTGTCGCATATGGATCCTCGCTAAAAAAAAAAAAAAGAAAAAAAAAAAAGTGGCTTATCATCCAGTGCGGCTTATTTATGGACAATTTCCATGGTTTGCCTGGCTACCCAGATGTGTGGCTTATAACCAGGTGCGGCTTCTAATTGTGAAATTACTGTAATTCTGGCTTGCTGTATAGTTCATTCAGACCTTGGTCATAGAAGGTGAGTTAAGGTGACTGTAAGCACTTAGCTGGGAACTGTAGAAGGCATTCAAATCTTGTATGCAGAAAACCCACTTTGCGGGAGTACAAGATAAATGTGGTTAGAGCGCAGGCAAGCTCCCAGCAGCCTGCCACAGACTGTTGTGTAACTGCAGGACAGTTAGAAATCAAATCAAATCAAATCAAATCAAATCAAATCAAATCCTTTGTATGCTTTTTCTCATTCAAGGTAGATGTTAATCACTTAATATCTTAAGGCAATGACTCATCAGGTGTTAGGTGCTGAGGGTTAACAAAAAACATCTTGAGCAACTTTCTTGTTAACTATTGTCACCAAACCAGCAATGTTGCTAGACTTTGATTTTACTCCAAGATATCCAGATTCTGTAGCTCATGAAAAACCTTGTGTTCTATTAGTAGTGATCCTATTCCTCATCTTAAACGTATTGGAAGCATTTATAACATATGATATAATCAGAACAGATTGTGACACTCATACCCCCTGATTTGAATTGGATTCTTGCAAAATCCAGGTCTATCTAGGGACTTATAATTGTATTCTTAGTAATCATGTATGCTAATTATCTATAATAATGCTGTGTGGAAAAAAGTATGTGTAACTTCCCTCAAATGTATGGCTCTCCTAGCCACTTGATAATGTTTCTTTTTGATGGTGGCTGGAGAGAAATCTTGCTGGCTTTTTTCCAATAGTTTATTTCTCTTTGGAAAATGAATTATAACATCTCTGTGTTTCATTGGAAAGCTACTAAGCTGGCAGCTGAAGAAATATAGGAGGATGATGAGAAAGTTATGTGCCTTGGGCATTTGATAGCCTAATCTGTTCATCCACGAGTGAATTGGTCTTTCTTGTAGGAATTTATCTGTGGAAGCCTGTGTCTTTGGTAGTATGTAGAGATAGGATAATTGACCTTTGTTCATTAAATCAGTTTGAGAATGTATTCAAAATAGGTTGGCATGACAATGTGATCTGAGTGGTTGGATTCAATAGTGGAATAATCAGAATTGTTAAAGCTGGAAAAGATCTCTAAAATAGAGTCCAACCATTAGCATTAGCACTGCTGAGTTCACCACTAAACCTTGTCCCCAAGTGCTAAATCCACACTTTTCTGACTAAAGATTGTTATTTCACTGCTTCCCATGGCAGCCTGTTCCAATGTGTGACCACCCTTTCCTTGAGGAAATTTTCGCTAATATCCAATCTAAACCTTCACTGGTGCAACTTGAGACCATTTCCTCTTGTCCTACCATTTCTTACTGGTGAGAAGAGGCTGACCACATCTTGCTACAAGCTGCTTTCAGATAGTTGTATATAATGAGAAAGTCCCCCCAAGCCTTCTTTTCTCCAGACTAAACAACCTCAAGTCTCTCAGCTGCTACTCATCAGACTTATGATTCATACCCTTCCTGGACTCCATTGCCCTTCTCTGGATAAGTTCTAGCACCTCTTGTTATGAGAGGTCCAGAACTGAAAACGATTCAAGATGTGGCCCTGGTCCTGCTGGCCACATTATTGCTGATACAGGCCAGAATGCCATTGGCCTTCTTGGCCACCTAGACACACACACTGGCTCATGTTCAGCTGCTGTGGACCAGTAACCTCAGGTCTTTTTTGCTGGGCAGCTTTTCAGCCATTCTGCCTAAGGCTGTAGCAGTGCCTGGGGTAGTTGTAGCCAAAGGGCAGGACCTGACACTTGGGCTTGTTGAAACTCCCTGCAAATGCAGAACCTAGTTCAAGTGTTGTGTCTGATCTTGTGTTTTGCTGGGAATGCTATGTGAGCTTATTGTCATTAAAAACCACATGGAATTCATTGTGGGACAGATGGAGATTGTTCATGGGTCGATCGGTTTTTCTATGGAATATTCGGGATCCATCACAATTCCTTCTCTGACAATATAACTTATTTTAGACCTTTGTCCCAATAAATGTAACTTATCAGTTTCTCATGATGACTTACTCTGTATTTCATCTGGTTGGCAACATTAGAAGCTGAAAGTAAACGATGATAGGTTTTCTTGCTCATTCTTTTCAGCTATTCAAGATACAGGTTCCTCACTTTCTATATTCCTGCTGGAGATGTGTGTCTCTCATGTTGAGGTTGAAGTTGATGGGAGTTATCTTAATTAGACTGTATCATAATATATGCACATGCTAAGTGCTCATTTTTGTGCCTTTAGTCAATCTGGTCTTTTGAAAGCAAATCAGATTGAGTCAATGTCGTTTGGATGTGTGGTTTTGATCAGTCTGGAATTTAACTGTCCAGTTCATTGTCAGTAGTGTTATTGACTGTGGTATATCTTGGCTGTGAAGAGCGATGGTTCTTTGGTATGGCAGAAGGTTTCATGGCATGTTACTTAGTGTAGGGGAAGGGTGACCTGATCTTTTCTTTCTGCTCCAGGCCAAGAAACAAAATGTTTTTTCCACGGTCAGCCATTTGACTGTAAACTTGGCCACACAACTTTGAGTGGTCAAGCTCTGCTGTGTCCTGGCCAGCTGCTTTTCAGGATGATCAGTCCTATTCTTGCTGGCAGGCAACTATTATAACATCACTTGCTTCTACAGAGAGACTCCTTATGTCAGGTCCAGCCTATTTGACAATTTTGAACTAATGTCTGATTTAAAACTATTTTCAGCCCGTAATTACTACAATGAAAATACCAAAAAAATTGATTTCTTATATTCCTCAGATTATATTACTCTGGATTCCTGTCTTAGTGCCAAGGGGTTAAATATGATTAATGTAATCTACTTTCTCACTAATCATTTATTCAATTACCTATTGGAACTCAGGCAAGAAAGACCAAAAAAGGAAAGAGGAGAGACCAACCTGGAGTACACATTCAATAAAATGCTACAAAAGAACAACAGATCATTAATTATCTAATCAGCATTCTGCAAGTCTTTTACCATTATCTCATTACTGTAATTAATTGCAAGAATCATTTTAAAGAGAGCACAATAAAAGTATATGCAACATAACAGCATCCAAATTAAATCTAAATCCCAGAATGAATAACAGAGAAAGCTGGAAGATATTACTAAGGGAGGGTATCATTAAAGGAGATCATATTTCAATGTCAAAATCTGGTGGGCTACTTGTGCTGCAGGAATAAATCAATGGAGTTGCATTGAAAGGACTGGGCCAGATCCACTTTGGTGCAATTAATCACTACTCCATTAAAGCTTGGAGAGACGGGGTGGCTTCTTAGCCAGTAAAATCGGATTTTCTTTTTGCCAGCTGACATGTTGGCAGGGTTTCCGTGCTTGGCAAGTTCTTTTGCACTGAATAGGTAAAATTGTTCACGTACATGAAGGATTTAGGCAATCTGGTGCTTTTCCTTCTAGTTGTGGAGAGGTTCTTGAAGGATTTCACGTCTTCCCTTTAGCTAGCTTTCTGTGGTCCTTCACTTCTGATAGTGGTAGCCCTACTCTATTTTTAAGACTGTTTTTACAATAAATAATTAAAGTATGCAGAGAGATCCCACAAACACCTGCCAGGCTTCCAGCAAAGTTATTTTATGATACTTTCAGGATTCTACATTTAATATTCCCGCAGCACAATACATTACTGTCCTTGGCCTTACCAGCCTTTTGACTGCAGTATTTAGTCATATTTTTCTCTTTTTTGTTTAATTTTTCATTATCTTTTCTGAGGATCAGTGTCAGGATTCATTTAAAAGCTATAAAGCAATATGTATAAAACAGTCCCAACAACCACAGGCTTGGTTATGCCACTGATTTATTTTCTGAGTAGAATTCCCTGCTGTCTGAAATGGTGAGTTTCTCAAAGATATTGATAGCGTGTATCCCTCTACAGGGAATTTTGATTTAAAATATAATATCTTCTAGTCAAAAAGATCTGTGTGAAGTGCATTAACTTTGGGGTAAAAGCTGTATTGTACAAATAACTCCACCAATTCCTCCCACCTCCACCCCAGCAGACTCGAAACTTTCCCTGGCAGTAGAGATGAATATTCCAGCTGTAATGTCAGGGAAAACCCTCATTAATGCTTCCACCTCTCCCTGCTGAGACCTGACAAAGTACTGGGCTGTGGTCCAAACTGAGCTTCTTGAGACAGTAGAGGGCAAATATACCTGATGATTTCCTGTGTGGAGGATCCCTCTTGTATGTCGCTCAAAGCCATGTTCGCTTTATCCAGACAGATTGGCCAAAGTCCAATTTTGAGGAACTTTAGGACTTTGTCTTGCATTGTACTATTCCTTGCTAGCAAGTGCTACATGCCTACCTTGGTGTGGTACCATGCCAATGCGTGGGTCAGGATGTGCTGTGGAAGGTTTGCTATGACACTGAAATGTATTTATTGAGCTACTGCATTCAAAGCACCCCTTAAATCCTCTCTCAAAGAAAATTCTACAGAGGAAATGCAGAATGCCTTGTTAATTCAGATTTTAATGGTGAATGCCCCATGGATTTCCCTTTGATAATCACAGTTTGCTTCCATGAGGAGGCGAGCAGGTCATACATTCTGAAGTCTGCAAATTCCTTCAGGTAAAACTAAATGTTAGCCACTTCTGCAGTGAGGGGAATAATAAAAAGTGGAACTTTGGCCTCTGCCTGTTTTTCAGGTATATAAATAGAGGAAATACAGCTGAGCCAGAGAACTGCATTTTTTTTGTTGACGAAGAGAAGATATTTTAAGTCACTGACTAATTTCATTTTTAAAGACTTATATGTCCTTAAAGCATTTTTTGCTTTGGAAGGGTGATTCTGATGTTTTATAGAGTCCGCCTCATGTTTAAATTCATTTGTCCTCTACAATGCACTGCTGCTGCATTTAACAAATGTATTTTAATAGTAGGGCTTAAATAAATGCCTTCTTTTCCCCAGTAAAGATAGCAGTGCACCATGTACATAAATTAATAATTTCCAAAGTAATAAATATTATTAACTTATTCAAAGACACACTGGGATAATATTTCTCTGAGTTTAGACCATTAGCCAAATTTTACATATGCTCTGACTCCTGGAGAGATGCCATAGAGGGGTCTGCTTTTTTTCTAGTGCAGCTGTTAGATCAGTTGCATTGCTTGATTAATGCATCATGTCAGCAAGCCCTGGGGAATATATCCACTTGTCTCACTGGAGTAAGTATGCCAGGACCCTTCACAGGATACAGGCATGACTCCACCTGTGCTGAGTCCTTGTGAAGGCTGGGCAAGGAAGAGGTTGATTTCTTGTGCTAGGAAAGTTTTGGCATGTGCAGAAGTTCTTAATTCACTTTTAAGTTTCAGCAGTCTGGATCCTGCTTTGGGTACCAAGATGTAGTAAGTATGTTGAGACAGACATAACTGGCACCAGCACCAGACTTTCTTTAGAACATTTCATGCCTTCTCTCAGGCAACTCTGACTTCTTTTCTTACAGACAGCTCCACACAGCACTGACTCTTTCTCTCCTCTCTGCAAGTTTCCTTCTTCCTTCTACATAACTAACTAAACCCCAAGCTGTCCCTTACCCAACTGCCTAACTCTGTCTTTCCCTCACACAACATCTTCTTTATCCATCCCTTGCACAATTGCATGTCCCTTACTGCCTCACATTACAGCCAGCACACTCCATCCCAAACTGCATCAAATTCTAAACCTCAAGCTCCAGCTACAAGTTGTAGCCAGCTAGCCCACTCTTTTATAACACCCATCCTCATTGGGCAGGCAAGGCTTCCACTCCTTGGTAATCAGTACAGCTGTATTTCATTGAGGAAAATTTACTTCTGCACTATCCTTACAAACTATGCTCCTACACTGAGGCACTTGGGATTTGAAGGAGAGCCAATACCCTTCATGTAAGGGTATCTGTTTACTTGGATTATATATCATAGAAAGCATTTGTGGTTATATTGACCTTTACTTGTTTTCTGATTCTGTGCAGTGTTTGAAATTAGAATATTTTTTAAAGTTTAGATGCTTAGCAAGGTTTGGGAAAATCTTAGCTGTTATAAAATGTAGGATGTTTCATATTGGAAATAGATATTACCTTCCAGGCAGCAGTAATAGCTATTTTTCCTTGCAGAATTACATGCTACTTTCCATTGGCTTTAATCCTGACCCTAAAAGAATAGATTTTACCATCTGCATGGTAACTGAGTTTGGGAAATAAGCTTCTAAAGGAATAGTAGATGCATCATCTCTCCATGTGGGATTATTAAACTGGAACAGCTACATGGTATTTTGTCAGTTGTCTCACATCTTCAATTTGGAACATGGACAGCTCAGTTTCTCCTTTTGCAGCTTTGAGTATACTTGAAAACCTAATAAACTGAAATGACAGATACAGAGGAATTACAGGATACCAAGCAGTATTTTCCAAATGGGATAACAACTGCTATGAAAAAACATTCTATTGTAATAATGAAAGTTATCTTCTTACATCTTCTGCTTGCAGGTCTGGAATCACCAAAGAGATGAAAATTTCTCTGGCAGCAAAATACTCAGCAAACCTGCTGTGGAATGCAGTGGATACTGCTCTGAATAACTAATGTAAATATGCCCCTCACCATTACACTGGGAAATTCTGGATGAAGCACTCTCTGCTGCTTAGGCTGACATGAACCTTTTACCTTTCTGAAACCTCTCTTTTGCTGCATCTCTGTGAAACTAGTGAGATGTTAGTGATTCTGGGGGCATCTCACCAAGCTCTGTGACAGTGATGAAAACCATTAGAATCACTGTCTGTATTCTTTCAAAACATGGGTCCATCTGAGGTGTGTGCAAAAACACAGAGAATAGATTTATTGGCTGTGTAGAACAGTCCCTTCCAAAACTTCCATGGGATCTGGAAACACTGTCTCTCTGACTGATAAAGCCTTACTGAAAGCAAGTGAATACTGAGGCCAGGGCTACCCGAACTGAGTTGCTATGAGTCCAAAGTTGTCAGTGCAAAAGGTGCTAGTGATAGTGCTGTGACAAGTGTAAAAAAAAGGACATCTTCACAGTGAATTGTATTTGGAGCAAGTACTCTAAATTTACGCTAGAAAGTTTTCCCTTGTAGGACACTTTAATCTTTGCTTGGGAGAGAAGATTTTCTTGTTTGATTTGATTTCAGTCTAGAAAATTGTTATTTGAAGGGAATCTTCAGGCATAACTGTAAGCAAGTACTTGCTTAGCAGCCTTGCATTAACGGCCTTTCTGAACAAAGGTGACCCTGAGTACATGAGTATTTTTCTTTCTCCATTGTCTCTGGTTTTATGACTCATTTAGGGATGAAATTTAACACAGTTTGCATAGAATTGCACAAGTGCTTTACAGGGACACACTCCACAATACATAAGAATAAATTAAATTTCACACAGTCAAGTGCTGGATTCTGCTCTGGGATGAGGCAACTCTGGATGTGTCTGGGGAATGAGATCATGGAGAGCAGTACTGTGGAAAGGGACCTGGGGATCCTGGCCAATGGCAAGTTGAATATGAGATTTTTCAGGGCAATAATTTCCTTTATATTTTTCTCCATTGCTCCACCTGCTCTATAGCCTCCCTTTGTCCTGAGGAAGCAGACATAAACAAGGAGATACTGCAACTTGCCTGAGCAAATGGGTTTTGCAATTTCTTAGGGTTCTAAATTTTGATAGAGTTATTGAGGAACTGGGTATGGAAGGAGATATGTGGCCTGGAAGTGGAGAAGGCCACTGGCATTTTGAACTGTTATGACTGCAGGCAACAAAAGGTGGTCAGGTCTTCTCTTGTATCCTGTCCCACACACTCACATCCCCCTCTCCCTTTCCTGTCCCTCATGGGCAGTGTGAATTGTCCAAGGATAAGAATACCAGGTGAGAATTGCAGGAGGAGCTTTCTGGATGCTCAGATAATAAATGCATTGCAGAGATGGGGAAGCTGTGGGGATTGCAATTGACTTAGGTACACATCAGCCTTCCAAATGGTATATAGTGCTGCTGGAGGCTGGGCTAACTGTGCAAACTGGCCTTCCAAGATAGCAGGCAGCTTCCAGGTGTATACACCTTTACAGTGAAGCCTGCAGGGTACATTCAGGCCAAAGATGAGGAACACTCACTTTTGAATGGATGAGAAAAAAGCAAGCTCTAAGATTGATCACACATAGAAATCAGATTTATAGTAGCTCCATACGTGCTTTGTTTTAGTGACTTCTCCAGGGCCAAAGACTGCAAATCTGTACATTTCTAGCCAAACCTACAGTAATTTCACAATATAAGCCGCACCCTTTTCATTGAAGAATGCAGCCTTCCCGACTAGTGCAGCTAATCATCAGGCGTGGCTTATTTATGAGCAAATCCCAGTGAAATGGTAACCCAGAAGTGCAAGCCAGCCAGGGAGGGAGCCACCACAGAGCCGCGGTTGGCCAGGGAGCTACCATGGAGCCGCGGCCAGGCGGGCTGGGCACAGGGGCCAGGCGGGCTTGGGGCAGGTGGAGAGCGGGCTTCACAGGGCAGCGGGGCCGCAAGTGGGGCGGGCTAGCGGTGCTGCTGGTGGGCGGGAGAGTGGCGCTGCGGCAAGCAGTGGCATGCGGGCTCCGCCGGGCCATGGAGGCTCGCTGCCGGCGGGCTCCGCTGAGCAGGCAGGGGCTTGCTGCTGGTGAGCTCTGCCGAGCAGGTGGAGGCTGCGGCAGCCAGCACCGGGGGCGGGAGTGCTGGGGCCCGCGGCACCGGGAGGGTGCCTGGGGCTGCCTTTAAAGGCTTCACTGGTCTATGAAAACTGTTTTCAACTTGAGCACCTGACACCAAACCCGGCGCTGGCGCGGTTCTGTTACTAACTCGTTACTTTGTCGCACATGGATCCTCCCTTAAAAAAAAAATTAAAAATGCAGCTTATATTCGGGTGCGGTTATATATGGGCAAATCCCGTAGTCTACCCGGCTACCCAGATGTGCGGCTTATAAGCAGGTGCGGCTTATGATTGTGAAATTACTGTACTTATAATAGAACCCATTAGAATGTTATATACTGCATTGGCAATATTTAGATGCTGTATTAGCCCTAAGTCTTATCATAATCCTTCTCACAATCAGTGTTAATTTCTTGCACCCTGACTGAGAGCCTTCTCTCTATTTCTCTGCTGTTACTGTGTAAGAGCAGGTGAAGTGAGGTGATATTCCCCTTTCCTACCTGATGGGCCACAGGACCTGTGATAAGGTTATCAGGAACTTTCCTGTTTAGGTAAAACTTCTTCATGTTATGTCTTCAGAGGCAGCTATCCCGAAGAAGAAAATTCACTTCCATATCAATTCACTGTGACTTGTTTTTGTTGCTGCCCTTAAATTAATCTTTTCAGGGCTACACATAACAAACTGGACAATTGATAGTTATTTAATTATTGCATCACTGATATTATACTTGTGGCCAATATATTAATTTCTATTTTGTGATTTCAGTTTCTCTCTTCCCCCTCAAACAGTGCTAGCATAAAGTTGAAGCTGTCTCTATCATTGTTTGTTTAATGCACTCCTTCAATAAAGCTTTTAGAGCACAGTATCAATGCATTTGTGGTGGCTCCTCAGATACCTCTTATCCATCTGTTTCAGCAGTATGGCACAGTCAAAGTTATAAAGCACATGTAATAAACATGTAAATTTCAGCTGTGCTACAAAAATATTTTTCTTCTTAAGCAATATCATCAGTTTTTAATGCATTACAGACCTGAAAATGTTAAATTCAAATATAAAGAAGGGATCTGTCTTTTTTTTTTTTAGGGAAAATTATTCATTACTTGGCTCGGAATATCAGATAAGACTTATTTCTGGCCCATGACTTTTGAAGGTTTTGTATTGCAGAAAAGCTTGCAATCCTCAACTCCCTCTCTATTCTCTGCAAACTTTTAAAACAGACATTTACTCCTTCAAATGACAATTTTCATTTCCAGCATGCTACAAGAGGTCATTTAGATAATTTATGTGGAGATGAGGGAGGGTTGGTGGCACAAGCTTGAGAAATCAGGAAGATATGCAGCAAATAAGACTGGAAAAATAGTTGATGAAGTGCCATTGCTGTCAGCATTTGCAATTGTGGATTAAGATGTGCACATCCTAATTTAGCCTTGTGCTCGAGGCACACCATTAACCTCCTGACAGCTAGCAAAGTGCATGCACTATGGATCACCTGATCAATTTTTTTCTTCCAAATGTTGACTGTTTAAATTCTGCAGAAATCTTAAAACTCTCTGGCCACAGGCTTGTGTTCTAATTTTAAACTAGAGTGATTATATGGAGATATGGAGCTGATGCTATCGAAAGGGACAGCATGATGTCTCTGAAATATAGACAACGTTCTCAACTATTGTCACCCACATCAACAGCCTGGCTTCTCCTCCCCAAGATATGTGTTTCAGCAAATTCCAGAATAATAAAAATTCAAACCATGTTATTTTCTATGAGTAATTCTCCTGCTTATGCAATGTTATTCCAGGAACTGTACTCTGCCAATGCCAACAATTGGCACAGATTTTGTTCCAACTCTTGCCCTGCTTTTAAGCAGATTTTAGCAATTGCAGTAGATTATGCTGTGTGGGCTATTTGTTCTTCTGTGACAGTTATGTGTTAAATTTGATATTTGAAAGATAGCTCCTGTTACAAACCTTACATACATTAATCTTGATATGAGGTGAATAAGAATAGAATTATTTTCTCATGCTGTGCATCATCACACAGATTCTCTAAAATGTTTTAGGTATGTCCAAATCCAGCCATTAAATTGCTTTCATGAAAGTTAGCCTAAATCCTTGGATTTAGTTAGCCTCAATCCTGAGGTCCTAAAATCTGATTCAGTAAGGCACAATAGAGGAGTAGTACCTCTGGGCTGTTCTGCATTCAGATGATTATAGCAGCACTTCCCTTCCTTTTCAGCTTGTTGCAAGTTGATCCTAGAGCAGGTGTATAGTTTAAAATGGATAGAAAAATGCTTCCAGTGGGACTTGCTATATGAACTAGTTAGCTTCAAACTGTTCTCCCACATTTTCTTGTTTTCCCCAGTAAGATGTGGAGGTTTCTATAGTAAAATACTGTCTTGTTTTCATTGCTGTGTCTTGAACTTGCTGAAGTTTTTAGCAGCCTCCTGCTGTGGAGGAGGTTTTTGCTGAGGCGGAAACTGGTAACGATCTGTTAAGTGTAACATTGCTTCCTGCTCTTCTGCCATCCTTTTTCTCTGTGCTATAGCATGATAAATGTTTGCAAGTGCATAAAACTTTTCACTTCTGTGAAGCTTCTGGTTTTCATCTGGGAACTCTCTAAAAGAAAACAAGCTGGTGTATGCCTTGGATTCCTTGATCCTTGGTGTTGGAGTAGTGACTACTGAGTTCCAGAAGGGTGATTGAAAATCAAAGCACCCATGCTGCTGAATTTTTTTCAGCTTGTCAGTTGTGTTCAGAGTGGATGCAGCTGCTAAAGGCTTGCTTTAGATTTTGATGGCCATGAGGGAGTTAAATCACTGTCCTCATGGAATGATTCACCTCCTAACTAGGTGAGTCACCCAAAAACAGTGAATGGTTGAGTCATCCTTCAACTGAGTACTAACTACTGTACCATGAGGAGATGGTGCCTGCCAGAATACCAGTGCTACAGTCCACAGGCTGAACATCTTAGAAGCTGTTTTTTTGCAAAGGACACTGGGAGCCTGGATATTTCTCCATGTGAAAGAAGTAGGGTTACATGTCAGTTCTTGGAACTGCATGTGTAAATGTATCGAAAAAGGAGAATGACTCAGGAGCTGCTAGCAAAATGGAATGACTTTTCCATGACAGCGAACAGTGGGAAATGGTGTTATTGCTGGCTTTCCAATATATTTTCTTTACCATGATTTTCTACTTCAGGCATCTGGGCTGTTAAGGATGCTTGAGAAAAGACTGGCAGTCTATGAGTATGCTTTGGCTCATTCTCAAGCCGTGCTATTCACAGTGCCGTTATCCTAAGCCATGCTAGGGTTATGCCTTACTTTGCTATAAAATATTATTTCTGCTCATCTCTGCACAGAGGTGGCAGCAAGGCAAGATTTTTCTTCTAGCCCTTTACAATACTACAGTGGCCTGATGGAGGAGTAAGTCCGTATTCTCATATCCTGTGTTTGTGTCTCTACCTTCTGCAGTGGAAGGGTTTTGTGCTCTTATGAAGCATATAGATAGAGAGGAAGAATACATCTGAGTGTTCCTTGATATTGAACCATCATTGAAAGCTGCTTTGAATAAAAATGCAAATAAATGGTTTTGTTAATACATGATCCAGTCTGAAAGAGTGGTAGTCTTTTACCATTACAGTGACTTTTGGTTTGAGATGGAGATTAGAAAGCTCCAAATTCTCTTTGTAACTTTATTGATTGTAACAGATGGCTAAAAATGGCTGGGCACAAAGGGTTAGAGTGAATGGAGTAACATCAGGCTGGTGACTAGTCAGGTTCTGCAGGGCTCCTCATCACTGTTCTTTTCAACACCTTCATTAATAACTTGGATGCAGTCCCACAGACAGGGACATGGTGGTCCTGGTCCATGGCAAGCTGAATGTGAGTCATTGTGTCCTGGCAGCCAGGAGGGCCAAGCATGTCCTGGGGGGCATCAGGCACAGCATCACCAGCTGGGCAGGGGAGGAAATTGTCCTGCTCTCCTTTGGGACTGGGGCAGTCTCATCTCGAGTGCTGGGTGCAGTTCTGGGTGCCACAGCATAAAAAAGACATTGAGCTGTTAGAGACTATCCAAAGGACGGCTGTGAGGATGCTGAAGGGTCTGGAGAAGAAGACTTCTGGGTACTTAACTGTATTATTTAAGCAACTGTCTATGCATAGACAACTCATTCTCAGTTCCATCTGTGGACCAGCATTTCTTATTAAAACATCATGCACAGTGCCTTTCAGGATGTCAACTTCTGCTTAGAAATAGCAGATATTACTGTGAGTTTCTGCAAGCACTTTTTCGGAGAGCAAATTGCACATTCTGTCCTGGAAAAGAAAAGTGTGCAAGAACAGTTCCAATGAAGCATGGCCATGGCTGAGACTGTAGACTAGAAGGAAGATTTCTGTCAGTATCTCCCAATGGCTCCTTTCTGTGAAAAAAATATAAAGTCCCCGTTTTTCTAGAATGTTGTGTTTCTATTCTATTTTTCCTTTTCATATTCAGTGACTTTATTATACTTCTAGCTGCTGTGTCATATGGATTTCTGTTCTACTTTTGTGGAGCACTCATTAGAGGTGTTTACTGAGGAGGTGGGATTAGGAATTCTTCAGGCTGTGGTGTGTCAGGTAACAGTTTCTATAGTGGTTTTGAACCACAGTCCAGAATGTTTTTTCTGATGATACAGGCAAACAGAATCTTAGCTTACCTTGAGTTAAGTATAAAGAGAATATTGCTAAGCTTTTGTACAGCAGGGTTTGTTAGTTTTTACTTTAGTGATCCTCTCATAAATCCATAAAGTTAATGTGAATGTTCTTGGTCCCTATTAACTTGTCAATACGTCAGTGTCAAGCTAAGAAAAGCCTCTCCAACCTGTTTCTGACACTACTGTATAGTGCTGCCTCTCTCAAGCCTTAATGAATTAAGAGGCAGTGCAGAAAGATGACTTTAATAAGGATTTTGTCCTACCACATGGTAAAAAATACTGCTGTCTGTATGTATGCCAGTTATGTGCACATATGTATTTATGTGTAGCTGACCTGAAACATCTCAATGACAAAAGGCATTTCCATGCCACTTTACAAAATATGCTTGTCCTTTCCTTCACTTATCACTACCTTAATGTTTTTTTTTGCACACCTGAAAGCTCACAGCCACAAGTATTTAATCTGTTTAAATGCCTATCTAGCACTGTTTTACCTATTTGAGCTATTTATTAATTATTTATTTGAACAACACCCCTGAGTTCTAGATAAGGCAAAGTCCTGCTGAGACAAGTACTGTGTAAATACATCGTAAAAATCCCTGCTTTGAAGAGTTTCAATATAAACTGTATTTCTTTGATCAACAGTACACAATGGCTCACTGTGCTAATCTTGGTCCCCCTGAAACTCTCAGGCCTCTAATTTGTCCTCTATTTGATCCAGTAAATTACAGAATGGGGGCCAAGATTGACAAGATGGCTGAGCTGGGAGGAAATAGAGAAGTACAGTGGAAATAAGAGAAACAAAAATGATGGAGTAGTTTTCGTAACTGAGCAATGGCTAAATATTTGAAAAATGACTGGAGATGTGATGGGTACATAATAATGAATTATATGGTGAATGAAAATAGGGGTGGGGTGTTGCCTCTGCTAGTGTTAGAGCTTCAAGGGATTGTAGTAACCTAGTAGGTGGCTAGTAGGTAAAAGTCAAGGGAGAATTAAAGGAGATAATAATCTGTCATGCAACGGGTAGTTAAGCTGTTGATGTACTTGCCACAGGACAGTGGACATGCAGGAAGCTTCTATGGGCTCAGAGTGCCAATGGACAAATTAATGCAATAAAAAGATATGGCAGGAGATTAAACAGAGATGGTTCCTCAGGCACAGGATTGGGAAACAAATTTCTAGTGGGCCAGGAAGTAACAACTTTTTTCTCCACTTTTAACCCGTTATGTTTGAGATATCCATGCCTAGCCACTGTTTGTCATGGAACATTAGTCCTTGCTATGAGATGGCACATCTTAGTGTTATCATTCTGTGCTTTTTTATTTGTCATCATCTTCTTGGGGAAGTCTGGTATGCTAATGTAATGGTAGCCACTAGACTTTATTACTGTTAAATTTGCCAAAACTTTTTTGCTTTGTGAACAAACACTGGCCTTTATTGCCCTTTCTCAACACACTGTTGGTCATTTCTGTAAATGAGTTGTTGCTCTTGGGCAGCTTGTCATGGCCAAACACTTAAAGTGAATGGACATGTCCCTACTGTGCCAATCAGTTGGACCTGATCCCTCAGCTATTTTCAAATACGATCTCCTGTTGACATTCCTAATGTCTGCTGGGCCAGGGAGGTGCTGTTTCTCCTACACTGAATTCAATGGACCTGCCATGCTTGCTGTTTTTTTCTAGTTTCCGTGTCCTTTTAACAAGTTATCACTATTTTTGCACAAGGTGCAGATTAGGAGGAGTACATAGAAATCAGATGGTAATTTAGAGAAAGATGCAGGAATATAAGTAATACCAACACTTTTCATGAAAGCAATATCAGTACTGTGCACTGAATACCCTTTCCTCTTTGAGGCCCAGTGGGTAACTTAGATGAGCAACAGTACCTGCAGAAACACTAAAATCATCACAGCTGTCAGTTAGACCTATGTTAATGTGTCTTGAAAGAGTGATTAATGGGTTTTGACAATATCATTGCATTTCATATTTAATCAGATTATGCATCTGTTAGGAATGGTGCACTCCTAACATCTGCAGTCAGAGCCCTTGATCTGCATCCAGATCATCGTTTTGGCAGGAGCATGAAGCATGGTCTACAGTGGACTTTTGACAAGTTAAAGCTGTCTAGTGTTCTTTTAAAATCATCTGTGCTCACCTGCATGGCTCCTGTATGTGTGTATGCTCATGGGCTTCTTTCCTGATGAAAATAATGGCAATTTCCCGATGAAAAAATGGCAAAGCATAGAGCCTGAACACAAGGTAAATGGAATATTTCACTATGGGGAAGGAGTGGTGCAATATAGTGTTAGCACACATGTATCAGTGTATGTGTGCCTGCCTAGTGCTTGCTTCCCAGCTCTGCTAGATGCTTCCTGTGTGATTTCTCTCACGCTGGCTGCAGTCCAGCCATAAGGTTTCCCTGATTTTCTCTAAATTGCTTGATAGTGCTTTTTGATACTGTGGAGCTGTGGAAGAATGGAGGCAACATCAGGTACTACAGTAGTGGGTGTTTATGTGGCCTACAGAAATTTAAAGCTTCATGATATACTATTTGAGAAGCTCTTAAAATACATGGGAGTCTCTGCCTGGAAATACATGGAACACACTGATGTATTTTGGCTGAAGGCTGTCCCAGCACTTATCTTTATTATCTTTTAAAATAATTCTGCTTTGAATTATTTCTGAAATAAAACAAACTGCCTTGGCTGTCAAAACACTCCTCAAATAGAGAACCTGAGCATAGTATCACAAATACATATGGTCTGAGAATTAAAAAAAAATTCCACCTAGACCACCTTTCTTTGTTACATACAACATGAATGACTTCCCCAAATGCTGTCATAAATTTAATTCTGGGGTGTCCTGCTATGCTGTGTAGTGACTGTCGATAAGGTAGTCCTTGTTGGCCAGGAGCAGGCAGGAAAAGGTAGTGGAACTGAACATGAGATGCACAGAAGAGTGCACACAATAGTTTTGGTTTCCCTAGGCACCCAGCAGGAGCACCCAGTGGCTGAGCAGCTCCCCTGACAGAAAGCTGGGAGATGTAGCAGGGGATTAGCAGTGCTTTGGAGTGAAATAAATTGCTGGCATTCATGCAGTGGAGAACGCTCATGATTCTGACGAGCCTCATTCTCTCATCTTTGCAGATATGTCCCAGGGGTTAAAAGCAGGCTATGAAAGCACAATCTGGGGTGAATGTGAGCAGAAACCACGTGTGAGCCTTCACTGTCAGTTAGACACTTTCTGCCGAGGATTTGTTGGACTGTCACCATTGTTACATGAATGATATTCCTCTGCTAACCTGCAGAGCATACACCCCACCACCCTAGAACATGTGGAAGCATGGCTTGCAAGGGAGCTGCAGCTCTCATAGGGAAAAATAATTTCTAGTTTCACCTCATTCATTTCTTCTTCCTGTCAGGGACTTCATGGTATGCAGGTTCTTAAGCAATCTCACACTTCCTTTGGAAGATGAGGTCCCTGCTTTGACAGACTGAGAAGAATTAATTTTCCATTTAAATACCACCTGTCACCCCAGACTGGTTGCATGACCAACTACATCTGCAGGGCAATTTTCTTTTCAGAAAAACGAGTCATCTTATTTGCTCTGTGAATCTCTAAAATGGAGGATTATTGTTTTTAAAATAAACAATAGATAGTTAAAAGACATTCTAGTCAACAAATACAAAACAATAGCCAATAATTCCCTTGTTGTGACTATTGTAAAAAGCAATATTTTATCAGACAGGCGTATGTCATCTCTTGGTATATATTTGCCTTCACGTGTGTTTAAAAGTTGTCCAAATATCCATGATCAGATGCAGGGAGATGCTTTGAGGAATAATTATACACTGGTACAACAAAAAGATATAAATGATTCATAGTTTTATTGTATAAGTCATCATTCTCATTACTGAGGGAGAGGATTAGAATCACTTGTTCCACAGCGTTGTCTCAAAAATGGTCTTAAGGTTTTATTCCGTGTTTCTGTACTTTCTGTCGTATTCTGGTTATGTAGCAAGTTTGGAGCCCTGATATGGGAGGTCCTGTTTTCATCTGATGTGGAAATAGTTCACTGTTTGAGTGAACTATTAGTCTAAGCTGAAAAGACATGAAACAAAGAAACTGCTGGAGAAAGAAGCAGGATGAGGCACCTGCTTGAGAGAAACCACCCCTGTTCCAGAAAGCCTATGAGTGCCTATGTCCATACTCCCAAGCAAGGAGCAAGGCAGGCACTAACAGGAATGGTTTTCTAACTCAAGGCACTTCTCGAACAGTTTTGCTTGAGGGAGGGGTGGGCGAGGTGAAGTTTTGAGGAGGATGGACTGGTTCCATTTTTGTGGAGTATGTTCTCTTGGGTATACTGGATAAACTAGGGAGAGCCTTGAGAGCAGAGCTTGACTGCATTTGTCTCTGACTATGGCATGATCCTAAAGACACCAGGTAAATGTTAGCTTAGTGAATACTGTTGGCTAGGAAACCATTCCCCCTTCCTCAGCATCCTGTTTGCTAGCAGGGAAACCAGTCTGTGTAGCTAGCCTGAATTTTGACAATTGAGTACTGGGACTTAGTGTGGAAACCGTGCCTGGAGGGCTTTCAGTATGTCCCTTACAGGCTGTTAGAATGAGGACTGAAGTTGGATTTCTTTTCCCTGAGCTCCATATTTTACTGTTGAAGAAATTTGAAGTGCTTCCAACTTTTTAAAAGGGTGAGAAAAAGCATAACCACAAAGGGTTGCTGAACTTAAAACTCTGAGAACTAGTATAAAAAATGATCCAGGGCTTCATTAGTTGCCCTTCATCCATTAACCTCTGGACTGAGTTTGCCATGGGGCACCACTAAAAGCAAGTCTGGTGCCTTAGTAAGACCTTTCTCTTTGCCTGCCCTGTAGTCACCCAATACCTCAGAGAATAAATCAGCTCCAGGTTTTCCAAAGCCTCTAGAAATGGAAATTTCCACATCAGTTGTTAGTTTACCAACCTGAGACTTGGTGGGTAGATATTTGACTGAAACTCAGTGTATAGGTATATGAATATATGCCTATGGGAGCTCTGTGGTCACAGCCTATTTCTCAAGCCTGGTGTAAAAGACCATACCTACAGGTGCATACTTGTACTTATTGTGAAACGAGCATTTGTCAAGTACCAAGCTCTGGCAGTGCTAGTGCTGTTTGGAATGCAGCTGAGACCAATTGTAGGCTGTGGTCTGCATTGTTGTGCAGTTTAAGAATCTTGCCTATGTTTTTCTTGTTGTCCTGCCTCCCTCAGGATTCAATCTAATGTTGCAAGCAGCTTTAAATACTGCAAGACAAAAGCTGTTAGAAGAGTAGCACCTTGCCTGGTAAAGAAAAGTTTTCCTGGGCTGCTTAGATCCAGTCACCAAGCTCAAATCTAACTCTGTTTCAAAACAGCTCTAGTCTAGGACCTTGAGTGGGTGATGAACAGTGCTGGCATGAAGATGGATTTAATAACATTCTGCTTAGAGAAAGCAGTCGACTCCCTCTACCATTGGGAAGCTACTACTGTCATGTCTGTTAGAACAAAGCACTGCCTTTCTGCCTGTAACATCCTGCAGATACAGTGATCAACTCGAAAGAAATTTATCTTATTTTTCCTCTTTTTTAGTTCTCTAAGTCCCCATATTATGACAAAAGTTTAAAAATGGATCAGTGAAAAGAATAGGAGTAACTCCCCAATGAAACCAAGTGTTTACTGTGGAGCAATATAGTATCAAGGTGTTAGCACTACTGACTTGAGTTTGTGGAGTTGCCTTCTCTGGAGACAATAAAAAGTTGTCTGGACACAATTCTAAGCAACATGCTCTAAGGGATCCTGCTTGAGTGAAGAGGACTTCCAGCAGTCCCTACCAGCTTTGGTTAGGGGCTCTGCACAGCTGCTTATTTGAGAAAATGAAATTATGTGTGTGTATTTAATATCTATGGTATTTAGAACTGCCTCATTCAGACTTTTCAAAAGATTGCAGCCAATATCTGAGATATGATGCTTTTCCATAGCATGTAATTTCTGTGTCTGCAGGGAATTGTCCATCTTTTGGGAGTTAGATCATCCTTAGAGAACTAGATCTGCAATTTGAAATGTGTGCTTCCTGCATATAGCCAAATAGATTCAACTCATCTTTGGCTGTATTTCCTGGGCTTTCCAGTTTTTTTCTTTAGCAGTGTAGCAGCCACACTTGAAACTAATACTGATAATTATTAATTAAGGTGCCTGACCCATCATAAAGTACTGCAAAGTCCATCAACTACAGTTCTACTTAAGGATAGGTTTTAGCAAAGCACTGGTATTAAGAAGATACAATTCTCAAGTTTGCTGCGGTTTGGTGTCTTTTGAATTGATTTGTCTTCTCTGAGCATTGCATATATATATGTGTGTTTATGTGTTCATATATATAATGGAATGTCTGCCAGCTGCAAGGAGTACAAGCCTCTCGTGAAAACCAAGGAACACACCAATGTGCATTATAAAAGCTGGAATTCATAACAGATACAGCAATGCAGAGCTGTTTTCTTTTTCAAGGAAATTTTCCGTAAAGTAAGAATTGTGTTCCTTTTATTATGCAGCCACAGTACTTACCAGGCTGGAAAACTCTGAAAAATAATACAGAATAGATTTGACCTCAGAGAGGATCATGATAAATTACAGTTGCTTTCAAGAATTCAAATTGGATTTGCAAACTGGTTAGTTTGATTGAGCCAAGATTATCTTGTAGAGAAAGGGGAAAATTATGGTAGCAAGACATTTGTCCATTACATTATACAGAATATTCTTTTCACTTTTTCCTGCTTTTTCCCTGGTTTTGTTTACTCATGAACAAACATTTTTAAGTAAAGTCTTCCTAGTGTTTAAACTAGAGAGGAGATTTTTTTGTTTTGTTTTTGTTTTGTTTTGTTTTGTTTTTTTGGTGGCTTTTTTTTTGTTTGGTTTGGTTTGGGTTTTTTTTTTTTTTGGTAGGGATTTTGTCTTTGCTCCCTGAAACTCTTCAGGACACTGAATAGGGGATCTATGAAGTTTTTGTTTTCTAAAGGCTACAGAAGCTGCAAGGTACTTTTATGGCAAACTCATAAGGGAGAGGAAATGAGACAGCTAGCTGTAGGGGACAGAGGGGAAAAGCTTGGCACATTCATTGTGAGCATGTGGTGTGAGACATCAAGGACAGGAATGTCTCTCACATAGCAGGCACTGTTGTGGGCTGAGTACTTCCTGTGAAAAGGCGTCCTCCAGAGGCCAGGCCATCCCAAGCCCTTCCTAGATGGGCAAGCAAAACTGGCTGAGCTGGGTTCCTTCAGTCCAATCTTTTACCTAGGATGAGGAGAAAAAGCTATCAATGCTCAAGAAACAAATGACAAAAGCAAGCTGTTGCTTAAACTACTCACAAGGGTCTGAATCTGTCTTCTGATTCTGACTAGTGGATTTGCTTTTCTTTCACAGACATTTAACAAAGCAGAAGTACTGTAATAGGGTGAAAAGAAGGAATGAGAGTGAAAGATGAGGGGGGCTAATAGGCCTGAAAATGAACAAAATACAGCACAAAGAATGACAACTGGAGCAGTTCCTCCTTCAGCAAGAGTTTTCCAGCTGTAATTCAGCTTGATATTTTGAGAACCTATCTGGCAGCTGAAAGAAACTTCACCTGGTAAATTTTTATTTTAGAGAGGTTGAAATGTGATGGAAGGAGAAGCTTCCTCTAAATCACAAGTATAAATCAGTTGGAAAAAATGGTTTCTCTTCTTATAAATGGCTCATTTGCAAGGGTAGCTCCTAATTCCTTTCCCTGATTGAGGAGGGGAGGATTAGAGAATGAACAGTAGATTAGGTTAGGAGCACTGGCACTGTCCTGGGAACAAGAAGCAATTGGATTTAAATCTTTTAAGATTGATCCTTTAGGCTACAAATGCCTGTTTGGTACCCTAAGAAGGGAGAGTTCACCCCTGATGTCTCATTTCATGCCCCCTTCTTCCATTCCTTTCAGTTTTGTGTAGATCTTTTGCTGGGATGAGGCCAGGGCTGCCTGCTTGCATGTGTTGTGTCTCCACTCTGTTTAATACTTCCAGCATCCCCAGCCAAGTTAGTCAAAGCTCAGCTGTACGCCAGGGCTTTGGAACTGGAAGTAAAGCTGAATTGAAGTTGTCTGGATTTCAAGTGTAACCTGCTTTCAGCAATTGCTCAACACTGATATCCACTTATCACTCAATATTTGGTTGGATTCTTGGTGTCATCTTGAGCATCAGCTAAGTGAAAAGTAAGTGCTTGGGGAAACTCTTCATTTGATCTGTACTCTGGAAACATATAGTCCCTGCTTGCAGCAATTTGACAGCCTAGGCCATAGTTTATACTAGGTGCACCAGCCAAGCCATTTTAAATTATTCTTATTAAACACTCTGGAATTTGCGGGGCTACTGAAATATAGCTTGTGAAAGAAGATGCTGAAGAACTTGGGAAAGAGGAAGCTGAAAAACAGAATACCAAGATTGCAAGAACTGAGATAAAGAAGGGCTGTGAAGCAGTGGTCTGTAACCAATCATATTTCCTGAAAGGTGCATGCAGATCTCATAGACAAGATAGAGGCACCGATCAAGTAATGCATGATCATATGGACAGTGGTTTTAGAATGTGTAAGTAGAGCATAATGTAAACAATAAAGTGGTTTCTGCTTAATCACACTGGTTAATTGTTTAGAAGTTCTGAGTTCCTGTACCTACTTTGCCAGGAATTTGGCTCTTAGTAGAGACAATTTCTGCAAAGCTCAGTGCAAGCACAATATACTTTTAACATGGGGAGGAGCAAGCATACACCTCTACTCTTTCACAGCTGTAAACCAAAATACAAAGCATTGTCACAGCTGTAACTGGCTGGTGCTTTTTTTTTTTTTCCATTCTAAACTCTCAGCAGTTATAGGGTTGCCACCTAGGCTATCACTTGATTTTTCAGGCAACTTCTCTTTGCAAAGAAAGATTTTAAAGCTATCTTAATGTGTTTTCAGTACATGACCAACTCAGTTACTACTTTCTGCTTTCATGGAGAAGGGCATAAAGAAATAAGGTCTCTGATCTTGAGTTCCCTGTATGAATAGGAGTAAATCAAGGGCAAACATAGGTACAACACAAAGGTGAGTTTTTAAAAAACAAACCTTTGATAGTTTAGTCTAAATTATCAAAGACACATTCTTAGATTTTCTGTTACAAACAAACATTTAAGGAAGTCTGATGCTTTTGCTGAATGCAACAGCTGCTTGTGACTTCAGGAACATCAGCTTTTGACTGGACAAAGTCAAAGTAAAGATCTCAGCTAAGTCTTCAATATCTATCAGTGGTAGTCAGTACTGGATGCTTCAGGGAGAGATGTAAGCATCATGCAAGCAAGTTATCTATAAAGAAATTGTTCCTTCTATGTCTTAATAGCTGTTGACTTATCTTCTAAAATAACTTCATTTACCTAACCTAAACACTGATAATGTTTTGTACCAAAATAAATGCTGCTATTTTGAATGCTTCTGTGGTATCTTCTATGGACATCTTATAATAGAGCTCTGCAGACTAGTAATAGGAAAGTGTTTTATCAGTTCTCCATCTAGCATTTTTCCTTTTCACATGGGCCCCTACTCTTATTCACAATTTGAACGATAGATTTCAGAGGAGCTGGTTCAGAGTTATCCTCTCTGTAGCTGTTTTTAAAAGATCACAGTTTTTTATATAGCTGAAATGCTTGCAACTAAAATTTCTTCTCTGGCACATTTTCTTAAATTTGTGTTTAGCAGATATCTGGGCTTTTGTTGATGGGGTTTTGTATGAACACTTACTTTAGAATCACATATTTATATTTAAAAACAGTCAGAATTTTGGAAACTGCACTCAGTTTAGACTTCAATTTCCAAAGACATAGTATACAGTAATTTCACAATCATAAGATGCACCTGCTTATAAGCTACACATCCGGGTAGCTGGGTAGACTACGGGATTTGTCCATATATAACCCGCACCCCAATATAAGCCGGAGTTTTGTTTTTTTTTTAAGGGAGGATCCATGTGCAACAAAGTAACGAGTTAGTAACAGAATCGCGCCAGCGCCAGTTTTGGTGTCAGGTGCTCAAGTTTCAACAGTTTTCATAGACCAGCAAAGTCTTTAAAGGCAGCCCCAGGCGCCCTCCCCATGTCACCGGCCCTGGCACTCCCGCCCCTGGTGCTGGCTGCCAGGGCCCCCGCCTGATCGGTGGCGGCGGAGGCTCGCTCGCCCGTGCAAAGGCAGCGGCACCTGCCGACAGTGAGCCCCCGTCCCGCCAGCGGGCGCACGCCGGCAGCAAGCCCGCGCGCCACTGCTTGCCGCGGCCCCACTGCCCTGCCCGCCACTGGCACTGCTCAGCCACTCGCTGCCGGCACTGCTCCCCTGCCCGCCAGCGGCACTGCTGGCCCGCCCCGCTCGTGGCCCCGGCGCCCCGTGAAGCCCACTCCCACCTGCCCCCAGCCCACCTGGCCGCAGTTCCATGGCAGCTCCCTGGCCAGCCACGGCTCTGCTGTGGCTCCGCGGCAGCTCCCTCCCCAGCCAGCCTGCATTTCCGGGTCGGCATTTCACTGGGATTTGTCTATAAATAAGCCACACCTGATGATTAGCCACACTACTAGGGTAGGCTGCATTCTTCAATGAAAAAGGTGTGGCTTATATTCGTGAAATTACTGTAATCTTATATTTCAGAAGCCACATTTTGCAATAGCTACGCTGTACTGGCACTGCTATTTTTAATTTACTCCAAATGCAGTGCTTATGGTTCTAGCTTAGCAGCTGCCATATATAGGTATTATAGTTCATGATTCAGGCTGCCAAAACTGAAGAGGCTAAAAAAGCAGGGATAAGTCTTTTAAGCACTTCATTCTTAAGTAAAATATGTTTCTATTTTTCAGGGACATAAAGAAAACTTGAGCCCTGCAGGTGGAAATGGCCCACAATCCATTGTAATAAAGTTATGAAGTTTCAGATGCAGTTGTAAAGAGTTCAGAACTTAAATTTATTATGAGATTATTTTACCAGCATTATGCCCTTTAAAAGCTTCAGTGTAGATCTGACACTGAAACACTTTAAGCAGGAGTGCTCACCAACAATGTTCTTTATCAGCTAACCTTGGCAGTATAGTAGTGTTTCCTCTGCTTGCTTGGTGTTTATCTATTCATCAGAATCTGCTGCTTAGGTTTCTGAAAGCTAAGAATACTCTTTGGAAGCTGCATTGCTGATAAGTGAAATGGATCATATGGGTTGTGTGTTAGTTTTAATTCTATGCTCCCCAGTGTGTGATGTCTACTAACCAGACAAGCTTATTTAATATTGTGCTTTCACTAAATTAATCCTTATTTCTGCTTTAGTGAATGCTGATGTGGCTAGAAAAAATAAAAGGAAACACTATCATTTTAGCCACTAGGCAGTGTGGATAAGCAAAAAAAACTGGCTTGTTTTGTATTGTGCAATGCGACACTAATGCTAATGAGAATACTCTGAAATAAGGTTCTATGCTAAGGAGTTGTACAAAAGAAGCTGGTGACAGCTGTCAAGACTTCCAGGTGATGCTGTCCACACTTCAGTACCATATCCAGACTACAGATTTCTATGTATCTAGCCAAGGGATGTTCTTCTAACAGCTGCCTGTCAGTTAATAGATATGTTTGGGAGGATAGATAGATGCATATGGCAACACAAGGAAGAAATGCATTTAAAGGCCAAAAAGCAGTCCTCAATTAGAGGTCTTTGGGGTTTAGTGTGGAGAGGTGAGTAGGAAAACCATGATGAGATTCTTGTACTTGAAAATAGTAGTTAACAGGATAAGAGAAGTCAGAGAATGAGTGTCTGTATTCCCAGAAGCTGATAAAATCAACCCACAGCCTAACTAACATACCCAAATTAGAGAGACTGAAAGTGGATTGCAGTAGGGAGAAAAATACTCCTATTTTTCCACTGGAAGCAGAAGGTACATGTGGTGGAGGGTCCTGGGCTTTTACAAGATCTCACCCAAATGATGTCTGAGATCTGTGAATATGGAGAGAAGCCAGAGGTACCCTGTCCTAACTGTAGCTGTGCCTTTCTCTTGCTGTCCAAAGCGCCGAGCACTTAGGAGTGTAGCAGTCAGTTTTGTGAGGTGCTGGCAGTGTGTCCCCAGAGGCTAAGGAGCAAGCTGAAGCAGTCACAAAGCTGACTTTGGGAAAGACCTTCTTTAGCTCACTGAGCTTGGTAACAGCCACAAATCATGGGGAAAGGGACTTTGCTTTCAAAAGAAGTACTAGAAAGACCACTCCTCTAGAGGGGTCTTGGAACAGACTGGTGCCCAGGTTTTGGTTAATCTCTGAAAACCTGAAACCTGACTCTTAGGCCATATTAACATATATAGCAGAGTTATTTCAGGCTGGTACTAACTGCTCCAGGAAGGTCCCTATAGACACTATTCAATGAAAATCTCTTCTGACAACTTACAGCAGTTGTCAAAAGAATTGCAGTGAGTCCAGTCAGCCTTGTCCAAGGCATAGCACTCATTCAAAAAATTCACAGCTTTTTCAAACTCATTTATTTTTGTAATGAGTTAGTATTTCTGGTTGCTAGCCCAAGTAAGATGCAACAAATAGTTAATCTGCTGAGGGCATTGCAGGTGCTCTAACAATCATACCCTTTCTATATGGAGGCAAAATGTCTAACTGTGCTTGGAGCACTTTCCATTGAAAAAACCTCTTTAAGAGGAGTGCTGATTACACCCTTCCATGAAAAATTAAATCTACAGATAATGTGCTATTTGTAACTTGCCAAGAACCTTGCTCCTAAGTAGAGCAGGAGAATCAATTCCCTCATTAGTAGAAATGAGTATACATCTTTTTATAAATGCTGAGGAATATTATGTTATATGGGTTTTTGAAGAAAAGGTCTTTTGATTGAGGAAGTGATTTGTATGTCTGAAAATGTCTTTTCAGTTCCTAGACACGTTTTGCAATACATAAGATTCCAAACATGCAAAAAAAAAAGATGAAGTTTTACCTGTAAAATTAGTATATTTCCACTGAGGAACCTGCATTTGTAATCCAAAGGTTGCGAAGTCATATTTTTTGAAGAGCTTCTGAACTTATTCTGTGTATATTTTCAGTGCCATTCACATTGGTGCTGAGATAAGGTTCAAAAGATCAAATTGTAACATCTTTCAGTGGCTTGAATAGCAAATCAATCCTGCTTAATATGCCTGTTATGAAATGTTAGAGGAGAGTGACTGTAATAAGTATTTTAAAATATCAGTACTTATCATGCCATCTTGAAAATGAGACAGCAACTTTGTCCAAATCTGGTAGGTATTACGTATTTAACAGCCAAGGAATTTTAAAATTGGCCCAAACCTGGTCTTTTTGAAGCAAGTGGTAAAACTCCAATTTAGTCAAATAGAAGGAGGATTAGATGACGACTGCTTGTAAAGTTCCATCCATTTACATTCAACTTCAGTAGACATTTTCCATATGTTCTACTTGCAAGACTAGATGACTGTGTTAACTAATTAGAAGCACAATTCAAATATTTACTATATGAACTTTCAAACAAATGAAAAGATTAAAGAGATTCTACTGATTTTTCAGAGTTGTTTTTGTGGAAGTAAAATCTATACTTTTTAAACTGAAAGATAAACCTATTAGACCAATCCTTGTCAAAATCTCAATACCTGTCCTTAAAAGTTGTGAGCAGCTATGAAGAAACTCCCCTCACGCCTGAGTATCTGTGGAAGGAACCTCAGGGAGTTAAGTGTTAAGGGATCCAGTGTTTTTACACTATATCTTCAGCAGTTACAAGCTAGCTCCCGAATCTAAGGTTAGCAGCTCTGGTGTTGATTGATATAAATCTTTCTGGTCCTTACCCTTGTCAGTGCTCTGAGTAGCAAATAGGCTTTCAGTCTCAGGCTGTGGCCAGTGCCTTGATGGTTGTCACAAGTCCTGGCAGGGACTCCTCAGTCTTTCTACATATCTCATCCTAAGCAGCTGAGTAAGTAGAGGTACAGTACCAAGCTGCTGGGCTGCAGAAAGTCTGAAAAAAAACCAACCAAAAACAAAAAAGCCAGAGCACCACAAACAGAGCAACTTGAAAGGTCTGGTGAACCATAGTAGAAGCTCTTCTACAGTGTGTAATATTGAAATATCATTTGTTCTCCAACCTTAATGCATATGGTATTGGTTGAAATTGATTGTAAATGACATTTTCACTGAGTGGCAAAAGCACTGAAGGCAGCCAGATTGTTAGTAGAAATATATAGTGTATTCACAGACCATGACAATTTGGTCCCATAGCTTTTCTTGTTGGGAACTGAATCAACTTTTTAGAGCTGAGCATCTTGATCTTAAGGGTCTTTTCCAACCTAAAGGAGTCTATGAACTAACTGCACTGGAAAAAAAAAAAGAAAGTTCTTTAGAAGCAGTAGTACAATTATTGTTTTTAGATGTCTTTTCCCTTCCACCTCTACTTTTAATAGAATAAGTGGAAAAATATGTAACAATTTAATTTACTAAATTTTAATATATTGTACTAAAGTTCCTTCTTTCCATTTGAGAAAGCTGGCTTGTGTCAGCATACTAAACCATACTTTTTATTATCTCAAAGTGAAATCATATGTACCAGGAAATTTTTTTAATTAACTGAGGCTAGAAGGCACAATAATTGTCATTTAATCTTACTTTTTATTTTTTTCCTCTGGGCTAAGTAATCCACATTCTCCTCAGGATGAGGCATGCTGGCCATTAGCATAATAAAAGAGCTCTTCTTGCAAAATGCCTAATTTGACTCCATTTAGAACTATTCTTGAGGTGGAGATATCTTTTGCATGTCTGAGCAGCTCTATCATGATATAAAGCAGGTGAATATCTGGCCTAAGTTGTTAGAAAAACTAATACACCGGCTCTGGATCTGGCTTGCAGCTTTAAACATTTTGATGACACCCTGGGAGGGAGAGAAGATAGTATGAGCATTAGTTGTAGAGCTCACTGCCATGCCAAATCAATAGGGGTTTTTCTAAATAACTCAGTAAATCATTAATGTGCTGATGTTAAAAAAAATCCTCAGTAGTAAGATAAGTCCCATTGTGAGATCATGCTTCAAAGAAATAATTTGGAGTAGTTCATTCCAGACACTTGAATTGATGCCTTTCAACTTTGCAATGCAGACAAAAAGAAATTAAGGTTTAGAAAAAACCCTGTAATAACCAGAATCTTTAAATGATTCAGTCAACTCAGAACACCTGCTACGAGTCTTATAAAAAGAGAGAGTGAATAATGAGTGAACTGTTGTGAAATTATCAGGATTTTATTTATGAAAATAGACAGATTCTACAGGAGATGACATTATTGATTAGGTGGACACTAAGCTTCGGGAAATCGGGTTTCAGTTCCAGTGTCTGCTGCAGACTCCATGTGATGCTGCTATCACTTCACTCCTGTGATAAGTTTATCTTTCAATCTACAAACCCTGACTGAAACTGGAGCCACATCATGCTACCCACAACACAAATACCATGGAAAAGATCCTCTTCCTCCAAGAACTTCCTGTGCAATCAAGCCACAAAAAGGATAAAAAGAAGATAGGCTTGCACAAAGCTGCACAGCAGCAGTATTGAATCCTGAACTAGCAGTCGTCTGGTGCCCAACTCAAGGCCATTGTGCTAGATCCTAGCAAAACCAAGATCTGACATAAGTTTGCTCAGACAAATAGACCACACATGCTTCTTTGTTACTGTTGTGAAATCTTACTTGCGGGGGAATCATGAGAAGTAAATGGTCTCTTCAAATATCTTCCAAACAGAATTTTCCTGTGATCATAGGATAAGGCTTATCTTGGTTTATTTGTTGCAAGACTTAAGGGAAAAAATTGAATAGAAGACATTTGGTACATTTTCTGTAGCAGGCAGTGCTGAAGGGGAGCATAATATCTTTAAAATAGTGTGGCTGTGGAATGGCTGGTAAACTCTTGCTTGACATATGTAATATAGTCAAACTTCAGCCACATCTGCATATACCATTACTTGGACTAATGTGCAAGTATTTATTCTGTACTCCTTATTACCTGAAAGTGTCTTGGATATCTATCAGAATGCTGCAATCAGCCTCCAGATTTTTTTTTTTAATGATTGGGTGCCAAATTTCTTTCAAGTATTTCGGTTTGTGCTGAAACTCTACTCAATAGCTTCTATTATACTAAAATCAGCCTCCCTGGCATTGTCTTATACAGGCAGTGGAAAAGAAATCTAGCAGTTGAATACAGCCAGCAATTATGGACTGGGACCAGAGCGCTGATGTGCCAAGGGTGTAGCAATCTGAAAGACAGATTCATTGCAGATCTGACTTATGCATCAATCTTTATCCAGCAAAGCATTTAAACTTTGTTGAAGTTGTAAATACATGCTACTCCAAAAGATGAACCTAATTATCCTTTCTGCTGCAATCATTTAGGGATCATCTTTAGGGAGCTCTTCCCATTTGTCCAAATTCAATATCCAGATAGATACAGGAGAAAATATTGCAAAGGGTTTGTTTTGCTGATAATGAATTAGAATGAGTGGTATGTGATAAAAATGTGGTGTGATGCATAAAGCACTTGCGTCCCACACTGCATGTGAATGCACTGCCTAAATTAATATGTTGAATTCATAACGTGGTGCAGTAGCTGCTGGACTGCACATGAGTCTTTTGCTTATGTTCATCTCACACTGGAGTCATGACACATTGGATTCTAGACAGAGAATAGCAAGGGTTACATGCCAAAATTACCTATTTTTGTGCATTGAAAGGAAACAGATGCCCTGCCATGCAGCAAAAGTTATGGCTACTACAGAATGATGCGTAATGAGTGACCTGCCAGACAAGGAGCCCAGTTTCAGGGTTTGCCCTGCGTCTTGCCTGGTCAATGCACTTCCACCACTCAGGCTAATATTTGCTGAAGGAACCTGAGGCATTCAGGCTCCAGAACGTGCAACTCCAAATTGAAGAAAGATTTGTGGTACTTGATAGCTTTCCCAAAATCATGATTTAAGGTATTGTCCCAAGAAAAATTAAGCAATTTCAGCTGAAATCCAACTTTCTATGTGACTCTATTATGGCTGCTGACAAAATATTTTGTTGCAGTAATTAAACTCCTTAACTGTTAGAAGTGGCACCCTCTTTCATTCAAATTTGTCTCCCTTCCTCTCTCAGCTACTATCTTATTGCATCTTTCTCCGGTAGTTAAATGTATATTCAATACCCAGAACTTCATCCACATCAAACTATTCCATTCTTAAGTCAACTTTTGATCTTTGTTTTGGTAATTTAATCTGAGTACACCAATTAAGCCTATTGATGAAATAATTTTTTTCTTCCTGCAAAAGTCTGCTTCCTTTCCAATTTTGCAGTATCTTTTCTGGATATAAAAATGGCCGCATGTAGTATTTTAGTGGTGGTGTCAGACATGTCCTAGCAAACACTGCTTTTCATTTGCAAGGTGCAGAGTTACGCAGAAGTTTTGTGGCATATATTTTAAGGCAAAGCATATGTAGCACACATTTTGAGAATCCTTTAAGGACTGAAAATTTGATCCTTCTACTGGTGACAGCTCCTAAGTGCTCCAGATACCATCCCTGAAGTAGAAGTACTTGCTTGGAACAGTACTTAGCCCATCCATAAGCTCACTTGGTGGGGTGCTATGGTTGTGACTGAATTAATACAAGGAGAAGTCTTACCCTCTCTAGAAATCCCAATGCATAAATATGCTGCATAGGCTCCATTTCGTTTGCTGAACTTAAGACAGGAAAAGACAACTTTGCACAGGTTGAGTTTTCCTTTTTCCCCTTTCCTCAGTGAGGTGGTCTGTGTTGTCATTTTGGCTGGTATTTTATACAATGGAGATGCACCTGCATGACATCCTTGTGCAGACATCCTTCTTTGAGTGACAAAGTCCTTTTGAGCATTCAGGGTCTGCGTTGATGCTGATCAGTTTTCCCAGTGGCTGCCAAAGGATGTAGGAGTGCCAAGCTCACCATTTCTCAGTGGTATTTCTGTTTCTAATTTCCTCCAGTGCTTTTTTCAAAGCTCTGCAGCAACACATTCCCATCATGGCAAAGGACCAAAGCACTGAAAGCAAGACAGAATTTGCTGTTTTGCCTTTGTACAAAACAAGCACAGAAATTAGGAGAGATTTTTCAGGACAAGAATCCCTAGTAAATACTGTCATACTGGACAATGTGTCTATTCCGGGAGATACCGTGGGTTTTGAAAAGCTTCTGAGTTATCTAGTTTGTTTTGTAAGCCACAGGGGACTACACGACATGCTGCAGTTCTGCTTGCTGAGAAGGAGGCTTTTGCCACTCTGCTGCTTCTGTCTTCTTGACAGTATCTCTGGAAGCCCAGTTTAGCTTGTACGTTGGGTCCCTGGGAAGACCCTTTTCAGGGAGAAATTGTGTCCAGCCTTGGGTCCTTGCAGGTGCATTTCTTAAGTAAACAATAAGGTCTACATGTGGTTTTGCACACTTACATCTCTACCTATCCCCTCATACACAGGCAAACTGAATATTTATCACCACTCAGTTCTTTAAAGCAGACTGTGAACACCTCCACTACTCCCAGTGCACTGGGAGTAGCCTACTGATGCCATTTCATAGAGTAAACACCAGCCCCAACAGTCTGAATCCAACTGGCACTGTTTGTTTTTCTGCCAGGGTGAAAGGACAAATCCTTGAACAAAATTACCTACTTTCAGGGGATGATATGGTTTCAGTTCAGCTTGTTGATAGGGTAAGAAGCCAGAATTGTTTTGCATGAATCCATGGGAGCAGAATTTGACCTCTGAAGAGGAAGATTAAATTTATCCATCATATTCCATTCATCCTTCTATTATGTGATCTGTGAATGCTGCCCCGTGGGTGTTTCACCCCTGTGCTGGGACAGTACTGTGTCGTTGCATCAGTTGCCTATATTTATTTCTTTCCTGACTGCAGACAGGGAATCTCTCCCCTGAAACATGTAATACAGTCCACCTTCTCATGGCTTGGCTTATTTGTTCATGAATAGTGTACATGGTGCATGTTCATTTCTTCTTGTCCAGTTCATCCTTTGCTACTCTCAGAAACATCTTGGTACTTCATTGTTGAATGGATTCAGTTGAATTCCTTGTAAAGAAATGCACAGCTTTTTCTTCTTCACTTATATCATATGCTCTGAAATTCATACCCAGATGACTTTAGGAATGAGTGAACTCATGTCTTCAGTGAGAGCACTGATGGAGAGCTTTGGCACTCAGTGCTGCAAAGCAAGCTTGCTCATGCTACCTCCATGCAAGCACACACCTGCAAACCCAGGGCTAACATGCACAGAAAAGCAGGCTTATGTGGGACAGGGAGATTGGAAAGACAAATTATGGAAGCTACTAGAAGTGCAGAATCCAGCATGAGAACTCACTGGCAGATCAGGGAGTGCAATTTGTATGAACTAATGATCTAGCATAAACTTACACTGCAGAAGGCAATTTTCAGGTTCAGGGATGTCTTACGATGGGTGGTTCAAAGCCAGAGGACATAAAGCTACCTTCTGCAAACTAGAAACCTGCTGGAGGTGTTGAAAGGTCTTCATATAGGGGGGAAAAAGGATTAAACAAATCCATTTGTATGCATATCCATCCGAATATGTGAATCCAAAAGTTTCAAGATTGCATGCAGATTGCAACATACTGCCTGAAACTAGTAGTGGTGGATTCAATGAGGTACTAGCAAACCAAAAATAACCACATAGCTTCCGAGTGTCTTGGAACATGAATCTTTTTCTAAACAAAAGAAATGGTTTCTTTCTGCATGCCTAGTAACCTACTGGATTACCAGATTTGCACTGATAAAAACCTGTTGGGAAGGGAGTCCTTTGAAGGCAGTATCACTTATTCACAGCAAAGGTATACTTTTGCCTACCTTGCCCTGAGTGTGGTGTGCAGGGTGAAGCTTGCAGTTTGTGTGCATCATCATTGAGCCTGGAAAATACCATTAAAATCACTGTGCCCCACCAAATCCAGTGGTACTACTGTAATTTTTTATTTTTTCCAGGGCAAGAGAAAAATTTGCTTCTCTCAATACTTTCTGATCTACTTGTACAGCTAGGAGAAATGTAGTATTTTGTCCTCTCCTACATTAAGAGCTCCGAAACCCAGATTTACTTCACTAGAAAGCATTTAATCTTGGGACTGTGATCTCATTTGGAGAGGATATAGCAATCCCTCTCCTTCTGCATAAGTATTTCATGGAGTAGCTAAGAATCAGTGGATATCACAGACGGAGAGAAAGCTTGCGTGTCTCTTTATTCTAGGGAGTGGGACTGTCTGAGAGGAATAGGAACTGGGATTAGCTATAGGATTTAAATGAACTCATGTGCTCTTAACCTAAAGGACTATATCACCCTTCCCTTTAAGCACTTGCTTCTCCTACAGTTACAACTAGCCTGGACTTTTTAGTCATGGTACAATTCAGTGCCACTGAGCTGATCAAATTATCACAGTGTCTGGTTTACAATATCACTGATTAAGTCACAGAGGAGGAAGCTAATTATAGAGGAGCATGCTATTTGCACACAGGGATGCTGTAGCAAGCTCTGCAGGAGACAGATGGAAGTATTTTGAAAGAAAAAAAGGCAGAAAGGCATACGGCAGCAAAAAAAAATTTGTAGGAAATGCTACAGCTCTTCTTTCTCTTGAAGCATTTCTTTTGTAAAGCAGGGATGGTCTGAGAAACACTCAGAATTTGAGGGTACAATTCCAAGAAGCTGCTTTAATTTTGTTATGGGCATGGGATCATTATGCTACAGACTAGAATAGCTCAAGCTTGGCTTTAATGTCAACTTGTCAGTGTATTCATCACTGAACAAGCATTACATAATTATACTGAATCACAAGATTAGAATATAGGAGACTTTTTTGGGCAGGTGGGGGTATTTAATATAGAGTAATCTAATTTGTATTGATCCTTCTTTCTTTAACATGCTTAGGAGCCAACCACATCATAAAAACAAGGTCTAGAGTCAAATGGAGGAGAGCTGTGGCACAACCAGGCTGTGGGTACTTGCTCAGAAGATTAATTGAAGCAAATGGAACCATTAACTATGTACAGTGCCCCTGAAGTGAAGCATTTTAAATACAAAACAATCTAATATTGTACTTACAGCTGACATTTTCTAAAATGACCAAGGGTGCTCTTGCATTCCAACTTTCCAACGGGAAGTACAAGTTTCCAGAATGTGAATCTGCCATTGCCTTGCATTGTCTCTTGTGTGATGGCTTATAAGGGAATGTAATAAAGAACTGTTGAAACAACAGCTTTTAACCCTATTTGTATGTATGTTAAGGTCAGAGAAAGCTGCAGGGCCAGTGAAGGAAATCCTGTCCAATAAAGATTTTGGACTTGTGACCATAAAATTTAAAAAAAAAAAAAAATGGTCTGTTGACCAGGATTTCATGGAAATGCTACTTTGACAGCTTTTTTGGCAAAAGCTGTCAGAGTTTAGCTTGCAAAACATTACATGCTACTTTTCTAGAGAAGATTAACAGACAAGGGGGACTGAAGTGAATTGCCTATAGGACATTTATGAATTCCCTGCAGTCACATCATTAAATCCCCAAAAAGTCAGCAGAAGTATAGGTAGCACAAGTAGAAGGTAAAATCCAATTATTCCACTTTGGCTAGTTCTGGAAGGGCATTTAGCAGACCATCTTCAGTTTGACAGGATCAGTTAGTACAGTAGGACAGGAGGAAGGCCATAATTTCCTCTCTCTGGGAATGACCATTGAGAAATCAGGTGGCAGGAAAGGTATAAGCATTTACTTTTGTGAGGATAAGCTTTGAAACAGGAGTTACAGTAATTTCACGAAATGTAAGGCACACCTTGAAACCTAAAATTTTGATCAAAGCTTGGAAGTGCGCCTTACAATCCAATGCACCTTATATGCAGGAAAAGCTTGAGTATTGAAGGGATCTCAAAACAATTTCTGTTTCACATTGCACAGCAACAAACATGAAGCTCACAGTCAAATGCAAGCCTCGTGAGCTGTGCCAGCCACGCCAGCCATGAGCCGCACGAGTCACACAAGCCACAAGCTGTGTGAGCCGCGCCAGCCGCCAGCCACACCAGCCATGAGCCGTGCAAGCCGTGAGCTGCGAGAGCCACGCCAGCTGTGAGTCGCATGAGCCACGCAAGCAGCGCGAGCAGCCCGGCGCCGGGGGCAGCTGCAGGGTGTGGGAGAATGGCAGGCTGGAGTGCCGGGGCCTGCAGCACGGGGAGGGCGCCTGGGGCTGCGTTTAAAGTCTGTGCCGATCCATGAAAAATATTTGCAAATTGAGCAGCGGGGCCCACCCAGAACTGGGGGCGGCTGGCTGCAGGGTGCAGGAGAACAGTGGCTGCAGGGTGCCGGGGCCCACGGCGTTACTTTATTGTGCACGGATCCTCACTGCAAAAAAAGTGCGCCTTACAGTCCAGTGCGTTTTATATATGGATAAAGTTTGGAAATTTGCTGACAACCTGGAAGTGCGCCTTATAATCCGGTGCACCTTATAGTCATTAAATTACTGTACTTATTTTGTCTCTGCTTATAGAGAGCCTAAGTATCAGTCAGCTGGATGCTGAGATGCTTTTTTGTCTGAAGACTGGTAGGAAATTTTTTGAGGGAAGAATGGGACTAAGAAATAGGAGATGTTGTGTATACTACCTCTGTAGGGGTATCAGTAATACCACACCTTCCACATCACCAGTGAAAGCCTGAGCTATCAGCAGACTGTTGCTGCTTGCAGTACAACACCCTTGCCTGAGATGCTGAAGATGAGACAGAGAGAAAAAACAGAGGAAGGAGCAAACTGCTTAAAAATATGTATATGAGACAGGTGCGACTTTCCTTTTGTTGACGTAACCATAGCTCTTTTTGTACCCACATGCAACTTGGAAATGCCTAATGGGAGCATCCCAGAGCCAGGGTAATCTGTAGTCTCCAGTTCTCAGAGGAACTGTTGTGGGAATGTTATGGTTTAACCCCTCCAGCAGGGGAGGAGAATAAGAAACAAAAATGTAAACTTTGTGGGTTGAGATAAGAACTCTTTATTAATCAAAGAAAACAAAATATAATAATGATGTTGGTGATAATGGTAGTAATAACAGTTTTAAATGGTTCCCTCCAACTCGACTATTTTATGATATTCTGAATTGTAATGAAAAAGAGAAATAAAATCTGAGAAAAAACAAGTGCTGCTCAATAGAGCTGCTCACCACTCACTGACCAATGCCTTATCAGTCCCCAAGCATGGATTCGCATATCCCAATTAATTCAATCCATTTTACAGACTGAGCATGATGTTCTGTGATGTGGAATATCCCTTTGGCCAGTTTGGGTCAGCTGTCCTGACCATGCTCCCATCCCAGCTTCATGTGCAATTCCTTATCGGCAAAGCATGGGAAACTGAGTAACTTATGGGAAGCACAACATCCAAAACATCACTGTGTTATCAACATTATTCTCATCCTGAATCCAAAACACAGCGCTACACTGGCTACTAGGAAGAAAATTAAATCTATCCCAGCTCAAACCATGACAGGAGAGAACATCAGTAGCTGCTGTCTAAACATTTGGTACATTGCAGCACAAAGTTTGAAGCAAAAGGAGAATGAGCCTAACATATTTTTCTAGCTAAAGATAATTGATTATGTGGGAAAACCCCAGGCATGGAGAATGCCAACACCCCAATGGATTACTCCTGTGTCTGTGCTGGAGAGGTATCCACTGTTGCCAGTTTGTGACAATACTGAAAGGTTTGCCTCTGTGTGAGTTGTTTTACCTCATGTAGTATCTCTTCTGCTAGTGAAGGTCTCACTTGTCTATTAGAGGTGCTTGCAAGTCCCAATAACAGTCATATGGTCTGTGTAGCCTCTGGATTGAATGTGTCCAATAGTGCTTCTCTTTGAAGTGACCTGTGGGGCACTAGAAACTGTTAACTGAGTCAATTTTCTTTCACAATAGATCATATGGGCCTGTGTTTGGGATTTGTGCTGGAAATAGTGTTGATAGCACAAGAATACTTTCAATAGTTCTGACTACTATTGAAAGGATTTTCTGCCTCTCACCACACCCTACTAGTGAGGAGGCTGGAGGCGACAAAAAGCTGGGAGGGGACACTGCTGAGAGACAGCTGGTCATAGTTGGCCCAAGGGATATTCCATACCATAGGCCATCATGGTCAGCACATAAAGCTGGGGAAAGAAGGAACTATGTACCTTGAGGATGATGGCATTTTTTTCCCCTTGTAAGCTACAAGGGAGGAGTACTGCTTTCCTGGGGATGGCTGAGCCTGCCTGTGGGAAATCGTGGATGAATTCGTTGTGTTGCTTTGCTTGTGTTCACAACTTTTGCTTTACCAATTTTAGTGTCTTTATCTCAAATCATGAGTTTTCTCACTTTTACCCTTCTGATATTTTTCCCTGCCCTACTGATAGGGGAGTGAGTGAGCAGCTGTCTGGGGCTAAGTTGTTGTCTGGGGTTAACCCATGACACTGAGTAAGTGTATAACTCTGCCACAGGGGTAAGAAAAATATGTCATGTCCAGCTGTGGCAAATTCAGCATTCTAAATAGGTAATAAAATAGCTATCAATTTTCAGCTTTATTTCTTCAGTACAGTAAGTTGCAAGACACCTGTATCATAAGCTTGAAAATAAGACGTGCTAGATAACTGTGTCCTAGTATTTACATTCTGAATTGGTCTAAGGAGGATGTGGTGAACAGGCCTGCTTAAGTGTTCATAAGAGTCTCAGTATAAAATCCTAATGAGCAATAATCTGTCTCTAATTCGTCTAATGTAGTCTCTGGTCTGAATGATAGCACTTGTATTACTTTCTATGAAACACATTTACCTCCTGCAATTCATTTGACTGTAATTCTTTTGCCGTTTATATTTGGCTGGTTTTGTTTTATTCTTAATAGTAATTCTGTGTAAGCACAGATACATTTCTTTTAAAAAAAACCCTCTAAACATATTTAAATAGTGCTGAAATAAGATTCTTCTAGCTGCAGCTATAATAACACCTCTAATGTTTAACAAGCCACAAGAACTGTGAAGAACAGAATAATTTACTTGGCTCACAAAAGAGCAGAAGTAGTTACATAAAATGAACATATCAGTCTGCTGTTATTCCTATTCCACACAGCTCCCTGTGGCTTATTTAATTTTAAGCTTATTTTTCTTTGTTTGAGGAAAATTAATTCAATGATGATACAGTTTCTTCTGGGTCAGAGAGACCAGGTTAGCCAGAAAGAAAAGACTTCTCAGAAACAGAAAGATGATATGCTTCCTGGCTTTCAACCCTGTTACTAGGACAATAGATGGATATAAATTTCAACAAATACAGAGAGCTACTCCAAGAGGGACTCCGAAATGAGACAAAAACAAATGGGTTTATAAGAACTGTAAAACAAAATACTACATTACTTATATCACTTTTCCTGAAGGCATAAAAAGATATTAAAAAGTCATTAGCCATCCTAGCTTAGTCACCTGAGAATCTTTGGGAAAGATTTCAATTCCACTTTCTTAATGACCATGGGAGTTTGTGAAGGTGGAAAGACAACAGAACTAATTTTTTCTGGAGTGTTTCATTGCTGGAAAGATGGCAAAGTATCCCTAGCAGCTCTGAGACAAGCACTGCTCCAAACACACATTTAGAAGTCAGGCCCTGTGTCAGACCTAGTCATTGTGGCTGGTATTCCAGCCTGTGCTAGGACTAGACATAGTGCTGGCAAGTTCAGTGGGAGTCTCATGTATGTAGCAATCTTTACAGTCGTCCCATAATTTTATGTCTTCTCATTTTATAGGGCTATGCGTTGTACCTCCTTCATTTAATGCTCTTTTGGGAGAAGTATAACATTTGGGGCAGGGTGAAAAGTATTACTATCTGATGTTGCCCCTTGGCAGCCAGAGGTCTGTCTTCCCAGGAAGGGGATATTTGCATTGTTTTCAGTAAGAACAGGATTTTGGGACCAGATATGCCTCACTGAGAGGTCTAGTGGCTAACAGCTGGTATATTGGTATTGAGTACATACATAAATTAGCTGCTATTGACTTATCTCCACTGAAGTGCACAGGGCTCTGATCACTTTCCTTTGTGTTATACAGTACTGCTACTTGTCTAGAATGACACAGGGGAAAAAGGAATTTGTTGTTATATATTCTACATTGTAGTTCAACCCTTTCTCATGTTTTGGTGAGGGGAAATAGTGAACTCGTGTACAAAGTAATTGTAATCTGGGACTTGTTGACTGGAAGCAAGAGGAATTTTCATAGCTCATTTGCTAGAATGATTCCCAACTCCTTGAATGAAGGATGTGCTTGTTGAATTGAAACCTATGCTTAAGGCCTATAAAACACAACATGTTGAGAGAAGGATGTAAGTATGACTAAATTTCCTCCAAGGGATTACACAGAGCCCCAAGTTGGAGTTATCAACACTGTAGAGAAGTGTTTCTTTAGCCAGCAACCAGAAAGGTGATCTTCCCAACTGGAAGTTAGCACTGCTGGTGCCTTCAGTTCTGGAAATCCTTATGGTAAAGGGGATTGCTAAGGGCAGCCCCTGCCCTGTTTTGTGAGGCCAGAGGTCTGGCCTTTGATCCCATCTCTTGCTCTCCCTCTGCACAGCATTGCTGAGACTACAGTTTTCCTGTGGCTTCAGCCATTGACATTGTACTAGAGTACCTGTGATATCATGGACAGCAGGAAGCCAAGGTAATGATAGGACTAGGAAAATAATTATTAATTCTGAATATAGTCTGTCCTCTGCTTAGATCTCATTTGTATTGCTTCTTTTAGTCAGTTTTAAGCACTCAATAGTTGATAAATATCACAGCTGAGAAATCATTGCTGAATAATAAAGTGTCTCTGAAGGAGATTGAGGGGCAACAAATAAGGAGATCTAGTGTTCTGTGAATTATGGTTGTAGCTGTACAGCTTTGCTCTACTGGGAAAATATCCTGTGCTGGACTTTTGGCTTTTCCTCCCAGGCCCCAGGGTGAGGGGACCTATAGTAATTATGTTGAGACTGACTTGGCTAACACCATCATCAGTCTCTTATTAAAAAACTTTACATGCCTTCTTTTAGTGGACTTCTCTCAGGCAACTCTGACTCCTTCCCTCTTAGGCAGCTCCACACAGCACTGACTCCTTCTCTGCAAGTTTCCTTCTTCCATCTGCATGACTGACTAAACCCCAAGCTGACCCTTACCCAGTTTCCCAGCTGCCTAACTCTGTCTGTCCCTCACACAACATCTTCTTTACCTTATCTATGCCTTGCACAATCACATATCCCTTACCTCCTCACATCACAGCCAGCACACTCCATCCCAACCTGCGGCTCAATCTCAAGCTCCAACAGTAACTTGTGGCCAGCTAGCCCACTCTTCTATAAAAAAACACCCATCCTCAGGCAGGCAAGCCTGTCTCCACTCCTTGGTAATCAGTACAGCTATAATTTATTGGGAAAGATTGCCTTCTGCACTATTCTTACCACCTACCTTCCCACCAAGGAGATATGCTGGGTCTGGGCATTGTGCAGGGCTTTTCCACAGGTGAGGGGTATAGCAGGGTACAGATATTTCCCTGAAGTACAGAGGCTGCTTTCCCTGGCATGAGAGTTTACCTGCTCCTGGTTTAGCCAGGCATAGAGTGAACTCCTCCTGGCTATGCTAGCCACACAGAACCAAGTGCAGGGGTAGCATGGGAAGCAGAAAAAGCATTGATGATGTGCAAGCCCTTCTTGCACAGGGCTTTTTGTGCAAGAAATAGGAAAAAAATCCCTCTGTTGCCACCACTCTTTCCAACAAAAACCCCAAATACAGGCCCATGCTGCCTGCTGTGAGGAAAATCATCTCTACCGCAGCCCAAACCAGCACACTGGGCTGGTGCAGAGATTCACCTTTTCAATACCTCCCCAGTGTGAGGCCAGCAGGACTGAGGCTTTCTGCTGGGCAGAGCCAAGGTGTGGGAGCTGCCTGACTGGAGCTCTCCTTGCAAAATGAGGGCTTCTTTTTACCTCCTGTCACTTATTAATGGATTTTGGGATGTGTAGGACAATGGGAAGCTGTTCCTTCATTCTTAAATTTGGCTGGAATCTCACTTTGGACTTCAAACATATCACCAATACAAGTGGTTATGCTTTTAACTTGAGATGCAGGTGTGGCGGGGGCTATTGTGGGGGATGTTGTTGGCTGTTCTGTGGGGTTTTGTTTTCTTTTTTTGTTATTTTTTTCAGTAAAGCCACATCAAAAAGGGTTTATACAGTGGCCATACTTATACAGTGGCCATACTTAGGCATTTAGAAGCTCTAGTTCTCTTAGGTCTATAGTCTGGCAGCAGTAGGTTGCCCTGGGAATGTGCCAAGATTTCCCCTCTCCAGGTTTCCTAGAACATAAGAGTTATGTGCCTGAAACTAGAGTTATGTGCTTGGGATGAAACTGGCCTTCAGGACCTGATTCAGAGCCAGGTGTTATTTCACAAGAGTGGCATAAAGTTTGTGTTTATTTTGGAATGATTTCAGGATGTCTTTTGATATGGCATCAAGTGATACTTGGTGTCTCCTGCAGGGCTGTGTGAGCAGAGTCTGTCCATTTAATGAGTAGCTAAAGGGAGACAAACTACAAGGAATTGCAATAATCACATTGCTGAGGATGGGGCAAAATCAATATCTGAGGCAGAATTACAGTATTGGGAAACAAATGTCAGCAGAGTCAGGTTATATTCAAGAGATGGAGAATGTACTGGGGGTAGGAAGAGGGGAAATCGTGAGCAGTTTTTTACCTTTAAATTTTTTTCATGTATTTTTATTGTGGGCTTGTTGGTTTTGTTGGTTTATATGATGGTTGGGTTTTTTTTTTAATAGCCTTTAAGTTCTGCAGATAATCCATATTGTGGGTTACAGTCCAAATTGATTTTGAAGGCAAGGTTTTATCCAAAAGGTGCATCTGTTGAAAACAAATGGAAATGGACTATTAACTATGAGGGCAATGGAGTGACAAGGTATCCTAGATTCAGATTTGAATTCATTTATGTGTAAGAAAACTTGATTACATTTGAGTTTTCACTGTTGTATGGAGCTGGGGAAAAGACAGCCCAGCATAATAGCATCAAAGGAGGTAAAAGTGAAATAAATCTACAGAGTAATAGAAAGCTGTTGAGAAATGGAGAGTTTCAGTAAAAGGCAATATCATAAAGGCTAGCATGGCCTATGGATTCTATATAAACTTAAATTTTAAGCAACTTTTTATGCAGTAACAAGCTGAGCTGAAAAGAGAGAGGAGGAGGATACCAGACAATAAGGACTTGTCTCTCGAGTGCAGCTAAGTTCTAAATCAATTGTGTGGTGCTTTTGAAATGCCAGAGAATGCTTCCAAGCATTATATTAAAATTTCATGATCAATAATGCTGAAAGCTGCAGTACACACAGACTAAAATTACTGATAATTCACCAGTATATGATTTTAATAAAATGTTGTTCACCAGTGTTAGCTGCAATGCACTGTCCAGGTTATCCTCTTGATTAGAAATTACCTGTCAAAACAGTCCTTTGTTGTTTGGTGGGTATAGATCAAAGAGAGTAGTGCTTGTTCTCTGGTGTATTTACTGCCAGAAATAGGTGGCTGTTTATTCAAACTTGGTGTAGCTGCTAAGGAACATAGTTTTTTTCCTTTCTGTAAACATATTATGGCCTGCATCAAAGGAATGCCCACAGGCCCAGCTGAGTACAGAATTCTCACATTCCAGTCAGCAGTAGTCCCTGTCCTAAAGACTTAAAGTATAAATAGACAAGAGCCAGAGGGCAGGGAAATAGAAGCAGATATTTTAAAAGCAGGAAGAATTGATTACAAAGATTCCTTTAGTTATCCTTGGAAAACCCAAAGAATTGATTATTAAACCTATTTTCAACACATAGCTTTATCTGTCCAAGATGCTTCTTGAAATGGGACTGAACTATCCAGGAACTTCTTTTAAGATTTGCTTGAAGAATTTGATTTTTCTTTTTCATTAAAAACATGAGAATTTTTTAGACTTATCAACTTGAATATAGAAAGAAAGTTTGTGTGTTATTATACTGGGTGCTAAATTACTCAACTTTTCACTTCTAGGTAGTTAAAATCCCTGTATGATTCTGAAGCTAACTTTGTGTTTACTTGCTACCTCACTGGTTTGCATCTTTTTTTCTTATTGTTTATCCTGCATGTGAAAAACATTCAAATCCCTTTTCTGACTTAGAGATTTTGAAAGCAGCTGTTTCTCGGGACTTGCAAATATTTGGCTATCTGCAGAATATTTTAGGATGCTTTTACTGGCTTTTGTTGAATCTCTTCTACCTCTCATAAATGAGCAAGAATTTGGTGGAGTGCAAGTGAGGGCAAGACTATCTTTCAGAGTGGCAGTGTGGATGGGTTACGCTGCAAGAGTTATTTCTACTTTTTCATATTTCAGGATTATTTGGGAATGGAATCTAGAATGCAGTGACCCCTCTGCTCAAGATACTGATTTCAGAAATGCAAGTATGTTTGATTTATGGATAATTAAGCCATTTGAAATAGCACAATTTCTGGAATCAAGTATAAGAGAATTTTGTCACATCTTCTTCTGCCTAAAGGCTTACTATCATTTAGTGATGATGCACTCTCCTGACATACAGGAAACCTGGATTTACATCACTATTTATTTTTACAAGTTGTTATGCTTGATAAACAAAAACTGAGAAAACAATCTTCATGAATGTAACACTCACATTCTCTGAGGTATTTAATCTTTATTGATATGTCAGAGCTTTTGGTAATTCTGCAGCAGTTGGCAATTCTAGACATTATTGCCTGTAGCATGTGGGTACAGGCTTGTCTAATGTTGGGGATTACATGATGATGTTGAGTAATGCAATAAAATATTACATATTTTTACTAGCAAAATCTTTCATTAACTCCAAGTGACTGACCATCAGAACTCTTAATGCACTCCCCTAATTAGTTGCTGAAGCCCCTACTTTGATTAGATGTTCACAACTTTAGTGCATTGATTCTTTATGCCTTATAATGTCAGAGACTGCTGTCCAAAACATTTATTTTGTAGAAGTTTATTTGTCTTGATAGATTCTGGTGTTTCTTATGTAGTTGGATATCTGCCCAGTATTTGCTTTGAAGTATGCAGCATTTAAAAAAAATCTGTTTTTATTTTTCAGGGATATGGTAACCCATAAAAATAAAACATATTGTAGGACTACACTAAGTCACAGTAATGGCCTTGAATCCTTCTGTGGGAAACTAGTTGTTAGCAAGAAAATGTGTGCATTCACAAATAATCAGTATGTTGCTCATTTATTTGGACAATTGTTCTTTAAATAATTTATGACAACACTTCATAGTGATCAAGTAGTACAGACAACCCAGTAATATGTCTTGCAAGAGTGAAGAGGGAATGGTAACACACATTTACTACTGAGTCTTTTCCTAGATATGGTCTGAGTCTAGTGGGGAAATTATTTTTGTGGAATGTGCAGAATGTTCATGAGTAGGGGTCTGTATACTCTGGAGATCCTGATGAACCTATAGAGAAAACTAGGGAAGACAGGTTGTCCTGCTCTATATGGGTCCTGGTTCTATCATGTTTCAGGGTTTTGCCTGGTTAATCCTGCTTTGTGTTATTGCAAAAGCAGCTGTTTGGACTCATACTATCAGCTGAAAGATTGTTTAGGCATTGGAACAAGTTGACCAGGAAGGTGGTCAAGTCACAGTCGCTCCAGGTGAAGGAAGTGTTTAAGAGGTACCTGGATGTGGCTCTTGAGGATATGGTTTAGAGGTGATCATGGTGGTGCTGGGTTGATGGTTGGTCTGGATGATCCTGAAGATCTCTTCCAACCTTGATGATTCTGTGATATTTAAAGTTGTGTTTAGCTTCTACTACTAAATGTGAAACATATACATTGATGCCCTCAAAGCTTATCTTATCAAGGAGAGGCAGGCTGGTGTAGTGCTAGATATTGGAAGACAAGTCATGATTTCCTCTCTTCTCATGACTTCTGTGAGATGGGACAGGTGTCAATATTCTTCTGTGCTGCAGCTCACTCAGGATCATCTTATCTCAACTGATAGGCTGGAAATAATTACAACAGGATACTATGTGGATGGATACGCTGTATGTATTTTAGAATAGTCCAAAAGCTGCTGCTAGAGAGTCTGGCTCTGAAGCTGTTAGAAGCTTTGAAATTGCAAAGGCAGATTCCACTACCTATGGGAGTCATTGTTCAAAACACTGGTGTTTCATTTCAGAGATTGTTTGATCTGGCCAAGAGTGGAAAGCAGTCTTGGAAAATTGCTACACCCAAATAAATGAACTGCTGTGGCAATCTGGCTGTACCTTTCACAGAACAGAAAGTGTGAGAAAAACATTTTAAGACAAGTACCTTCTCCCCTTGCTCCTTCTTTGCCAAATCACCAAAAAAACCTGAAACTCATTCACAGTTTGGGTTTCCAAAGCAACAGCCATTCTTATGATTCAATGACTTTTCTTTCTTAGTTTTGTTCTTCCACCTCTCTAATGAAGAGGAAGAAAGGTGCCTCTTAGAATCACAGAATGGGTCAGGCTGGAAGGGACCACAGTGGGTCATCTGCTCCAATCTCCCTGCTCAAGCAGGGTGATCCTAGAGCATGTGGCACAGAATTGTATCCAGATGGTACTTAAATAGTGAGGGAGACACCACAACCTCTCTGGACAATCCATTCCAGTGTGAACTTCTTCCAGCAAGGAATTCTAGATTTGTTTTTTTGTTGTTGTTGCT
>VRYO01002778.1:3175603-3211715 GCA_009812075.1 Sialia sialis | reverse complement strand
GCCTTGCTTTGATACTGTGATAGGACCCAGGAGGTATTTGTTCATTGGAGAAACCCTTGCTGGATCAAAGCATTTCAGCATGGCAGGGCACAGCAGTACAACAATGGTTAATGCAGAGGAGTGACACACAGGGAAAATGCTGCAAGAGACAGATTTACATGTCCTAACTGTCACTTGTTCATATTCAATAGCATATATTTGCTTAGAAAGTCAAAAGAGTTTAAAGATTCTCTGGAGGATCTGGCTGTCCTCTAGGTAGAGTTGGGATTGAGGGACTGTGGCACAAAAGGTGCTCTATAGCTCCAGTTGGGATCCTGGTAAAAAAAAGAAGGTGAGAAACTGAGAAATGCTAGGCTATTATAGCTACCTCCAGCCAAATTAGTTGATTTCAGCATATTTTTTTGCCTGATAGTCCCCATAGACTTGTCCTACCCCTGCAGAAAAAAAACAAAACCCACATTTTTTTCTTTTCTGTTTTGGTAATGCCTCATTCATTTGAAAAATTGAGATTCAAGTGATTACCACCTCTTCTGTACTAAGAGAATTTGATGTAAATTTGATTTAGTCAAGTTGTTGAGTTATTTTGTTTGTTATGGTTTGGTGGTGGGTTTGCTTGTTTTGTACTTTAACAATAAAATCTCTGGACATGAGCTAGCTTTAAGTTTCTGGCTCAAGGGGACTACAATGCCTTCAAGCATCTTTGCTTGACCAGAACACAAAACATAATTCCTACAATAATAGAAAGCAATTTCCTACAAGCCCAGCTGCAAATTTGACAGGTTGTGACATAAGAAATGTAAGGTCCTTCTTTTATCAGCTGGTCCAACTGAAAAGCTACACAACTTCTTTATTGTTTCTTTGGAACTTTCTATTATCTTCAGTATTTGCTAATTCATAGTTGTTCTAATATATGCTCGGTTTAGGGCCATCATTTATTTGAATTTAATATCTTTTTTTCCACAGGATGCTCCCCTGGAGTTTAGATAAAGAGGATGTTTCATTCTTCTTAGGAGTAATGCTCATCTAAAGTCCTAAAGCCCCCCTTTCCTTTATGCCAGGAGCCTTCCTTTGTAGCTCTTCTTTTAAATAATTTATCCTAAACTGAAGACTGATTCTGAATTACTGCTGGTCTCAAACTGATTTTCACTCTCCCCTACTTATTATTGATTGCCCTGTGACAATCTGTGCGTGGCATATATCTAAGCAATCCTAATCTTAAATAGTGCATAGATTATTTATCCACAAAAATTTGGGCAAAATAAAGTTCATTTTTCTGTTAGCCAGTGTGGTGCTGTCACTGCAGAATTAACACTTGCTCAAGGTTACTGTGCATTGAGATTTTGGGATCTTTTTTCCTTTTTTTTTTTTTTCTTCCCAGTATGCTAAGAATAGGGACATATCCATGGTAACTGTACATTATGTCATGGCAAATGTTGAATTTCTGTGTGTGTGTGAAACAGTGACAACAGCTGCATAAGTACCATTTCTAAGCATTTTCACCTTATGTGTGTTGGGCAGGATAAGAAGATTACCTCATACATTACCAATTTTAAAGCAACTGAGATTCAGTATCCTGTGTTTGTACTTCTCTTCATGCTTGGCTTTTATCTGTAGCAGTGAGGTGCTGGGAAAATAAGCATTGCCATTGAGCGCCCAGAGCTTGTGAATCTCTGGAGAATATAATTAACATCCTTTGAGACATTTACATATGAGGAGAGAAAGAGAGGTGTAAATTTATATCCTACTGTTTATTATTTCTGGACTCAAAATCACTCTGTCCAGCTGGTTTTACTGAGAATCAAATGTTGCTTCAAAACATCCTGGAATTATTGACAACTTCCAGATCACTGAACAGGACTGTGGCAAATTCTCACTGGAGGATCATGTCTGGATGGCATCCCGTCCCTCAGGGGGATTTGTCAGCAATACCCCTCAGCTTGGTTTTGTCTGAAAAAGTGATAACCTGTAAGAGACTTTACAAATGTTACCTGTTGATTCCAGGGTGTGAAAACACTGGTCAGCCTATATATACTTTCAACTTGCATGGAGTCAGGCACTTATTTCTTTGTACGTCTCATCCAAACCAGCATTTCAGCTGAAATGGTTCCTGGACTGTGAGAGAATAATTGAATAACAAATCTGTGTGTCTTTTGGAACATAGTTGATTGGGTTCTAATCTAATTCTGGGATTGAAAATCTCTTGCTCTGGCAGCCAAATCACACAGGTTATCAAGGGCTGCCTCTGGAAACAGCAGCATGCAAATGCAAAGATGACCTCTGAAGCAAGAGCCCAGGCTTATTAGGAGTGCTCCTCCAGAAACTGCCTGATGCAGGTCTAAAGAGACCCTGATTCTCTTTACAATGGACACCTCCACAGGGTGGTTCAGCCTCCTGGAGTCAGAAAGAGTTTTTCTGGCTGTTAGGTGGTCCTAGGCTGACATGGATCTCAGCTTGGGCCTTTAGCAGGTCTCTTGTAGGGTCATCTGTACCGGATGTACTGCTACTCTGTAGTAGTAGCTGGCTGTGTGCTGAATTCTAAAGCTTCGGTTTTCTGGAATCCCTCAAAACTCCATGCTAGAAGAGAAACCGAGACACAATATTTGAGAAGGGTGTTTCAGTTCCTCCTCTATGCCTAGCACAGTTCTTTGTGGGTCTATCTTCTGCAACACATTCAAAGAATTGAGTGTGCAGCTTTGTCTTGATGGGGGCAATTGCCACTGACTTTAAAATCTGAAGGGTGCAAAAGTTTATTTTGTGAGAGGCTGCAATAATAAGGCAGCTATGACAAAAACTATGCTATGTTGGTTTTTCCACTTGAAATGTTGCTTAAATACTTTTTAAAATTTTTATCACTGAGTACCTGCTACAGGGCTGCCTCACTCATATCCTCTTACCTACTCAGGTTTGGTAGCCAAATGTCACTAAAGACAGATTTTCTATTAAAATAGAGTATGGCTCTGAATTCTCCTTTGGTCTTGATGGGCTTTTTTAATGGGATGTGCACATGGGAAATTCAATTCCAGTTGGTGTTTTGATCATAGTTCTTTTTTTCTCCTGGTAAAGTACTAGTAGCAGTACAAATTGATGATGTTCTGCTACTCTCTCTTGCCACTGAGGACACTCTAGGTCTTGGTATATAAGAGAATGTGATAGGCTCTTCAATGCCAGGATAATAATGATTAATGTTCAGAGCTAGGTAAATAGCTCTTCTGACATTTTCAAGGACATTGTATCTATATTTTTTAGAATTCAGTGTACATCTTTCCATTCCCATTTATTTGACTGTGGGTCCTACAAATTTAGCTAGGACCAGAAATACTCCAAGTTCAATAATAATACACAAATTTCATTACCTATATTCACTTTTTGTCCCAGCCCAGCATTTAAATAGTAGGCAAGCAGTGAATTTCATTATAATGTAAAATACTGGAATTATTTCTGGGCATGATATTGAGACTGTAGGACAGTAACTTTTTGATTCTAGAAGTACAAAAAGCCTATTTAGATAATAAATAACATCTGCAATATTACTTGCCCCTTGTAACAGATTTCAAGGGAAACTCAGCTTTTAGAGGAGTGTTGTACTGTAAAGTATAGTGTGTTGGTAAAAAATGACCCAAACCACATGTGTTCAGAATTTCTTTTTCTGCGTTCCCAGTGATGTTAGTGGATTCACATCTTAGGGTGAATGTAGTGGTTACTTGTTTGTGTGAAAAATGAATTCTTATCCTAGCTTTCCAAGAACAATAGCCTATAGCCTGTTAATGCCTTTTAATGCTTTGGTTAAGGGAAATTGTGGAGATAAAGTCATTCACAGGAGTACTTGGCTTGCTGAAATAAGTCAGGTATTATAAACAGGCCTCTGAACTGGGATTCTGCCATGGAGAACTGCAAGAGCAGATCTGAGAGTCAAATGATTGGATTTTCAGGATTCTTTGTGGAAGTACATATGTATAAGGAGACTGTTCTTTGGAATGTCACTGCCACAAATGAGTTACTCAGGATACGCAATGGTCTGCAGCACCACAAACTTCCATCCTTACCCACTGCCCAGTGTTCAGGATATGACTTGCATCTCTCAGTTTGCACATGCAAAGCAAATGCACAAGACTGGTGATTGCCTGTTAACTTCAGTGCAACACATTATGAGAAGGATGGACATGGCATTTGATATTTTTGGTAATAAGAATGCTCTATTGCCTGTGATCTCAGAAAGTTCTAACAACTGCAACTTTCAAAATGATCAAATTAGTTTGGAATGTAGAATCCCCAAGCTACAGATTTTTTGTTGTTGTTTTTTTTTTTTTTTCATTGGGGCCAGGACTGTACTCTAGGTGTCTGCAAAGGAACAAGCATTATAAAGAAGTATAAAAGTATTGATGGGAAAGAAGACCTGCTGCTACTTGTCCTGGGTAATAAAAGTACTACTTTGACCTGCTATAAGAAGACCAAGTGTGAGCTTCTTGAATCTCTTGATGGTTAGGTAAATTATGTGGATGTGTGTAGATGGGTTATTTAGAATTATATAATGGATTTAATTTAAACTGATATTCAGAGGGATATCAACAACTGGTTTCATTTGCCAGGGGAAATCACCTTTTATTGTCTTTAAATGAGAATGGTAATTAGGAGGAAGTTTGGATGAAAATTGTTTCTTGGTCTAGCTTGTTGCTTCACTATTCATGACATTAACAAAGAGAAATACCTTTGTCCCTATAGAATCTGAACTCATCAACAAGTGCTCAAAAATCATATGTGGCTTGTTAGTAAAGCCTGTAATTATAATGAGGAAGGGAAAGCCTTCCTAGGACTAGCATGCAATATGATAAGAACAAAAGGGTCAGCTTTATCCTTTGCTGCCTTTTTCCTCCAAAATTTAAGTGGTTGAGTCCACACTTAGAAGTGCTTTCCTAGAAAGTGTTGTTTGCCCATGAAGTAGAAGAGCAAATTGAGAACTACAGCCTGAGCAGGTTAAGAAAAATAGTGCTGTGTTCTATGAAGTTGAGAAGCATAAAGTGATGATTACTGTTGCCCTGAGTATATGTTTATAACCAGAAATGTGGAATGGTAAGGACGAGAATTTAAGCTAAAACCTATAAAGTAATAGAATTTGTCAAAAATTTAGCACTTAAATTTTGACAGCGTCTGAACACTTAAAGACAGGATCATCTAATGCCTTTGCATCTCTAGGATGTTTATCTTCCTTTTTATACCTTAATAATGTTGACTCTCATCCTGGCAACCTTTTTAAGAAAAGCTGCAAATGAATGTATCCCATTTTAGGTGTATAGGATACTTGTATGCTGAAGTTTTGAGATGGTCCAAGGTGGTCTCTGTTGGTAGGCCTTTGTGGCAAAAAGAACCAAAGCCTTTGGCTTCATTTGATATTTTTGTTCTCAAACATCCCTTGTCTGTTTTCACAGCAGCATAATACATATATCTTGAGGATGAAATGGGGTTTTAATCTTCTGTGGTTTTTAAAGTTTGATTATTCATAGGAGGGGAGAGAGTAGCGAAGGTATTGTGGGCATTTTAACAGACTTATTTAACTGTCTAAGTAGTTTTATTCTTCAAACACAATTCCTTACTCCTGTCAGCAGTGGCTGTCTAAATCATACGCAGAGGAGAAAAGGTGTTTGAGTAGGTGTGGATTCCTACCAGAATGCAGTTTTTGAAACATTAGTGATATCCTTTAAGTGTGCATACTCAGCATAACATTCATTCTCATTCTTTTAGCTAATGAAAGCAATGTAGTGGGACATGAATATGCAACAAAGATAACTCTCAAAAGATTTTTCTTTTTTTCTTCTGTCTTGGTTTTGAATGTAGTCTACATTTTTTTCCCATATGCCATTCTGACAACTGGCACATGGCTTTTTGTGTTGTAGTCTTGTGCCCTGTTTCTTGAAAGGCTTTGATTAAAGCTTTGTACTTTTCTAGTAATGGTTGTTTCTGTAGGTTTAATGAAAATAATAATGATATTGAAAACATAGTAACTCCACCTCCTCAAAATAGCTTTCTCTCTGCCTGATCCTTGTATTTGTTGAAGGACATGTATTAGGAATTTTAATATACATTGCTTCTTAATCCACACATATTGTAATAGGTGCATTTATAGGTAGCAGAAAATTTTGTGAATAGCTAATGGTGTGGGAATTACTGTGGAGATATTTAAGTGTAAGCCACGGGGGTTTTCAACACTAATGACTGAGCAGGAAGTATAAAAATCTTAGGTATGTATTAACTATAGTACTGCAATAATTGTGCAATCAAGATATTTAATTGTTAATGGTACATATTTTTTGTCTTGCCTACCAGACACTTGACACCCCGGAAAGCACACATAAATATAGAACAAGTAAGCAGATTTGCTTCATAGAAGCATCTTAATTCAGGTGGAAGCTTAAAATAATTTGTATTCTTCTTTTGTTGCTCTTGAAAATTGCTGGAGTACTCTGGGTATAAGAGTTTTTGTTGTAAGATTGTGGATTGTGGAGGTTACACTTTTATATTGTCACCTTGTTAGCATGTACCTGATCCAAAGAGGACTGGGAATACTATTTACAGCTATTGAGCCACATAATGGATGCTTGTAACTTAAGTCTGTGAAATAATGCCACTTTACACTTGCCTGTCCAGAGTGGATGTTGTAGTTGCTGAGCACTTTTGAGGAAGTAGCAGGTGCTGCAGTGGGTCAGATCCACTGCCCGCAAGAGGCAGAAGACAATTTAATGATACTGTCCATGCAGATTGGCCAGCTGGATGCTTCCAAAACAGGTGGTAGAGGTTTTGTTCTTGAAAGAGAAAAATAGTACGTGAAAACTTTAAATTGGACACATAATTCCCTAGTAAATGCTTATGCAAATTAAAAGCCTCTCACTACAAGCAAGCTAGAAGGACCCACTTCCCCTTGTATTTGATCAGACTGTGTGGTTTTGATTTAAATAATTTCATTTTTTTGTACTGAGGATTTACCTTTTTATAAATTATGTTTAGTTAACTTAAATGTAATGGGAGATGTCTATCCCCAGCCACTAGATAACACTGGAATTATACTAGTTACAATTTGACAAATCCCTAGTAATTGTTATCTTGCTTGAAATCTAATTAATAGTAGTATAGCATTACTTTTGTACCTCCTTTGTGAAATTTAATAGTCACTTGGTGACTTTCAGACTGTAACTGCCTGGTAGGCATACATGCTAGAGTGGTAGACTTGGAATATGCAAATCCCAAACACGCAGCAATATGCCCTTTACTGTGACATGCAACACTTCTAAAGAAGCTTCTCTTGCACAGCAAGGCATTGAAAAGAGGTTTTTTTTCCTTGGATGAGGGGGAAAAGGGGGCTAATGGAATATCAGTGCACCCTGGGGAAGTTTTTCTCTTGACTTTTTTTGCTTTAATTCTCTGTATGTGGCATGCATATAGACTGGAGAGACCTGGTTTATTTTCTCATTTTCTATTTCCAGATCCTCATGAAATAGCTACCGTTCCATATGTTTGCAGGATTATGCTGCTATGTTGTCTTAAGTTCCTGAGGCAGAATAAGCATCTATAATGTTCAGCTGAAGCTAGATTTTACTACTAAATTTAGCTCTGTTTGTGCTTCAGCTCAGAAAGAGAGTGAAAGGTGCAGGGCATAAAATATGATACAACTATTCAATGAAAGGTCAAATTTCAATTCTCTCATTCTGAATTTTAAAATGAGTCTGAAACAATGCATGCTGATCAAGCTCTATACCAAAATAACAGGATTGACCTGAACTCATGCAGCATAGGGAAGAAAAGAGTAAGATGAGCATTTGGCTTGGCCTTCTGATAACTCCCACTTTAAGGTCTGAAAAAGTTCTAGCTTATTTTCAGTGCTGGCACTTGAAATTTTGTTTGTAAAGGACTACCTCCACCAACCAGACAAATTTCTGTGTAGGGAGGTTTTGTTGCAAGCACAGTGTACAATGGTCTGTACAACTGTAGCAGAGCTTAGTTTTGGAATATGTATCTGTGATCAAAATAGAACCATGATCCCCCTAGAAAGATTACTAAGGAAACATTGAATAGCGAGAAGGGGCTTTTCTTCTCCAGAATCTGTTGCTGTCTCTGGCTGCAACTAGCTGGAGGTTTAGTTAGTGACTCATTTGTTATAGCTGACTGCTTGGAGTAAGCCTGTGACTCTCTGAATCTGTTTCAGAATTTGGGGTTCTTTCATCAAGGTAGCATGGCAGAAAGGAATGAATCGTGTTCCTATGCAATGAAGTCAAGATCACCTGGGAGCCACGGCAGCAACCACACGATTGCATAATTGCAATAAAATAATTAAAACCTGGTAGGAAGTATATGGTCTCCCATGACTGTGTTGATAATTTCTCAGCTGATTAGTTGTTGCACATTCAAACTCTAATCACTGCTACCACAATGTGGTTTTCTTGCTAGGCCACATGATACTGAATGCAGTATCTGGAAGGCTACTAGCTCTTTTGCCTTTTTCTTGAGGTGGTAGAAGTTGATTGGTGACAAGCAACCTCTGTTAATGTGGATGTAAAGTTGAGTGCTGGGATACTGATAACTGAGGAAACACTGCAGATAAGCAAGCTTTACATTAGGTGGAAGATGTCATAGCATAATTAGTCATGAAAAGTACCTTTCCCTAAGCAGTTGCATCTGCCCCATTACCAGCATCTTTGCAAAAATCTTAGTGAATTAGTTTTCATTTCAGTCCTGAGAAACACCAGCCTGAAGTGAAACAACAGGAAGGGAGGAGATGAACAATATATAGTACAAGCATGTTGAAAGTACCTGGCATTGTAAAAATATAGAAAACCAAAGAGAAGTAGTCACAACCTACAGGCAAACCCAACTCATCTCTAATACACATCTAGTTTGGAATTTCATCGTACTTCTGATTGAGGAAAGAAAGACCAATTATCCCAGGAAAACATGGATTGCCTTACATATGCATTCACTGCCAAAGGGGGAAAATGTCGATTACTTAACACAAAACTGCTGAAGCCATTAGTACAGCCTTTTAAGAGTCGAAATAAAAGTGTATTATATGCCTGTAAATCCCAGTGGACAGCACAACTGGTGTCATATTCCACAGTGGATCCATTAGCAGCATAATGTCATCTAACCACAGGCCATACTAATGGTTTAAATTAGAATGTGTGTGGATATTTTGATTTATAAAACACACTCCTGCCTGATTAGAATAACCTCCTTCAGCATAAAGCTACTGCTCTTGTGATACATCACTTCAAGCAATATCAATGAATGGGAATGTGTGAAACTAAACTTTCTGAGTAGACAAGGATCAGCAGTTGAGCAAAATCAAATATATCCACGCAGTATTTTATAGCACATAAAAAAAGGGCTGAGATGTCTTTACAAACAACTGCGTTCTAGTGTGAGGCAGGTGACAAAGGATGTACAATGGCATGTTTGTGCTGAAGATAATTGTCTCCACTATATGCAGGGCAACAGTGCCTCACTGACAGCAGTGGCGCTAATTGCTTGGGTAGAGAAATAGGCAATTGTCACGGGTCTGATGCAGAAAAAGAATCTGTGTAAAGCAAGACTTTAATCATCAAAACCATGACCTCAACACAGAAAACAGAAGGACGTGTGAAATTGGGGACTGCTGTTCTTCTTTTTCATGATTGCTATAAATGCCTCTGCCAGAGGTAGGGAGGCTACTGCTGTGGCTTCAAACCTTTTCAGAGAACGCAGCACTTCTACTATGCAGCTTCCCACATAATTCCTCTGTGAAAGCATTTCACCAGATGGCTGTGTTACAGTAGGGCACTAGTAAATCATTCTCTGCTATGGAGCTGGAGGGCAGACTGCTGGTCTTGATAGTGTATGGCTAATAGTACCGAAAGCAGTTCTTGCCTTAAAGTCTTCTATCTATATAGTACTCTTTCAGTCAGAAAAGACATATGTATTTTCTCTCCTCATCCTCTGTATCACTTATGATCCTGAAAATTCATGCTCATGTAAAGCACAGTAAATAGTGAGCTACTCACGAAACATCTCATGCAGTTTGGTTGGGGTTGAATAGAGGAATAGAAAGAACCCTCTTGTGATGAGTAGAGGAAGAAAGTTGGGCATCTTGTGCTTATAAAAATTACCTGAAATAGTTCTCAATTCTCTTAAATGAGCTGCTTACCACCATAGAGTACTGCAGAGTGCCAGTCAGCTTAGCTCTGATACCTTAGGAGCATTGGTTCTTACTGCAAAGATGATTTATCATAATGAGAGAGGTCTCAGTTTTAAATGCAGTAGTGCTCTTACCTTGAGCTGGCTGGCAGATAGGAGAACTTGAGCAGAGCTCACAAAGTACTTAGTGAACCATGTCCCAAACTTTCTTCACTGCTGCCCCAAGAAACACAACTTTTCTTTCTCAGTAAAAATACTGTGTAGTGGTGATGGCTTCCAGGCTTCCTGGAACAGAGGCTAGACAGTGTTAAAAGAATAAGGTATGTATTTATTAAAAGGTCTTCAAAGGATACATCTTGGGCAGTACAAGAGCCTGGCTGTGGCTCCACCCAAGATGTGGGCCCAGTCACAAGTTTTACCAATTTTATAAGTTTTGGGGTTACTTGTCCAATTACAGCCTCAGGTTATGAAGTCCCATCCTCCCAGATTGCTCTCCTCAATTTGCCACTGTTTTTACTTTTTCGGCCTGAAGCTGCAATGGTGTCTTTGGTTCTTGGGCTGGAAAAGGGTTGTTTGGTCTAACTAAATTGTGAAGAGAACTTGCTAACACTTTATATGAAGTTCAAAGTTATATACTAATGCAGTACAGAATCTGGAAAATATGAAAGTTAAAACTTAAGGCATCAGTGACAGTACCTGTTTTTTAAATGGTTGTTCATGGGTCATTTACTAGAGTGGATCAAACCCATGCTGTGCTCATACAAATCAAAAATTTTAAGTGCCATACCCTTGAGAAGAGGAAAACTATAATCCAGTTTGTTGTGTGGATATGACGGCAGAGGCTCAGACAGGAGGGCAGGTGGAATCGGGGTGGGAAAGTGGTCTTCTTCAATCTGTGTTGGAAAAGAGAGTAAGAAAGCCTTCAGGGGAATAAATGATGTAAGTATTTCTGCAGTGAAATAAGCTCTCTGCAGGTAAATCATAACTCCTCACTGTACAGGGTCCCTCTCTTGCATTTTTTTCCTCTGAAAGGATTTCTGAATTCTGCTGACTATTCACATGTTTTATGTATGTATCTATGCATGTTTTAGTAGAGTCATTCATGGGACTGTTTTCATTTCCTACATGTGTGCAGTCAGACCTCCCACACATTACTGTTTATAGATGTCCTTTGGTGAAATCCAAGCATACCTTTGGAATTTGATCTGATGTCTGTAGCTGAAATACTGGCCTCTCACTACAATGAAAGGTGATACTTGCTTTTTTCCAGTCACTTTCTTAAAGCCCAAACCAACTTTCAAAACCAATTGTTTCTCTTTCCCCTGAAAGAGCTAAAGGAAGCAGAAAAGTTCAATTAGTTCTCTTCAGCGCAAGGGACAGGTGCTTTCTATGAGACCATAACAAGGATGTTTTAAAAACTACCTGTAGTTGACACCCAACAATGTGTAATTTCTTTTGGGCAGGCTAAGAAGGTTAAATTGTAGCCTTTTGCAGAGATGTGGCTGTATCTGTGACTCCTAGCTGTGGGGCTAACTCTGGCTCCTATCAGGGTTGGCTGACAGAACTGGAGGAGACTTCACCAGACCCATGCTGAGCTCAGGTGGTGACATATTTCTGGCCCTTCCCTGTGAGACTGCTCTGCCAAGCGCTGCTCTGTGTTGCGCTATTTCAGCAACAGCATCGAACCATAGACTATCCTGAGTGGTAAGGAACCCACAAGGATGATTGAGTCCAACTCCTGGACATGACAACCCTAGCCAACCTCCTAGTATACAGAATCTGCGAAGGGATACTCCCACAGCCAGCCTTGGTTGCTGCATTGGTAGAGGGCATTTCTAATCATGATTCTAGGCCTGTTGTGGCAGCTGCTGTCAGGTGTTAAGCTGTAGGCATTTGCTGTTGAGGTGTTGCAGCTGCCTTTCTGGGCTACTCCTTCACTAGGGAGCATTTCCCTTTCCTTCTAAGAAATGTGCAAAATATAACTGGAGATAAAAAATTAGTTATTCCCTTAGCATCTCTGATCCTCTTAGGAAGGCTCATCACACTTCGCTAGCACCTTGCTTTTGCTGCAGGAGGGGAGATCTGTGACTGCGTTGTTTATATTGACATGTCTAAAGTCAAAGTAGTGGTGGCTGGATAGAGTTTCTCTAGGCCAAATGGGAAGATATTGATGGGGTTTGAGCTGCACAAGGAAATGCTGTATTCCTTTTGTCATTTCTAAGTGTTGTTTTTTGAAAGCTCTTGCAAAGCCCTCTTTACCTGGCTTAAAGCAAGTGCCCTGATTTTGCTGTCTTCATCCTTGAAAGCTTCTGTTAGAGTGGTAGGCCTTTCCATGGGGCTTATGTCAATCTCCTTGCTGGTGAGTTAGGTTGGGAACCGGGAATTTGGTTTTTCAAAATGCTGGGAAATGCAAACATGCAAAAGCTGTATTAGCATCCACTGTGAGAGAAAGTGTTGAGCTAGTTGAATACAAGCTTGGGTTTCCTATAGTTGTTTCAGGATTTAACACATGACTGTGAACAGTCTCATGTAATAGACCTTGCTCTGTAATAGTACCTACCCAGTGCACTTTGTGCTTCAGAACCCTACAATCTGCTTGACATTTTCAAGATTACCAAAGGGAGCTGTGCAAGAGTTAGGCCCCAGTTTCTTGAAATGCTTGAAAAAAATAAATACAGTATTTTCACAATTATAAGCCGCACCTGATTATAAGCTGCACATCCGGGTAGCTGGGTAGACAACGGGATTTGTCCATATATAAGCTGTGCCGGAATATAAGCCGCTTTTTTTTTTTTTTTTTTTTTTTAAGCGAAGATCCATGTGTGACGAAGTAACGAGTTGGTAACAGAATTGCGCCAGGGCGGGGTTTGGTGTCAGGTGCTCAAGTTGCAACTCTTTTCATAGACCAGCAAAGCCTTTAAAGGTAGCCCCAGGCACCCTCCCCGGCCGGCTCTCACTTCTGGGTTGGCATTTTGCTGGGATTTGTCCATAAATAAGCCACACTACCGGGGTAGGCTGGATTCTTCAATGAAAAAGGTGCGGTTTATAATCATGAAATTACTGTAATTAAAAATTAATAGCAGCCCATTCTGAGGTATACCCAATATGTAAGGAGCATGTCTGAGTCTTTTGTGAGTCTGGCATCGCATCTTGAAAGTGAAGAATTTTCAGGACTTCACTGCATCTTTTTCTAAAGAGGCTAGATTGCTATTAGTGAAGCAGCTAAACCCATTCTCTCTTTCCAGCCTCAGCATGTAATCAGTATTCAGTGTTGTTTGGAGTCTTTAACTGAGCCAGAAAATCAGTCTTGCAGTTCACATTTGCATGAAAATACTTAGGAAATGCATGTTCCTGTTTTTTCCTTAATTTGACAAAAGTTACAGTTGAATTTGCATTTTCCCAGTTAGAGAATTTGTTTTCACTTGGGTTAGGAAGATAAAATGCCAAAAACTGTGTTCACAAATGGGAATGCAAAATAAAAATTGGCAGCATGGCATCGTTTGTTCATCATATTTTTCAGTATCAGACATTAATATGTAATGTAACAGAGGTGAAAATAAGACACTCAAAGTGAACATTTGGTATTGAAACATAGTCGAGATAACACTGATCAATCTTTTTGTTAGTTGTCATGTTTTTGCGGATTGTTTGAATATTCCCTGCTTAGGGGGCATGTTGATCTACTAGGGAAGTTTGGGATATCTTGTAACAAGACCAAATGCCAAGTGGTTTTCTTTTGAGAAATTTTAATCTGCCATTTCTTTGAGTTCTGGTCTTTTCATGGGAGTCATGTTAAAAATGCCTGTTACTTTTTCCCACCATATACAGCTCCAGTGGGAATTCCTAAAATGGGAATATTTTAGCTTGGTTATCCACATCTAGAATTCTTTACACATGAAAACAATCTGTAAGAGGCAAATTAAGCACAGATTTGACTTGAAACATCAGAATCAGTCAAGGAAGTAAATCTAGAAGAGCAGCAGAATTTTCTTGAAATTATTTTTCCTTCTTTAAAGGAGTCATCTTTCATCAGATGTCTTCTTTGGCACCTATGGTGGTAGATACTTGAGGTTCTCTGCCTGGGCATGGTAACAGCAAGGAAAAGCCAGGAGAGGCAGGGGAATTGAGATTTTGAAACTGCAGTGAAGGCCCAGCATGGGGTGGGTTTGGAGTATGAAGCTGATGTGTTTCATTGTGTTTGCTTGAGGCAAAAGGAAAAAGTAAACTTTTGAGAAGCTTAGGAAACTTCAAAACAAATTTTATTCACTGATTTTTATCACAGTGTGGAATGACCCAGAAGCCTTCAGAGACTTCCCTTTCTCATCATTGATGAGATCCCCACTAAGCTTTTCATGGTTGGGTTGTCGCAGCTACAACTGAGCACAATAACATGTGAGATCATCTGTATTTTTTTTACCATTGATCTTTATGATTTGGCTTCAGTAGTGATGTATGGGACTTTCTCTTCTGCAGTAGATTCTTTTCAACATCAGAATTGGAGAGCCTTCAGTGCCCTTGCTGTAGCTTTCACTGGAGTGCCAACTTAGCAGAGACCTCTCAGTTTCAAATGATGTGATAGATTGCTATGGTGACAGTTCTGTTGTGCAAATCTGCCAGCAGGGATGGGTTACACTTAAATGAAATGAATTAAAATAAATGAAACCAGTGCATTGTCTTAGTTTAAAGCTTATTAGTGGTGAAGCAATTCCTTTTTCAAACCTCATTCTATTGAAAATGGATTCCAAAAAGTTCTTCAGTTCTTTTGTGAGGTCAAGGGGTTTATGTCTCGTTATGGAGCGCTTTATCGTATTTGTACTTCCTGTTTTAAGCAAAGGTGCAAATTCAGAAGTATCCTGTGAGTCTTGGATTAATTATCAAAATAGTAAGTGATCAAAAATTAATTGTGCTATTTCATTTCTAAGCTGGAATTTTCCAATTTCAGTTTATATACCTTTGTTTCTCCAGTGAGGATCAGGGATCTCTTTATGCAGACAGGAGAGACTGTTTCTTAATTTCTTTCTGCTTTTTCCAGACCTTAGCTTATGGCTGTGTTTTTTAGTTTTTCCTAGAATTCTGCTGGTACTGTATACCCCTTGTATTTCCCTTCCGCTTAAGTAAGGATGCTGGGACTGCACAGAACATTTCAGGTAGTTCTCTGGCCACTTTCTCAATCCTGCTTTGTATCTCCTGCTTGAAGACCAGGCAGTTGGATTATCTGTCTGCTGTTAACTATGGGGAGTTTTTGTTCCCTTTCTGTCTTGTGGTCCTTATTCATTCCATGGCACTGTAATTTAGGATTTCATATTCTTTCCCTATCTTACAACCAACATCTTTTATCATGCATTTGGTTTGTTTAACAATCCGTACCATTCAAACAAATAATCTTATTCTGAGATCAGATTCATCTATGTAACAGATGCATTGTTATTAACAAGTATTCCAGTATCAGTACAGCTTGAAGCCTACTTGCAAGGATGTAATAATGATCTGAAGTGTCTTTGAACATTTACCACTTGATTGGGTTTTTTTGTGTGTGTGTGTGTGTGTGTGTGTGTCTTCTACTGCTGCAGTATCTTCTGGTTTATGAGTTGCAAAGGTACAGTAATTTCACGATTATAAGCCACATATTTTTCATTGAAGAATCCAGCCTACCTCAGTAGTACGGCTAATCATCAGGTGTGGCTTATTTATGAACAAAACCCAGTGAAATGCCGACCCAGAAGTGCAAGCTGGCTGGGGAGGGAGCTGCCGCGGAGCTGCTGCCGGGTGGGTGGTGAGCCGGAGCCACTGGGGAGTGGGCGGCGGGCCACCGCTGGATTGGAGACGCCGGCCTGCCTTCGCCGCCTTTGCACGGGCGAGTGAGCCGCCTTCACCACTTCACGACAGTGAGCGTGCTGCTGCTGCCGCCTTTGCAGCCCACGGGGAGTGGGTTGCTGGTGCAAGCCGGCTTCGAGCCCGCGGCAAGCGGGGGGCGGACAGCCAGATTCAAGCCTGCCTGAGGCGGTGGCAGGTAGCCGGCCAGATTCGTGTGGCCCGGGGAGCTGCCACTGCTGCCGGGGAGCTGCGGCAGCCAGCGCCGGGGGCAGGAGTGCCGGGGCCCACGGCATGGGGAGGGCGCCTGGGGCTGCCTTTAAAGGCTTCGCCAGTCTATGAAAACTGTTTGCACCTGACACCAAACCCTGCACTCGTGTGATTCTGTTACTAACTCGTAACTTTCTCGCACATGGATCCTCACTTAAAAAAAAAAAAAAAAAAAAAAGGCAGCTAATCATCCAGTGTGGCTTATTTATGGACAATTTCTGTGGTCTTCCCGGCTACCCAGATGTACGGCTTATAATCAGGTGAGGCTTATAATTTTGAAATTACTGTACTTATTTTTCTGTATTGCCATGTAAAGCTAAATGAAATATTTTGGAGTCCTCAATGGCTGTAGAAAAATATCAGCAACATGACAGTATGTTTTATCTTGTTTTCATACCAGTTTCCATACCAGTTTTTCCATAGCAGATACATTTACATAAATTTGAAGTTTATCAGCCTAGGCTTTACCCAAATATCTCTTGGAATTTCACGGAGAAGTGCAAAACATTTCAGAACACATTAGTAGTACCCATTGGAAAAACTACTAATATATGAATATATGAATGAAGGACTACTGATACACTTAAATATATTAGTATCTGTCTTTCTCATTATGAACCTGTATTCTAATCCCTCCCATCCACTGAAGGGATGCCGCAAATAAGTAGAAAGGACAGGAAAGACCCAGCCCCTATAAAAAATAATTATGAGTAAAAAAGAACTGTAACAGCATGATGAATATGGGCCATCATATGTATGGATGTATTGTTTTAAAGGAAAATTACTTCAGATGAGAAAAAGATACCCAAAATAATCCTAATCCTCTATGGTGTACCTGTTTTGCAATGGGGCCGCCTATGCTGTCACACACGTAAAGGTGATTGAAGCATTTGTTGTAGTCTTCTCCCAAATGCTACTATGAACATGAATTTAGATAAATTTGAGATTTGGTGAAGATTGTCAGAAGAACTATAAATTGCAAAGACCAGTGTGTGATGAAAGAGGGAGAAAGACTGGTAAGGGGTGAAGCGATCCTCAGCTTTCATTAATGACCCATGAGAGGAAGTAAACAGAACTTGGCTCAGTTTCACAGATGCTGCTCCATTCCAAAGGACCGAGAATGCTTTTTAGAGTACAAAAAATAATGCAGAGGGGAATGAGTGGGATTATAAACAAGGAGAGAAGATGGAATGAAAAAATCTAGTCTGTGTGTCTGGAAGTAAAGAATATAAAAAGCAGGCATTTTTCTACAATCATAGACATTGTTAAAGGAAAATCTTCATCAACAGGTATGACAAAGGAGATGTCTATTCTCTGGCCAAACTGAAAAGACTGTTGGAGTGAAATATGGCCAGTCATTGTACAATGTTTCTGCTGCTGGTCTGTCTACGTGCAGAAGTATACTGTGGCCAATGGAGCACGTGCTTTTTCAGGTAAAGTGAAAGTAAAGTCAAATGAGCTATCTCCGTGAAAAAGGAGTTCTTTAATCAGCAGATCTGTTCTTCGTGGCGGGGAGGTGAGATGCCAGCCATCTGTCTGACAATGTCAATTATGGGAAAAACAATCTCTTGGCCCCAACTAGCAGCTGACCTAGCCGCTGGTGGTTTCATGAAGGCCCTGTGTGCAGGAAGTCAGCAGAAATCTGATACTGCTGCTTGAGGTGCAAGGATATGGTGATAGGGAGTTTTAAGGAAATGTTATGCATAGCTATAGAGCTAACTCCTCTTACTTCCTTTTGATTTGAGCATCTCTGGATTTTCCCAAAGTCTCTTTCGTGTCTTTCTTGGGAGAGATTATGAACAACCTTTTTTTCCTTATTTAACTTTTTTGCTTTCTCCAAGCCTCCTCTTGTTTTCCTCCATTCTCCCATTCCTTTCGCCATGCCTGAAAAGTCCAATTCCAGCTGTGAATTCTTTTCATGGAAACTGTTCTGTAACCTTTGATTGACTTTTTGCCTTATTTTCATTATTACTGTAAGAATACTTGGAAATGTTTTGAATGGAGAGAAATGGAAAGTTCTCTCTTAATTACCACCAAATGTTTATTTATTGTTCCTTACTAGTGCAAGTTCAGATTTCTGAAAATTGCCTAGATGAAAGATTAGAGCAGAGATGGTCAATTTCCATATCCTGCAAGCTGAGTTCCCAAAAGCTCGTTTGGTGAAGCACTGCAGAAGAACGTGAGAAATGAGGACAGAGAAGAACTGAGGCGCTGATTGTGAATGGGTATCCTGCTGCTTCCCAGGACTTCATCTCTTCCCTTACAATAAGGCAGGTAGGTAATTGCTTTGCAGCAGGCTCTTGCAGCAGCCTTTGGCTATTGGTCTCACAGATGCTCCTGGGTCACTTTTCCTCACAGATACAGATCAAGATTTCCTGTGCTGTAGTGTTACTTTACATTTCTGTGATCTCTTGTGCTGGGCTGTGTTTTTAAGAGATTTTAAGGACTCAATTTGGTCTCAAACAACTTACCAGATTTGCATTCTGTGTGCTTGGGTGCAAGCATGTATGGCATACTAACATACTGCTCCTACGTTGCCTAATTTTAAGACTATGGAAAAGCATAAAGTGCTTCAACTAAGACAACTTACTTTTGCTCTCTGTTTTGCCATCTACTGCAAACCTACTAATCAATGTTGACTGGTCTGCTGTGGGCTGTCTTATCTGTGTTTGACTATCTGTTATGATTTGTTAAATATAACTTTGGTTTGTTATAGCCTAAATCTCAATGAAAATGCTTTACATGTCTGCTCACTCAAAATGGGATTTATTGAGTGTGATAGAAGAACACTTATAATGTGCAGTGTACTGAATGAAAATATACTCATAATAATTGTACTTGTTTTGCATCTGCATTGGTAAAAGGTTGTGAAAATTTGAATTAAGGAGAGAAAACGGCTGAAAAGAAAACAGAATGCAGTTTACAAAGAAGTAAATTTTCTTACATTTTGCTTTATTTCTTTCAATACTGAGTATTTTGTCTCTAAGCTGCACAACACTTAGGGGGTGGGTTTCTTCTGAACCCTTGCTTTTTGTAAAGAAAACTAGTTCAGATGTCAGTCAGGCTCCTGAGGTTTGAGCCTCAAATACAACAAAATAATAGTTTTGCCTGTTCTTGTTTCCAGTCATGCGTCACTTCTCCCTGGACCATGAGTAGAAGAAGAAGCTATAGGGAGAGCAGTGCAACTGCATCAGCATCACGATGCTGCTGGGCAGTGCTAACGAGGAGATGCTGTCATACAGTCCTGTCTTAGGCTCTGCCTTCCCTTCCCTACTGGTGCACTCCTGGCTTATTTGCTCTCTTATGGTTGTGGCAGCTGAAGCAGAGATTGTCACTTGCTATGTAAGGTCTGGCACAATGAAACCTTGAAGTGGAGGTATTGGTGTACAATAAGGGAGTAGGAGAGTGTACCAAGGAGCTCTGACATTGATTCCATCTGGCAGCTCTGGGGCTCACAGTTGTTAGTGGTACTCAGAGGCCATGTAATAATGAAAATTCTGTTCTTCTGTACCTTGTTGATATATTTTGGTGCATTTATCATTCTATTCCTTCTCTTCCTCCCTTTTATGGCTACTGCATGACTATTACTTGTTACTCTTAAAAGTCTAGCAAATTTCCAGTATAGGTGGTAAATTGCAGGTGTCCCGCACTTCAGTAAATCATTCAAAATAGGTACAAAGAGGTCTTAACTTTGAAAGAACAAACCAAATCAAAACTACCTGACAGTCTCCCCAACAATATTCTTGCCGATTTGCTTTAATTTTTTATATAGCACTACTTTGGTTAATCCTTAAACTTCGCTGTAGCTGTGTCATCTACACAGAAAGGTGGTGGTAGGTGAGATGTCAAACAACACAGAAGTGTGCAAAGTGGCCACACTTGGACACTTCAAAATCATCATCTTTCTCTCTTGCTGTTACATGGCGTTCAGTGTTTGGTGTCATGCTGTGTCCTACAGCAGTGTCCTTTCCCTTGTGTGTTCAGGGGGTACTATTCAATGAGGGTAACTGCTGGGAAAAAAACACATAGAGAAAATGGCATATTTTCTGCATAATTCAGGAATTCAGAAAAAGTTGCTTCATTTCTTCTCTTTATTAATTAGAAATAGACAAAAATATCTACTTGTCTTTGGCTAGGTTAGTCCAGGGTAAATGGTCTCCTTCCTTCTAAGAATACTGTTATTATCTATATTCTCTAGAAGCTAGAAGACTTGTGGCTTCTTGCTCTGCTCTGCACTGCAGCCTCACAGTTTTGGGTGCCACAATTCAAGAAAGACATTGAGCTGTTGCTCCAGAAGAGGGCAACAAGGATGGCAAAGGGCCTTGAGGGGAAGCTGTGTGAGAAGTGGCTGAGGTCACTTGGTCTGTTCAGCCTGGAGGAGACTGAGGGGAGACCTCATGAGGGGAATCTGATCTCTTCTCTGTGGTGATCAGTGACAGAACCTGAGCGAATGGCCTGAAGTTCTGTCAGGGGAGGTTTAGATTTGATATTAGGAAAAGGTTCTTCACACAGAAGGTGGTTGGGCACCGGAATAGGCTCCCCAGGGAAGTCGTCACAGCACCAAGCCTGACAGAGTTCAGGAAGTGTTTGGACAACCCTCTCAGGTACATGGTGTGACTCTTCCAACTCAGTATATTTTGTGATTCTGTGACTTGAGTCAGCCAGGCCTTGTATCTAAAATGCCTTGTATCTATCTATCTGGTTAAGAAGTCAACAACCTGATGATCTGTAAGGCAAAACCTGCAGAGACTGTGCTTCCATTCCTCAGTCTATTAAAGAACAGAAGGCTTGTAGTCTAAAGCTTAATTAAACAAATAGATTTTCAGCTAATGTATCAGAGAGAGGAATTACTGTGTGTTAATTATAAAAAGAGAGTTCCCTGTTAGAAAAACAAAACAGAAAACTTAGAGGAAAAAGATTGAAGAAAAATAGCTGTCAAATTATTCTGAAAGCCACTGGTTATGTGTCAGTCAGAGGATCTTGCTGCTCATGGCAACAGCCTTTACTGACACAAGATTAGAAGCTGCTTTTTCAACTGGCATCCAGGAGTGTACAAGTAATTGATTTTTAGGTTCAACTGCCAAACAAAAAATAACAATAATAATAATAATAATAAATTACTTATATTGGATAACGTGTATGTCTTCCCCCTCATCCATATGTAAAACCAAAATTACTTTAGGTGTATAAAATATTCCATTGTGGTTTTGTTTGTTTGTTGTTTTTTTTTCTCTGTATAGGTATGTTAATTGGTTTCTGTTCTATTATGGCAAAGATAGGTGGGTTTAAGCATTTAATATTGGATTTGAATATTTCATAATATTAATTACGTGGACTTTTTCACATAAAGGGTCAAATTTTAAAATCGGGATATGGCTATGCACTGTATTGTCCTCAAAAGAGAACTAGAGCATCTGATAACTTCCAATTGTATGCTCATAACATTCGTAAGGGGCTTTCACATCATAGTCATCTGATGTGAAAGCTGCCTTCGACATTTGAATCTTCATTTTCTTTAAAACAATCAAGTAATTGAAGCCTCTAATGTTATAAAACACAAATGAAAGTGTAGAACTCCCCTTCATCTCCTGGTAGGTAGGATGAAATAATACTTTTTGACAACAGAATGAAATCAAAGGTGACATTTGTCTTCAGGATGAATTGAGATGTCTTTTGGAACCAGCAGAGCCTTAGACCCTCATTCTCTCCATACTGGCACCCCATACTCATGAATCCCTTTGACTGAAGGTGCCACTTGAGTTGCTGATAATTCAGTTCATTAACCTCAGTCTTTCCAATTGCTGGCACTGCAGACCCCCATATACACACATGAACACAGAAACAAGAATCCTTTACCCAGAAAAACAGAAAAAAAGTGGAACCTGATAGAAAATAAGACAGATTTTGGCAATCAGGAGCTAAAAGAGTGCTAAAAGAGAAGTGTACAGAGCACTGTTAACCTTAGATTGTTCCCTTTTACTCCCTTATCCCCTGCTTTTTTTCCACAATTTCCCTTTCCAAATCACCTAGATCCATCCTTTTCCCAGCTTTCAACTCCTCTCATAAACATCCCATAAGTCCTATGTGATCCCCAAATGTCTGCATTCTGTAAGACATATAAGTCAATCCATCATGCTGTTTTCTGTGTATACAGACCAGCTTGTTATTTTGGCTTATTTGTTTAATCAGTTCATATGTTTAAGGGGGTTATGATGCCTCAAGGGCCATGTGCATCTCTCTGCCATGAAGATCAGGAAGTTTTTTTGCTCAGTAGGACTGAGCTGTGTTTCAAGAAGACCATCTCTGGGATTGTGCTGCCTGCGTTTTTGCTTTCCCTGAGACTATAGTCTAGGAAAGACTGATATCAAGAGGCGACCAAGTTTACTAGCAAATGGCAAATATTAATTTAATAGATTAATTAAATATTTTTCCAACACCAAACTGGAATTTTGTTTACTTCTGAGCAAAATGTGAATACTTCTCCTAAGTCTGATTTGTTGATATCGTTAATTTTTAAACTCAGCTTTGTAATTTAGTTCTTGGTTCTTGTGACTTCTGGTTTCTATCAGTTGCAGATGCAAGAAAGCTGTTAGATAAATTTTCTCTGGTCTGACAGATCCAGCTTCTAACAGCTTTGCTCTACACCTTAGTGTGACAGAAACAACATTAAACTTAGTTAATAGTAAAAAGGTTCTGGTACAGAGTTCTGATGAAAATAGATTCTCAGAAATTGTGCTGTTCCTAGAAGAAATTTTATCTTCTAACAGGACATAAGTCACTTGTGGTGTTGACTAAAGTTGGAGTCACTGGAAATCTGTTCTCTGCATCACACTGGGTTTCCATAAAATAATACTTGTAGAGTTCATCTTCCCTAGTTATTTCTGTTTCCAGCAGTACTGTAGAAAAAATGAATTATTTTTGGGGCTACTAAAGTCACCATGCTGTAGGGTAATGGGAGTTGGCATGGAGTGAATCTGACCTTTCTCTTTTCCAGCAGAATTCTGTGACTGCTACCGGCTCTTGCTGTCACCAAACAGGAGACATAAAACCAAGATACTCGTTCAGCAATAACCTGGCCCAGGGTAAAGAGTCTATCTAGCCATTTTGGAAAATCTAACTTTCCATTGTTATGCTCTTGGAAGTAGCTGTAGATGTTCCTTCTCTGTCACAGCTGCTAACCTCTATGTGCTCTGGCTGTGCTCCCTGCCTGGGTGGTTGTGGCTGCAGCCTCTGAGTTGCACACGGAGATGAGGCAATTTTCTGCTTCTGTGCCATCTGCACAGATATATTTGCAAGGAACAAAGGCTTGCAAATAGCAAAAAATCAGAAGACCAGGAAAGAAAGAGGAAATAAGCAGCAAATGTTAATCACTGGGATGACAGTAAGGCATAAGGTTGATTTTTCTTTCAGGTTTGCTTGGTCAAATTTGGAGGTAATGATTTTCGTAACTTTCTAGATTACTTCAGTACATGCCTTGCAATCTAAGGGAAAAAGGTCTTTTGTCTTCCTATGCCCCTCAGCTGTGAGACTGGTTTCATAATACTTAGCTTACCTTTGTCTAAATGAGCTATTTGTGATAGTGCTGAAAGCTCTGTTCTTTTCCCTTGCCACATGGCAGTGTTCACACCTCAGCTGTTCCCTGCCCATACATATTCAGGGGGAAGTTGCAAGAGAGTGGATTTTTTATTAATATAAAAAACTTGTTTTCACTGTCCCTGTGTAAATTTGTGATTTTTTTATAGCTGCAATTGGATTTTTTTAATGTAATCACAGGAATCCAAGGTAGGAGACTTCAGAAAAATGGAAACGATTTGTGAGAATCTCAGTCAAATTCTTAATGATTTTTGGAAACATAAGGTGAAAAAGAGGCTGATTTTTGCTAAGTGGCCATATTTCAGTGTGGATTTGACATAAGTAAAGGCAAAACTTAACGTAATGTAATGTGTAAATATCTCCCCTGGGGATATTATTTAGGCCACAACTGCAATTTCAGACTCTTGTGTTCACTTTTGTAAGTCCTGTAAGTTACTGTTTGGTACAGTGTGTGATAGGTAGCAGTTCTATGATAGGTGACAACCTGTGACTGAGCCTTTCTGAATAAAGGACAGTTTCTCTGAGGCTCTAGAAGATCTCATCTCCTTGCAGAGAAACTTGACTAAGTTCCTAAGGTTTTCAACCCAAGTTTCAACCCCTCTTTGCTGCTTTTTTTTTTTCAGGATTATTTCTGCTCATCAACTTACATGAATTCACACTGACTGCTGCTCAGTGCTTAACAAAATGGCTTTGTTCTGTAGAGAAAAGGTTCTAGTGCCTTTTCCTATGAAGAAAAATCTTGTATTGTGTAAACCTTTCCTTTATGTTCTGTAGCAAATGGAGCTGTTAAATGTATTAACAGAGGCATAACTGATCATCTCCACAGAAGCCAAAAACTGTTTCGGAGAACCTTTCATTGAAACAGGTAGAGCTGAGGGCTAATGTATATAGTGCCATGAGAGCCCCCTGTTGCTAACAGGTATTTTTCAGCAAAACCTGTCAGCAGCAGATGAGATTCTTGTCTGTCTGCTTTTAGTGTATCTGGAAAGCAGAGCCCCAGCCAGCTTGATGTGGATATAGATGGGCACAGCTGCTTCACAATGTGAAGCTTGGTGTGGTGTGTGCAGAAGGAACAGAGGAGAAAAAGCTGCTGTCTCTGTGTATCCCCTTCTTTTCTCCTAAAATCTGCCCTGTTCCATCATAGTGTCTCTTGTGCCCATAAATGCAATTTTTCCTTTTAATGTCCTGTGAAAACACAGGTCTAGGGAGGGCTGGATATTTCTTTTCTCAGAGGAATTATTTTATTTTATTTTATTTTATTTTATTTTATTTTAGAAATAGGGAGAAAAGTTAGGAATATAGAGCATCTGAGTCAGGGTAGAGGTATGGGCCACAGACCATGGGCATGCACACGTGTGTGGCACAGGGCCACTGGGGCTTGTGTTTCCTATCCACCTCAAGTAGGGGCAAGGTTTGACCTTCATCTCGGTGCTCGAGCAGACAAGGACTTAAGTAGGCTCAGTGTTGCCACCTGTGGCATAGCTCCCTAGATGACCTTTAAAGTCTCTGGATGTCTTAGCAGGCAAGCTGCTGGAGACCAGTGGAAACCAAGAGTATTTCAGGTGTCCTAACAGGGAGCTTCCATTAAATTTCCATTGAATTTGATGCATTGCCCTTCCTTTACTTCCATCAGATGCTTTCTCCTCTGCTCTAGCTAGGGGCATTATATTGTTCATAAAAGTACAAACCTTAAGAGCAGTCCTGTGACAATGGCAGGATTTGAGAGTCTAGTGTTTGCTGTTTCCTCTGTGGGTAAAGAAGGAAATCTTATTGAAATCCAAAAGTCTGTTCAGTTTTGGCTGCAGTGGCCCTGACTAGGCCTGTACCTGTAACTTGTTGCTCTACGGGGCTGAAGAGTAAAGTGGTGTCACCTGTACAAGGGGAAAGTTTAAGTAAAGGGATTTCACAACTATAAGGCACACCTTAAAGTCTAAAACTTTGGCCGAAACCCAGAAGTGTGCCTTATAATCTGGTGCGCCTTATATATGGACAAAGTTCAGAAATTTGCCAACCTGGAAGTGCGAGCTGGGAGCCAAGCCGTGAGCCGAGCCGCGATGAGCTGTGAGCCGAGCCACAAGCCTTGAGAGCCATGCCAGCTGTGCCAGCCGCGAGAGCTGCGTGGGCTGCGGCAGCTGGCACTGGAGGCAGGTGGGAGTGCCAGGGCCCGCGGCATGGGGAGGGTGCCTGGGGATGCGTTTAAAGGCTACGCCGAGCCGTTAAAAATGTTTGCAAATTGAGCACCTGCCAGTAAATCCTGTGATCGCATGATTCCATTACTAATTTGTTACTTTGTTGGGCACGGATCCTCACTGCAAAAAAAAAAGTGCCCCTTATATATGGAAAAATGTTTGGGAAATTGTCGACATCCTGGAAGTGCACCTTATAATCCAGTGTGCCTTGTAGTTGTGAAATTACTGTGATTGAATGGCCCATATGAATGTGTCTGCTCTTGGTCTAAAGCTCTTAGACATGGAAAATTCTTGGGTTTTTTGATAAAGACAGTTTAAAAAAACCTGTGTCCCAGTCCTTATTTAGAAGAAACTTAAAGAGTTGGATATTCAGTTTGCAACTATTTCTGTTATCTCACCCAATTCTGTTATTTCAATTTATTAGATTGCCTTTAAAATTATATTTCAGGCTCTTGTGCCTCTCCTTTGGCACCCAGGGCTAGACTTGTAAGTTAAATCTTTCCCTGACCTTCATTCGCCAACACTGGGTAGCTGCCTAGCTGCTGTGGACTACATCAATCTTTGAATTTCAAGTTTCTAATTCATCCTATATGAGGAAAAAGTATGTTCCTTAGTGTTGGGGTTTACTTGGTAGAATGATACCACATCACTTGAAATCGCTTACCATGCCTGGTAATGAATGGTGGGACTTCTGAGCAACACTATCAGGTTTTTTATTTTACTGGTAAGAATGCTTCTACATGTTCTTGGGATGAGTTCTCCCACTCTCTCCAACAGCAATAAGGAAAAATGAAAGTCAGGAGAGGGTCGTTGGCAACTAGGTTACTGTGCTGGCCTGAAAGCCCAGCCCATTAAATGTGAAAATCCACTAATTATGTTTTGATTATATCTTTCTTTCAGACACAGGACAACATAGTCATAGCAACATAAACAAGTGGATTGACAATGGATCACATAATTTTTAGGGTGTCTCCAACTGTGGAAGATTTTGTAAATGTGTGATTAATACCTCCAGTTATCATCTCTAATTGAACAGACACAGGAACAGCTCCAATAAGCCCACAGCACTGCTGTGGGGAGGGATGGAGAACTGATGGGACTGAACCAAATTGCATTTTGTCTTTTTTAAGCATAGCATGTTGTTGAAGCCTAGAAGAAAAATATGAGTGATTATTGAAATTCTGTTCCTGTAATTGGCTGAGTACTGATGTCTGAGAAGACAGAGGCTGTTTAGCAAATACACTCTTGCATTGTCATTAGTGGAAAGCAATGAGACTTTATTATATTTAGTTACTTAGATCATAATAGTCTATCAGCTTGATATCAAGTACTCAGCATGAAGTCTTCTGCCTTAGTCCTACCTACTCCTCTTCATTTATTAACAAATAGAAGCCTGCCACTGTGTAAAAACAGTATTTATTGCAGGACAGAAGCTGCTTGCACTCCATATCTTTTCCAACCAATATGGGGCATGAGAACTCTTTGGAGACATGTTTATAGGTAAAAAATGCAATTTTTAGAAGAAAACTGCTTTTTTTTTCACTCAAAAAGTGGCAAGCTTGGCACTTTTCCATTTGGAAACTCTGGACTAAAATTGTAGTTTTCCTCTATGTCATAAGACACCCTCTTCCACCTCTACCCTGTATTCACACATGCAAACCAGTTTTTAAATCTGAAAGCAATGTGTCCATTGGGAAAAAAAATCTTTTGAAGACCTCCAACTGAAGAGATATTTTGTTTTTTGTAAGGTTTTATCTGTATGCAGTGGGGAAATATTTTTTCAAGTACGTCTCTATAACTTGCTTGTATTTGTAAAGTAATGGCAAGGCTGGAACTAGAAATAATGTCTGCTGAACCTCAGCTCCACATTTCTAATGCAGCCAGTGCTTCTCCCAAGGTAAGTACTTCTAAAAGGATGGCATAATCACTGAAATCTGAGATGTTATGAAAAAGAAAGCCACAGTACTTCTGAAAAAACCTTGATAGAACATTGGGGCAGATGGCAGTGGGGGAGAGATGAAAAGCAGTGTGAATAAAATACATTCTATTCAATTCACTTTGGTTATGGAGCACATTGCACTGACTTTTATAACACGGCGTTATTGCATAAAAAGCATGTGACTAGATGTCTATGTTGTTGCAGCTGTCTGCATAAAAAAGGCAACAACCCTTGTACCCTCAATCAGCCATGGGGTAGGAAGCCCGTGGAAGCGCCATTATTAGCAGGAAGGTTAGGAGCTAGGAGCACTCAGTCCATTGGACTACCAGCTATTGTGGTCAGCTCTACAACTTTGTTGTGACCTACAGGCCACCTTCAATGCTCCCTAGTTCCTAGTTCTTTGTGCAACCAATTTAGTCAGACCTGTCACTTCAGAGAGAAGATTTTGAGAGCTGCTACTACACGTTGCCAGGGGCAAATTTCAGACTGTGATTTTTTTTTCAAGGAAGAAGTTTTTTTAAAAAAATGGGAACAAAATGGGATTTAAATGTCTTCATGCAAACTTTTTTCTACTGTACAGCTTCAGTGTAAAAGTCAGACGAGACCACACAGATGAGCACAACACAAACAAGAAAGAGCCACAATCATGGAATCAAGAATGGTTTGAGTTGGAAGGGACCTTAAAGATCATCTAGTTCCAACCTCGTGCCATGGGCAGGGACCGCCCAGGTGGACAAACATCTGAAAGAGTGTGCAGGAGGCAGGTATAAAAATATACAGTCAAAAGCTCAATCACAAGATGTTTCCCAGCATACAAGACATCATGGCTATAGATGAGCTGGTAGAAAGTGTGGTGTTACCTGACTTTGTTACACACAAGAGAAAGTATTTTCACACTGGTAGCAAGAGTGTAATTATCTCTAAGGGGCTAAAGGAGTGTGCCTCTGCCTTTCTCTTGAGGTTGATAGTGAGGGGAATGATGGGGCAACACACAACTCTGCTAATCACTCTCCAGAGTGTCTCCTACTGCTTACAGACAGAAGAGAATACTTGAGACATTCTTCCAAAACCCCACCTACCCTGAGGCTAGCAGAAGTCTTTGATCTCTCATCCCATTTTGAAGCTATTCATTACCAGAGTGAAAAAAGTCAATGGTTCACCAAAAAAATATGCAATTGCTTTACTTTTAGGCAATTTGAAACAAGTTCTTAAAAGACAAACCCTGGGAGGCAAGGCAGAAGAAAATAGTTTCTACTGTGAAGGAGGCTTATTAAAGATAGGGAACATGTAAAGAAAATTCACTCTGTAAATATCACCTGTGCATGTCCAAATTGATTTAATGAATCTATCACCTTTTCTCACCTTTCTCTCCCCTCTGACAAGGTCACTTCTAATAAGTTTCCTGCTGCGATCCCAACGCTTGGTGAAAAATCTATGGGAAATCCATTCAAGTAGCTGTAGTTTGATGTAAGGGCCTTCTATTAATGAAGTGGTACCAAAAGCATAGCTTTCATCTCCTGCAGGGTCACTGCTATAAGGAAGTACTTATCTAAAGTCATTCTTTTTTTCAGAAACATGGTCTTCACTGAGGTGCCAGACCCCTGGGAAATTACACTTCTATGGTGCATGAACATAATAAGCAATAAGGAAATCCTACTAGCTCAAAAGCCAGGTTGGTATATTCCTGCTGCACTAATACCCCCAGGTCAGCAGCATTCAGGCAGCATTCAGGCAGCATTCAGTGTGTTCACCTCTGCTGAGATAATTACTAATCTTGCAGCTCATTCCATGGTGTGGTGAGTTGACCCTGTCTGGACACCAGGTGCTTAATAAAGTCTTTTGTTGTGGCTCCCCTCCTCACCAGGACAGATGAGAGAAAATATTAGGAAAGGCTTGTGGTTTAGGATAAGCGCAGGAAGGATCAACTCACCAATGCTTTCACAGGCAAGACAAATGTGACTTGGGGAAAAAAATTACAAACAGTCAAATTAGAGTAAGATTATAAGAAATAAAAACTAAATCTTAAAACGTCTACCCCCTCACCCAGACTTCTTCTCAGGCTCATTTTCACTCTCTTTTACCATGTGTATTAAATTCCTTGCTGCTGCCATTGGATAAGAGATCAAATTAGAGTGGTGCCTGCATCCCAGTCCCCCATCTAAAATGTATCTCACCACTCAATTTTCACCAGTGGCAGGATGTGTATTTCAGTGGTTTTACACGTGCAGAAATGATGTAGCAATATACTGGTGTCAAAGCTGAAGTACTGGTGCCACCCACGTTCCTATGCTGTGTTTCACCCCAGATCCCCACTATTCCAGTCCTAAGTGCTAAGTAAACCTCAGGCAGCATCTCTGGGGAAACCAGAGAGACCCTCAATTGAAAGCAAGAGGAGATGGCTCTTCATTGAAATTTATATGCAGTGTCAATTGCCACATGATATAGTGGTTGCTATTTTTGATGAGAAAAGTTCTCACTGTGTAGTAGGTATTCTTGAGCTTTACTGAAAATAAATTGATTGAAACTTGCAAAGTATATAGAAAACAATATTTGGCTCAAAGTCCTGGAGACCACCTTCTGGATGGCTAAAGTGATGAGTGGGAGATGGCTTCTGTACAGGAGTATTTATTGGTGTAGGCATGTCCTTGCTCTGACCAAGTATGACCATTCCTATGCTTTGTACCGTCCTTAACCATGTGAAACTTGTATTAAGAGGGGCCTGCCTAGCTAAAGAAAAGTCTCTACCAATCTATTTTTGGAGGTTATACTTTTACAAGATCAACAATTTCTTCTTGCTATGCTTGTTAGAGAGCACATGCAAATCTGAGCAAAGTTACAGGATTGTTTCTAACAAGGAAAGGCTAAAAAAAGCATTTTTTCTACCCCAAACTTCAAAGTGTGAACAGAGAAAAACATGTTATCTGTCCTGATTTGTCCTGATTTGTCGTGTTTTGGTTTCTTGCCTCCCACTACTATTTTTCCTAATTAAAAAAAAAATAGTAATAATGCCTAAAGGGACAGAAAGGGGAGGAGAAAAAAAGAGTTCTATCTTTCTATCCTTAATCTTGGTCTTGCACAGTGTTACACTTACTCTGCTTTGCACGTTTTGTTTATCCATCCTAGGCCACTCAGTTTTACCCATGCAGGAAGTGGTGCTGTATTCAAATGAATTTTATATCCTGCATTCAGGTGGGCTTTGAGATGTTAAAGCCTGTATAGCAAGCAATGGAAACCTTTGCATTTTTTGCTTGGAGCAGTTTAATGGGAGACACAAAAAAGGTTACTCAGCACTACTGATACTCATCTTCATTGTATTGATCTCACATTTTAATGATAGAGGAAACACGTCCACTGGGTGCTAGTTCATTTTCAGCTAATCCTAATGGGAAAGGTTGGAGAGAAAAATTATTTTTAAATACCTAATCTCATTAGCAATTAGGTGACTTGGGCTTTTAAATATCATAAAAGGCTGTAAATTACAATTTAAATAGTGCAGTTTGTGGTTGCCCTGAATCAGGAAAATGAATTCCGTGAAATTTAGTAGAGGTTGTCAGATGATGGAAAACTTAGTATCTGTATGATTAAAGTGCTCCAAAGTTTAGGTTTTGGCAACTTTATTGTGCAAACACCACTAACTGCAGAATCAGGCTGGAGACGGGTCATGAAAACACTTATAGAGCTGGAATGCTATGCCAAAAAGTATGTGCATCTAGGGAAAGGAAAAAAAAACTGTCTGATTTCTTGCCATTATTTAATGATAGAGAAGCAAGCAGCTGGGCAAGAATATAAAATAGGAGAACACTCTTCCTGCAGGACTTCATTAATTCTGTTGTCTCCAACCCTAAATAGAGAAGTTTTGGACTTGTACCAGAACTCTGAGGAGAACAATTTGCCTTTATCTTCTCTCTCTACTTTCAGGAGCTTAATGGTCTCTCCAGATTGGGAGATTCCAATTGGCTCTGCAGTCTCAGTGATGGTAAGAAAAATAGTAACACTCCTCTGTGTCTGTCTCAGTAGGGGAATGGCTACTCCACAGACACATAGATGGATAATGCTGGGATCTGCCCTGTGGCATAGCAGGATAAATGTAGGGTAAATTAATTAAATAAATAAATAAATAAATAAATAAACCAAAACAAACAAACAAAAAAACCAACCAACCAAACAAAAAACCCCAAAAAAACCCCAAAAAACCAACAAACAAACAAACAAACAAAACCATCGCAAAATACAACCCATGACTGCTGGGTAGTTGGTAGTGCAGTTTTGATAAACTGCTAACTAAAATATTTGGTGATAAAAATAATATATATGGTAAAGAGATGTGTTTTGGCTTCTTTTTTCCCCCCTCCTTGCTTCCTGAGGAGGTAGTTTTTCCACAAAAACAGAAGTTCTGCAGTCTTGATGTTTCTACAGCAAATGGTGAAATGAGGAGGCTAAGGTCCTTGACCAGAGTAAATCAAAATCAGGGTGCTGGGAGCTGTGTGAAGTAGTGCTTTGCAAAGATCCGAGTGACTTGACATTGTTATTGTGAAGCAAGACAGATGAGCTTGGAAACGTGAACTCAGATGGGATATATCAGCTGAAGATCAGCTCTGCAGAGGCTCAACCGTGTGGAATGCGGTTTACCTGTAATTTGGAGACATGAATATTTAGTTTTCTACTCTGACTGCTTTTGTAACAAAGTAAAGATGCAAGTAGTTTGCAACAATTTATGGTGGAATACTTCAATGAAAGACTTAAATCTGCTTTGAAACAAAGTTAAATGAGGTTACAGTATTTAATTTGTTTAAATAGAAGGGGGTTTGTACTGATTAAGAAGGCTAGTCAGCGTGAATCTGTTTTCTGTGCAGTTGCTTTCCTAAGTCATTTGGAAGTTTTCTGTACCAAGAACTGTGTGTCATATGAGGAGATGATGCATCCTCCCAGTCCGTGGAATCTGAAGTGACATGTGGTATTTCCATGTGCTCCTGTTGAAAGAGGGAGCAATGAGTCTGCTATGTCTCAGATATGCCTGGTGGAACAGGATTAACATGGTGTGTATTTGGCTCAGCAAAAGGGAGTGCAACTTCTTCAAGGAACAAGATAAAGCAACTCATTTCAATTGAGAAACTGTTCAAGAAAAATGAAACAGCTTTTTTTCCTGAACTCTTTCCTTCTCGGTGAAAAAAAAAAAAAAAAGCTAATGCTTTCTTGCTTTCTTGTAAGCACTTCTATTTTCTCTTACACAGAAGAAAAAAAGATTGAATTACTAGAATTTCCCATTCAATAGAAACATTGATTTCTGCCTGCTCTCCTCCCCTGCCACATAAGGCAGATGATTATTCTTGAAACTGGTAATAAAGGACCAGAAATGGAGCACTCAGTTAAAGAGAAGAGTGAGACAATTATGTCAATATTGCCATTTAAACATGGATGGTGTAAAAGAGCAGGTTTTTTTCAGAGGTCTGCTCCTGCAGTTCCTGGTTAGCCACTAATGCTGAAATGTATTTCTGCCTCTGTTTGCTGTGCTGGGCATGTCTGAAAACTTCCAGCTTTTCATACACGCAGTTAAAGGTGAATTGCACCTATTTGAAATGCTGCTTAGAATCATGGGCGCTGAAAGCTTTTCAGAAGTGTGGATGAAAAAGGTCCAAAAAACTTAATTTTGACTTGGGAAAGGAGTCATCAGTGAGGGAATAAACGGAGGTAAGGATAAGATAATAATAACGAATGGAACAAGTCACACATGGCAAAAAGCAATCCACTGAATTAATGCTTCCTTTGTCAATGGGAATGTTTTACAGGGCTGGGAGAAGGGCTGAGATCTGGAGAAGGCAGAAATGTACTTCTGAAACCTAGAACTGCTCCCTCTGCATATTAGAAGAAAGGAAAGTCTGTGTAGGTAAGAAGCTGATGGATGTGGATATCTTTCAAAGTAATGAGTTCAGGAAAAGGCAGAAAGGAATTTAGTCCTGATCTGAAGTGGGTTGGACACAGAGCAGGAAGTATAGACAGAGGAAAGAATGATGCTTCTCCAAGTACAATGGTGTCCCATATAGATGTGGTAGGGACAGAATATGCTTTCTGATGCTGAGTTTGACAGACATGAATATTGTGCTGACCTAGCAAATGAGGTTTGTATGTTTTTTGGGAAACTTGGCAGCTCCTTTATTGCTGGCCTATCTTCAGTGTCTGGGCATCCTACTCATCAACTGAGTACAAGGCAGAGAGATGGATACTGCAGTCAGGGTTTACTTGTCTGCAGTGATGTATTGAATTCTTTGCAGGATATTTCCATTTTTTTTCCTCCCTAGACCAAATATGAACTCTGAAAGTTATATGAATATACATACACCTCTTTTAGCCTAGCATTTGTGCAGGCAGTTTCTCCATAGATAAATCAGTCTTCTGTTGCTCAGATATCTTAAAGGGTAATATCTTAACACTGCAAGGTAATAACATTCTCCTGCTATAATTTCTCTAGCCCATTATTTTAAAGATTGACTTACACTTATAGGAATTAAGAGAGTTGTCCAGCCCATATAGGATGCTGTGGCTAAAGTAGTACAAGTACATCTGTAATGCAGCTCTCCATGGTGGTTTCCCATCACCTCTGAATGAGATGGAGGTCAAACCAGGAGAGATTCAGGACTTGCTTTGAGATCCTACTTTATTTTGGTGATACTCCTGCTTAAAAATACTGAACAAAAATAATATCTGTTTTAAGTTATCTTGCTTAAATAAATGACAGAATGTGCAACAGCAGTGGCAGTATTGCACATGTACCAGATGTACGCAGGTGGTTATTTAGTCCAGCGACCTGCCCTGAGCAGGGCCAGCAGCATGTTCAGACCAGGTTGCTCAGGACTTTTTTTCAGCGCAAGGGCATATTCCTGTTCTGAGCAAGCTGTTTCAATGCTCTATTATATCTCAAATGAAATCAGAAAATAGACAAAAGGCAAAATAAATTCTTGTTTGCCAATTTTGTTGTTTTGTTGTTATGTATTTGTTTATATAAACCAGCCTCTCTCCTTATTTTTTTTTTTTTGTATGATTTTGTGACTTGAAGGGTTTCAAATCCCCTTATCTATCTTATTTTATTCACATTTTTTAAAAACTAAAGAGCACTGGAGATTAAATAAAAAGCACAGTAAGGAAATTTCAGTTTCTTTCTTTTAAGTCCTTTTCTATCTGTGTAGAGGATAGAGCAGGACTGGAGATCACCTGCTGTTTCTGACATAATCCTCTGGGATTTGAAGATGTGAGAATAGAGTCTATTTCTGATCTTTGTTGCTTTCAACAGCAAAGGCAGCTCTTGGAACTGAAGCACTGAGGCTCAATCCTTGATTATATTGAAAATGATGCAGTTTACTGTCTCATATCAAACCTATTCCTAAAAGAAACTACAGCTCAGCCAGGTTGCTGCTGAGGGTGTAGGCAAGTGTATCTCCAGAAAATAATTGTGGTAGAGTGCTGTAGTATGGTAGCAAAATATGGGCTTCTGAATTGCTAGATGCTTTCCTCTGAACTAAAATATTACTGCCTTGACTACCACCAGAACTGTCCTCAGCCATGTGCACCTGTGGGATTAAGTCTCTGGTGCTCTAGGCACCAGCTTCATCGGGTTATCTTCTTAAATGAGCAAAGCAGCTAGTAGTTGCTATAAAGCTGTTTATTGCAAAGGCACATCAGTCTCGAAAGGTACAGAGTCACAAGCATTAAAGTCCATGCCAAGTATTGGTATAGAGTCCCAAATAGAAGTAGAAGCTGCTCCAGTCAAGGTCCTGGGAAGCTGATTTGCTGCGGCAGCTCCTATCTTCTTCTTGAGTGTTGATGATGGTGGTGAGCAAAGCAAAGCAAATGGCAAAAGCAATGGCAAGAAAGTGATGGCAAAAAGCATCAGCTCTCCCCAGTGTATGCTCTTATATAGAATCTTCCCACCAGGCTAAGACAAAAACTTGGACCACCACTTGTTAACCTATTAGAATTCTAGTTTCTTAGCATGCCAGGTTACGTATAAACTATGCATAAGGTCTATCTGTTCTATCTGAAAAATGTAAGCAATATTCTTACTATAGTTCTATTATGTCTAGGACTATGTTCCTGGAGCTTCCACAGAAAACCCTAGTATCTAAGACTATGTTTTTCAACCTTCACTAGAACTCACACTGCA